>CM031233.1:206614156-206711656 GCA_018340775.1 Taxus wallichiana var. yunnanensis | reverse complement strand
TCAGAGTATTCATGAAGCACAAATTGCCTTGCTGCTTGCTCAAACCCATCTGATGGTGTCGGCTCGAATTTGGCTCTGGTTTCATTTTGCGTAACCCTTTTTGGCTTTGTGACGATGCTGTAGCTTCAATACCCAACAGAGGTGAAACATTGCTGCTGTTTACATTCCTATAGCGGATTGGATTCAGTGAATGGTTTGTGAAAAACCGGTTTCAGTTGCATACACTCCAAGGGTATTCTGTGTTTTTGGGATTCTGTGAATGAACTTATTAGGAGATCGATGAAGGATAGAGGAATTAAAAGAAACTTGGATGTAGTTGGATTAAAGGCAATAAAATGGTGCATGCTTTTTGTGTAGGTGACAGATCACACCCACAGGCACGGGAGATCTATGCAATGTTGGAGAAAATGTCTTGGGAGATAAAGGTAGCGGGATATCTTTCGATTCGGAACATGTACCGAAAGTGAACAGGAAAGTAAAAGTATTCCTCTTTGCCACCATAGTGAGAAGATTGAAATTACATTTAGATTGTTAAGCCTTCCCCAGTGGGATGACTCTCGAGTTGTCAAGAACCTTAATGTATGTGTTGACTGCCACACTGCACTAGGTTTTGTCCAAGATTGTTGCAAAGCAAATTGTTGTGAGAGATGCAAAGCGGTTCCATCTCTTTAAAAAAAAAAGGAAAATGTTCTTGTAGAGATTATTGGTAATGCCAGGTGAAGCAATCTGCAGACATAGTCTGGCACTATAACAAGGCGCACTGTGTCAGGTCTGCAGTGATAAATAAGAGACCAGATTTTATTTCCAACTTCTTAAATGGGCTCCAAAAGTGGATTTTCCATTGTCTTTGGATGGCTGTCCATGTTCCCCTATAGCTTTACCTTTTGACATGCGTTGGGAGGATGTTGGAAAGTATTTTAGACCACCCACCCTGGCCGTGAACTCCTACCTGTGCCAACGTGAAGATGGTCGATGTTTGGGTGCCCAACGAGCTTGAAGAAAATGGAATTAGGCTTGGGTTGTTGTTGCTGGTCCGGGCGGTGTCCATGAAACCTATTGAATCTGGAGAAAAAAGGAAAGATATTTCTACACCTTTCTACTGTTATTTTATTTAAAATTATTGTGAAATCGAACCACTTTTTCCTTGCATTGATTTTTCAGTTGGATGTCATGATGAGAGATATCCCCTTTACGGTGGTTTCTTCTTGTTTTAGCTTTTATCGGTGTTAGTATATGTGGTCGAAAGGATGCGTGTGCCCTCTCCTCTGGGTGTTAAGTTTCTCTTACTCGAGTGATAGACCTTCGTTCTGTTGTTTACGTATTTATTCTTCTCTGCCGATTGAGTTGCGAGTTATTATGTTGATCAAACTAGTATTTTCATATCATGGAAGTGAGTTTACGATAACTATGAAACCCCCTCCTAGCACCCAAGTTGTCTTTGAAATTTTTTTTTAGCTCCTTCTGAAGTCCCTTTGATAACCTTTTGGCATCGAGAAAGAAGGTCGTGGGATTAGTGTGATCAATGCGTTGGGCTAGCCATCTTAGAGTTTTGGTATTAAAACTTGTAGAATGAAAAGGTTTGTGTGCAATGTTTTTCCGTCTCACGTGTGTAGACTCTTATATTATATTTCATATTGTTTCTAGGATTTAAGGCCATCCTCGGAAGTACCTTGACCATCCTATCAACTTGAACCATAACTAGCCTTTCGGATCAACTAAGCTCGAGGTTTCATTGTGCGAATCCAGTGCCCTCCTTGACACTAGAATAGTTTTGGTTTAATCCCCTCTCAGTGAATTATTGTTGATGGCGCTCTTCTATTTTCCTAATTTGCATTATTTCATCTTTGTAATGTTAACACTATTAATTAATATTGGTCGGTTTTTATGCACGTAATTACCTTAATATTTTGTGATGGAAATTTCCTTAAATGTGATCAATCTTCAGGAAAAACTCATCTTTCATTTGATAGTCTTATGGATTCATAGCGGAAGGTTTTGTTTTGATAATGTCACTTAGAAATTATGTTTGTATCTTTTGTGCGACGGTTGACTGTGTTACCAAGGGTTGCCTTAAAATATGGTTGTTTTGGGAAATGGGTAATTTATTTTAAATTAACCAAACATTAGTATTGTTGTGGAGGTTTGCAAATCTTTAGTGTTATAAAATTTGTTGATGACATTATTGTATACTCTTGTTTGACGGAACTCCCTTCTTCTCTCGCGTGTTTGCTACTAGCCTGTAAGACTTTGACCCTTCTTGGATGATTGGAAAATCTTTGTAGTTAATGGTCAAAACTAGTATACTTTGCCTTCACTTCGAAACTTATGTTGTGTGTATACTCTATTTGTTTCCGGTTTGAAACTCGATTATACATGGCTTTTTGTGTTAAATTTTGAAACCCGTGGTTCCCCTTTCTTGGGGTGATCAACTCTTGTTCTTTTATAAATATATTATTTTAGCCTATGCGTTTAGTACCTTTGATAAATTTCTAGATGGTTGGTATATATATCAAATCTAAATCTTGTAATTATTGTTTAATTACTTACTTGATGGGAATTCTTGTTTTTGCTAGATTTTTTATTTTTCCTTATAGGGCGAGGGCCATCCTCATACGATTATTACTTTCGTTGCTTTTGCTCCTAACTGAAGTACAAGGTCTTCTCCTTCTTTGATTGGCATGATAGAGACTTTATTATAACTTGATGTGTTCATAGTGTTTAGAGGTTTGACCCAATTCTTGTTATAAAGTGCTTCCTTTTGTGGTATTGTTAGATAATAGTTATGGTGGTTTTGTGTAGCTTTATCTTGCTCGGTTCTCGTGAGCCCGACTCTTGTGGAAAAATTTGTTGCAGATGGATTTTACGAGTAGATGAGGGATAGACTTGTAAATTTTACATCAGCCTTAGTTGAGAAGTTCTTTTGCATGAATCCTTTTTATATTGTTCAACTTATTGATAACATCTAGTGGAAAATTTAAAGAGGATTAATGTCTTAGTATTTTTTATCGTGGATTATGTCATCTTAACTTTGGAACCTTGGATCGTTGACTATCTTTGAAAATAAAAGAAAGTTGGATTATTGCTTGTTGAGTGACCTTAATGGATTATCGGTATTCTAAGATTTGATGTAACCTTGTTTCATTTTCGTAAATGAATAATGCTAAACTTTATCCCTACGATGAAATTTTGAGTTAAATCTTTCTAAGACTTAGTAATTGTGAGTTATAAGTAAAATAAAATGGGTTGTTTAATACGTATAGAAGTTAAACTAAAATTTTATTGCAAATAAATTAGTGTAGAGGTGACCCACTTGAGAGCATGTAATTCCATAAGTGATCAAAGATGAAATTATCCTTTGTCAAGTAACATAATATAACCTAATATCCCTAACTCACTAATGAACACTATCCCTTTCATGGTGAAATTCTTAAGTGAACTTAAAGGAAATATGTGTTAGTTACGGAAGATAATAAGATTTAATAAGCGAGATAACACTTTAAAACCACACAATCTATCTCTTAGCCATTTGGATGGTAAATTGTTTTATTGTTATAAAACTCTTTAGTAAAGCCTAAGTAAAATCCTTAATAAATCTGGTTAAGTTTTCAGTCTCAATTATATCTTGGTAATAGTTAATGAGGCCTTGAAGATGTTTCAACTCGACCTTCTCCCTCTAACCTTTTTCCAAGGTGCTTTGTCTTTCTTCTCTTAAGTGTGTTGAACACAAACCATGTTGTCATATGGGCATGAACAAGTTCTAGTAGCGTAAGTGTAAATAGATGGCCTTGTGGAATTAAATCACCCCCTTTCTCTAAATAAACGAATTAAGCAAATAAATTTCATAATAGAGAAGATTTAAAGATAATTACTCAAATCAAAAGAATAAACTTAGCTTGGTAAGATGAATCATCTATGAATCATATCTTGAGCCTCCTTGAAAAACATAAGATAAGAATTATAAGATTTCTTTTAAGATAAATAACCCTCAAGAATATCTCATTGTGGTTGGCCCTATTTGTTAGTGTGTTCTGTGGTTGGACTTCTATGTTGTCTTGTCAAAAAAAGAAAAGTGTATTATCCTTTTGGGTGTGAACGTTTCCGTGCTGACCTTGTGGTCATCCCCGTAACAAGTGGTTCCTAGAGTTGGTTGTAACTTTGTGACGACATGTTGTGTCGTGTTATGTGTCGAAGCAAGTCAAAAAAATTATCCTGTCTTTTACTGTGTTGTTCGTGTGTGTGATTTTTTGGGTTGTTACAAAATTTAATCCTTCTTTCAACAATGTAAGGAATTGAACAAAATAGTTTAAATTTTCCAATACATGCTTTCAAGTAACACGATGATATGTAACTTTTCATAATACAAATTTCCTAACAATCCACAAGAGATTTTACAACAACATTTCCATTAATATATTCTAAACAAGAGCAAGAACAACACACCAAATGAAGGTTTTCATTCCACTAAAAGAGTAACAACCGTTTTCCAATTCACCCTTTTTTATCCAAGGAATAAGGAAGAGGTTTAATAACTATCAAATGAAAGTAATATGAAAATGCATCTTTCTTTTCTATTTGCAAACTAACTTTACCATAACATTCTTTCTTCTTTCTTTTTTATTTGTGTCTTTCCACATGTGCATTATCAAAAAAACTATTTGAATACAACTTCCCTTCACAAATTCATTACAATGTCCTCCACTTGATGTGGGAAACCATCCTAAAATTCTAGATAAATAATGAGCTACATTATTACAATTTCTTCCACTCTAGGTGGGTAAAAATACAAGAAGTTTCACATGTCCATCAACAAGACTCCAATACCCCAAACACCAAAATGGTAGCTCCTCCAAAATTTTGCTTGATTCGAAATAAAATAGGGGAGAGGCAACGCTCTCCACCCAACCAAGATACCCAATCGAGAGGAGAAGCCATATCTCCATTGGCCCCAAGCCCTAACCACATCACAATGGGAAAAGATCTCAACTCATGGCAACTACTAGCTTCCACAATACTTGAAAATAATTTCACATTCATTCTATTACATACAAAACACAACAACATCTCAACAAGAAGAAAAAAACAAATCAACAAGATCACAAGGCTTATCAAAAAGCCAAAAGAGTAAGACCTATGGGAGGCCACTTATGCCTCCCAATGGGAATGGGTGCCACCTAAAAATCCTCCAATGCAAAACAAAATACCCCTAACAACTCTTATGCCTCCTTCAAGTACCTCTTATCCCTCCATCCACTCTTATGCCTCCCTCAACTCTTATGGCTCCCTCAAAGTAAGAACAAGAAGAAAAATGCAAGCATTTCTCATACTAGGTGGGCACCCAACCCAAACTCCCTCCTCAAGAAAATGATCTCTTATGCCTCCCTCAAATAAACTCCCCATAGTCTCCTCCCACTCCCAACTTAGGCATGCTACCCATTCCCAACAAGCATTTCAAAGAAATAACAACATCCAACACAACATATACACACATACATATAACAATAACATAATATAAACAAAGGTGAAGCTCCTACCTTTCCATGGTAGAGCTTGTTCCAAGTATGAAGTTCCAAACCCCTCCAAAGATCAAGCAAGCATCCACAAGCTCCAACAAAAATTCTAACAAGTATCAACAAGCTCCAAAAATCCACAAACTCCTTCAAAATCCTCTACTCTCCAAAAATACAAGAGACTAAAAAAATGAACATCCAACCCCAAAACAAGCAACAAGAATTCAATAAAATAGAGAAAGGAGAGGGAGGGGTGATGTGGCTCCAAGTAAGATGCCACCTCATTTCCTCTCCACTCCACATCACTTGGTCAACATCATATTCCAATGCACAATTAATGAGTGGTTGGAGGAATGACAAGCACCTTACACACTCCATCTAGCCCACTCCCCAAAGGACAAAATTAAATTTTTGAATGAAAGTGTAATTAATATTTTACCTTCTCATCCCCCAAAACACCTAAAAGACCCTATATTTGACCTCTCAACCCATAGGTAGGGTTGGCATGGGCTTTTAAGAGGTGTGGGACAAGTTTGACTTGTCCCATGAACCTTCCAAATTTGGCCTCTAAGGCCAAATTCAATTTCCCATGTGGGGTAGAGTGTGCTACATTCAAAATTCAAACACACATCACTCAACACAAAAATCTAAAGTAAATCAAGCCTAATAAATGAACTCCTTTTGGTCACATCTATTAATTAGTTTAAACCAAATTCAAATTAACTTAATTAAGACACTACAACCCATGACTAAAAAGGGGTAAATACAATTCCAAGAATCTAAATAATAAAACAAGTAAAATTTCACTTACTAAGAGAAAACACATACTAATCCTAATGGAAAGTGAAATTTAAAACAAAACAACACATGACCCTTAGGTCACAATTTTCCCTTAACCAAATAATTCTAACACACACACAATTACATTTTGCTACGGTGACCCTTTGTTGGATTCTTCTCAAATTCCGATGTGGTTGGTCTCCACTCCCCGATATTATGTTGAATATAATATACCCGTTGGAGCAGAGAATACCTCCTTTGGTCTCATGGCCACATTAAAACACTCATGCCAAAATATGCGATATGAATATAAAATCAACTATATATGAATTATTATCATCTATGCAAATACGATATCACTTACAATTTCTAGACATTTCTATTACACATTTCATTCATGTCAAAACAATCATCACATTAATCCAATTATCAAGATCTACTAAGTATGACTTAAACATATCACATGTCGAATTACGGATAAATAACCATGTCAAAAGTGTATCAATATCAAGAAAATGTCTCCGGTAGTCCTTTTTCATCATATAAGAATCAAATCAATAATAGTTCAATATCTCTCGATATATACTAACATGCTATATCAAAAACTATAATATATCCATAAGTGCATATGACAATATCGAAAAAAATAATAATCAAAAAGGTGTCAAAGGAACGTGGGCACTACATCCCCTCCCAAACTTGACTTCCTCCTGAAGTCATTGGAAAAGGTGTGGAAACTATCCTCATAGTAAAGTAGCATCGTCCCAAGTAGCTAAAGTCTTGTCATATCTATCCCATTGGACCCAACCTAATCAATCTCTCTTCCGTGAAGGCTCGGGTCCTGCACTCTATAATGCATCGGACTCCACCATCACCTTTCCCTTGATCCTGCACCTGCAATGCACTCCAATCTAGCACGTGAGAAGGATAAAAATATATCTCGTAAGGCACGAAACGTGAAACACATCATGGATGACAAGCTTAAAGTGAATGCTAACGATAGTCCAAGGAACGAGGCGCTCAAGATCTCAAAGGACACAAAACCTAGGATCAAGCTTAAACCTTTTCCGTAAATGAATAGGGCTCTTATTTCGACAGCAACAAGGAACAACCGATGCACAAGTTTCATTCCATAATTTACTACTCAACATGTGAGATTCAACCCCTCTTATTGAGGAATGGGAACTCCTAATGTCTCACACAAACACACACCTAACTCAGCAAGAGCTCAAAAAATTTTAGGACGTGCCACATTTGTTTGCAAAAAATGACCTCGTGGACTCCCACAACGTTCAAATGTTGAAGGCATTAAACGTTCTGATCACCTAATCCATTGCAAAAAGTAGAAGGTGGGATGGACCAAGAAATCTTGATGATGATCAGTTGGAGCACAAATTTATTCTATGCAAACAATAAAAAATCATGTTTATTGCAAATTTATGGGTTTATATAGGCCTCATAAATTGTGTTATAGAACAATCACCAACATTGTCTACGATGCATCAATGCCACCACCAACATTACCTTTATTTTTGTTGTAAAATTTGATAGATACTGATGACCCATGTCGGGATCCCTCCAACCCATTACATATTCCGATAATTTTATTTCGAGAGAGAATCGAAGACAATTGCTACTTAAAGTGGCACAGGCATTAACTATCCACAAGTCCTAAGGACTTCTATGCATAAATGTGTTGACATTGGAACCAATGAAAGTACGGGTTTGACATTCACAACTTTCTCTAGAGTTTCCTCACTTGCAAATCTTTGCATTTCACCTCCTTTTCATTTGAAAGGTACTCAAAATGGCACATGTAAGCAACACTTTGAGCAAGAAGAAAAGAGAAAGTAAGACTACTATCACTCAACCCTTCGTAAATACTACACTCGCTTTATAACACAATTAACTTCTACTTTTCTCAACACTTCTTCTTTCCTTGACACCATTTCGATTCAAGGGGCATCAAATGTACTCTTGTTTACCGAAATAAAATTACCCTATAAAAGGCTACAATTAATGATATAATTCTTCTCATGTTAAGTTCAAATAAAATAGTCCAAAAACGATACCACTCATGATATGATATTTGTAAATGTATACAAATGAATTTATAACAACTTTGAATGAAGAGATGAAACCTTTAAATGAAGTGGTTTGTCTATATATCTCAATTACAAAATTACACTTTACAAGATACATGTTCGATTTTTCCTTTTATTGTTTCATGTTTCTTTATGTTAATAACAACAACACATTTTTAATGTCTTCATCTACACACAAATACCTACAATTTTAACATTTTGAGAAAGAACAATGTAATTTATAGTTGTTTCCATCCAAAGCTTTGTACATTATATCATTTTTTTCATTTTGAATAGTTTTAAGGTTTAGACCTCATATTTACAATTTTCAAATGAAGTGACTCATATATATTTCTACACATAAAAATCAATCACCCATAGTTTAAACAAACACAACTACAAAACTAAAAACTAAACCTTATAACAAAAATAACATATATCGTGTTTTGTTTGCAAAACAACTCAAAGAAATGTGGTCCCATGGAATGTTGTGATTGTAAGATATGCACAAATTAGCTCTAACAATGAAGCTCTCAAACTTGTTGAGGTAATAAAGAAATTTGGAATGTACCATAATCATTTAAGATTTATTATAGGTCATCTTTGAAGAAATGTTTTAAGGTCCTCATATATAAATGTTTAGTTCGGATGTCATGATATATGTAATGAATTTGTAACAAATTTAAATTTACACATAGAACAAATCGATGTAATGTTTCATCTACATTCCTACACTATCACTATCAATCATACCCTTTATCGACTATACAAAAAGGTTCTTTCAACAAAAAACAAATCAAACAATCGATGCAAAACAAACACAACTACTCCATAATAGTTACAAACGAGGTCAACTATAAAAGTAATTAACTATCCAAAATGATATCAAATGTATACATGTTTAGTGCGAAAAAAATTGGCCAGAAAAGGCTACCACTCATGATAGAAAATATGCACATTTACGAAAGTCTTCATGTATTCATGTTAAGTTCAAATTAACTACTCCGCATAAAATGCTATCACTCATGATATAAGATTTGCAAATGTATATGTATGAATTTGTAATAGATGGAACCTTTAATTGCAATACTTCATCTATATTGTTCCACTTTGACAAAATCAATCACACCCTTATCAACATCAAATACAAAAGTAATAATTATTTGTTTTAAATCTAATAACATATACCATTCGGCGTTCACATTGCATTGTACACACGTGATTTCTAGTTATAAAAATATGAAAGATTACATATCAATGTTTGTTTATAAAAACTTTGTCACTTCATTCTCAAATTTATTTGTCTCATTTTTATGTGACATGCTATCTTCTTTTTCCACACTCAAATCTTTTCTTTTTCCCAACTATATTTTTGCTTTTTATTCATGATTCTTACACTTCACCAAATTTCTCCTATTTAAATCTTTATTTATATAGGTTTGAAACTAAGAGTCATTTAAAATACAATATACACATGTTTAAGATAAACAAAAATCTCATATAGAAATTCTTATTAATCATTTACTTATCTTTTACTATTATTAAATCATATTCTTTTTTTCCTCTATTTATAAAATATTTATACACCCTGTTTTTATTTTACATTTACTTAATAATTTGTATTGCTTTAAAATTTATATAATATTATAAAAAAATATTTTCTATTGAACATATAAGTAAATTTAGTATAGTAATATATATTTCTTAACAATGCATAAAAATAACTAAATAATAAATGATTAATGGTAAGCAGGTCATTTGTGGGGCTGTACAGAACACTTTACGCAGACGGATCAAAGATATTGAAACATACACTTCCTATGCGATTTCGCCATACATTTGGCATTGCATTGAATAATTTTAACGTGAGCGGCATGAAACAATTCATTAACTGGAAGCACGTCCTCATTAAAAGAGACAGTACTGTCGTGAAGCTCGGTCCCTCACTCCGCACAATACGAAAAATGGTGGCCTACAGTTTTGTGCGAGATATATTCTATTTATGGTGGCAGATAATGAAAGACTGTAATTCAATATATTCCTCGCCACCACGTACACTGTTTAGGCTTGGATAAAGACTTCCATCTCCCCCTTCAATTAGAATATTCGGAAATCTATTCTCCATCCATTTGTTCTCATGATTATAATACGTCTGTGAACTAGTCATTAAGCCATTGTTCAAATTGACCACTATTGTCATCTTTAAGATAAATCCTTAATTTTATTTTACAATGGTAGTCAGCTCATAAGGAAGGGAATTACTTGTGGAATATGAATAGATATATGTGTTAGGCAAGGAAGTAAGGTTGTGAAACATTGAGAACACCTGAAGAATTTCGAGAAGTGGGCAAATCTTGGAAATCAATTATAAGAGATGTTGGAGTATGATAAAATATATGAAATTTATCATGCTTGCTAGATTCTCATAGAAATTTCAGAGTTGCATGGATATGGATACGGATGTGGATATAGATACGGTATTTATATGGATACAACTAGTTTTTCTGCCTTTGGATATGGATACGGATGTGGATACGAGATACAGTATTTATATGGATACAACTAGTTTTTACTTCCTTTGGATATGGATATGGGATTTTTTTAATTATTGGCAAATAGTTTTTTGGAAGGGACTATACCCTAATACAAAAAGACTTAAAACGCAGATGTTACAATGAAACCACCCAAAAAGTGATCAAGATGAGATGTGACAAGAAAGCACAACAACAACGGTTAAACAAGCGCCTAGAAAAGTACCAAAACAACTACAAAACCGTCATTCAACAATGACTAAATAGCTAGTCCACACTAAAACAGCTGCACATCCAAGCTAGGTGGGAGAAACAATATTCTTACCATTGGATTTTTTCTTTTTGTTCACCGTTTTCCACCTTTAGAGACCTCCTTGATAGGGAGAATAACCTCGAGGGCTTGATTGTGAGATATTTGGGATTTTCTACCGGAAGAGGAGGTATATTTTCCTTTGCCGCTTTACACTATGATAATGCGGTGTTTGTATTCTCCATGTTCCCACCAATAAGAATTTTAGAAGGAGTTTTCGGGACCGATTCGACCCCAACATCCAAATCAGCATTTGAAACCAAATAATCCTTGGTATCAAAAACCAAATGCTTAGGAAGGGCATTTTTTCCACCAATTGTTTATCCCAGTATTACGCTTTGGCAGCCCGATCCGAGGTTATGTGACCAAGAGCAAAACATCTTCAAGATCTGAATGGAAAACCTTTATAATCAAGTGGTTGCATCCATATTCAATTTTGTACTTTAATCTCAATGTTTGCGGGAAGGATTTTTAAAGTGTCAAGTTCAACAAGGATCTGGAAAATGTTGTGTGGGTGTAATATTTTGTATGGGAATCAATGAAAAGAGTAGCACCCAAAACATTGCCTATGGAGGTCAAGCAATCACTACTCCGAGAATTGAATGGGTAGATGAGCGGTCTTATCTAAACGAGTTCGCGGGAAAATGATTCTATGAGTGGATTAAAAGATGGAAACCGGGGCTTTAATATGAGGTAGTGTGATTTGCATACCCATAATTGTGTGCAATATCATCCTTATCCTTTTAGAAGAAAAAACACCAATGAAAATCCATTTAGCACACAAATACGATCTAGCTTACCCATAAGAAGTGAAATCTAAGTTTTAGAGATCCATTTGTGTAGATCTAGTACTTGATGGGCCATAACCCAGCGAAGAAAATCGAGCATGCTCTTAGTAAAATCATTAAGAATCTAGATCTTCTTCCCCAAATGTGATGCTTGAGGTAGTGTCTACGGGATCATCGATTTGCATCCCTACATGACATCTTTGAAGGATATGCCAGAGTTCCCTTGAGAAGCGAGGCACCTTGCCGGCAAGGATCGAGCCGCCATCATAATAGTTGCCTTAGAGATATGGTATAAAACTCCATTCTGCAGCGGAAGAGAGAATGAGGCCATCACAAATGTCGATGCCTTTAGATACACAAGCCCACATTTTATTCCATAATCGAAATCTTTGGATGCGGTAAAGAGCCATCCAAATCTCCTCTTGCCAGGTGTCTTAGATCAAAACAGGATTCGAGGGGATTGCTGCCATGGTGAAGGCCGTTGGCTGGGGCTTGGTGTAGGGCTCGGAGGCGAATGGACTGCACTGCCTCGGGAGGGATGGACTGCACTTGGGAAAAACAAGATCAATCAAAGATATTTCTTCTTGCAAATGTTCTCGAATAAGGGTTTATGGCGATAGCATAGCCTTCCTTTCTAGTAGATCCGACTTCATTCGCGACCTAAAGGGATAGCTTCTTTCTAGTCTGCCACCCTTGGAGATTCTACCATGGCTGCCTTGCTTGGGCAATTTTTGGTATTTAGGGGTTTTCGAAGGATGAGATCGGAGGAATATTCATGAGAAAATAGGTTAATAAATATGGAAAAAATATAATATGGTATAATATGTAATATTTAAAATACTATAATAATGTAGATTATAAATTAAGAATATATTAGTAATAATTATCAAATTTAAATTATTAATGAATTCATACATTAGATTAAAATTACACGCAAATAACATGCTTCCAGAGTTCACATGAAGTAAGAAATTTATCTCTAAATGGATTAAGAAACATGCATGTTGTGAAGGCCTAAAGAGAAAGATAAAATGCGAAAGAAAAAAATAGAATAAATGCCAAAAGAAACAATTACAAAGAATTATAGGTAGAGCCAATGTGCGAAGCATGAAGTAAAAGAGTGAATTAGCATTCTCACCTCCATGTCTTCAACTATTACTACTAAACTACTAAAATGCATTATAGAATATCATTTGTATTTTTAGCATCTTTATAGCCTTTTGAAGGGGTTTTGTATATATTTATAACTATTGAATTAGATACGGCTATAGTTTTCCTCACTTATCCTATCTGGTTGTATCTAATACTAGCAATCGCATGTGTACAATGCAATGTGAGCGCCGAATGGTATATGTTATTTGATTTAGAGGGTAGTTAATTACTTGGGTGAAATTGTGTTAGTTTTGCAACATGTTTGAGATGGTGATTGCATCGGTTTTTGGTTAGTTTTTGTTGAAAAATCCTTTTTGTATTGTCGTTAACATGTTGATAAGGAGTGTGATACTTGAAGCCATCAAGTTTGTATTATTGTACATGAATGAAAATGTCCTTGTTGTATACAACACATTTCTCACTAAGCCTTGATGTTCTTGCATATTCATGGTCAATGTAGCCAATGGTAACCATAACATAGGTGCGGGTGTGGGTTTTGGCGAGGAAATGTACTTAGCGATGCCAAATTCGACAAATGTGCCTTAAAATTATCATCCAAAAGAATGTTATAAGTCTTCTCATCCCTATGAATAATGCATGGGCTCTGATCATGATGAAGATATGTTATAATCCTTTTGCGGCACAATTAGTAATCTTTAGCCAAGTGTCCCAAATCTAGCTTTTGTCTTCTTTTATGATTCTATACGAAATTAAAAAAACACTTGTTAGATTCTTGACAATCCATTTTAATTAGAAGGTTAGATATTATTGGATTCTTATGAATCTCTGATGTAAAGATCCATTTTCTTCATTATGATCGATCAAACATTTCATCTTTAAGCATTATTTTTGTGTATGCAGAGACAAAACATCAAAATGCAATTGCCAACTTCTCACTATGGTGGGAGAGGAATAAATTTTTTTCCTCCTTGTCCACATCAATCAGTCCATGATTTGAATATGGGAAATATCCTCCTTCCTTCATCTCCCAATCTGATTCATCTAACTTTGCATAAATCTCTTGTGTTTGTGGATGTGATGTGTCTCCTACCACGAGAAAGCATGTACCATTTTATGGCCTTCATCCAACTACATCTAGGTTTCTTTTGAATTCCTCTACCTTTCATCAATATTCTTATCATTTGAACCTCACTCCACCTGCCCACTACGCATAAATGTTTGACAAAAGAACATAAGGCTGCATGATATTTTGAGGATCCAGCTCAAAAAGAAGAGTCGATGTAAATGATCCTAACCCTATATTCTTATGTGCTCTACAGGAACCTAGCAAACATTTCCACACAACGACCATGGGTTTAATTGCCATTTTGATGATAAAATTTAGAGATTCCTCAAGATAGCCAGCACGGCCAAGAAGGTCAACCATGCACACATAATGATCAATTGTAAATGCAATGCAATAATAACCACTCATGCGACTGAAGTAATTACAGCCCTCATACACTAAACCTACATGGTTGCATGCTAATAAAACATAGGTGAAGCTTACATGGTCGAGTCATTCCAGATTGTTTCATTACTTGAAAGAGTTTGAGAGTATCCTTACAAAGGCCATTTTGTGCATATCCTATGATTATGGCATTCCATGACACTAAATTTTTGAGACATTTTGTCAAAAATCCCGTGCCTTGTGTATGCTTCCACATTTTGCATACATATCTACCGGAGAATTTGCAGCTACATGACATTTGATAAAAATCCACTTTTGATTATGCTTGGATGGATCTTGTAGTATTGCAAGCTCCCATTTTGGCACGCAGGCTAGGAGGATGGTGGCTTTTAAGCTCCCATTAAGTGTAAGCGTTCTCTTTGAGAACCTAAAATACATCAATATTGAAAATAAGTTCTTGAACCGTGAAAAAGAACTGCAGAAAAACTAACACTTTTGAGTAATATCATTGATATAAATAAGTTCCCGGGGCCTAAAATACATCAATCTTGAACAAGGAAAAGAGGTTACGACAAAAGCATGCAATCTGAAAGACTTCTAAACTAACTTAAATAAATTACTTTCAAGGCAAATTTGAAAGAAATGAGTGAAATGCATACATTGAATTGATGTGTGACATTGATTTGTGAAGGTAGCCGGGAGCACCATTGTCGATTGCATATGCATTGTGTGTTGTGAGAAATGAGTACTTGTTGAATGGTAGTGAAGCGTTCTAAGAAAACAAAACTCGAATTACTTCTTTGTAGAATCATCAAAATCAAAACCAAATCTTGATAAACAAAACGTTTTTGAGATTTCCACATGAGAATATATTCTTCTTGTTTTTATACTGGATTGATAGTGTAAACATGTTTATTACTTTGTAGTTGAATTGAGATAAAAACAAATATACATATATAGAAAAATAAAAAAGAATAAGACTTGTCTAGTAGAATACAAAATAGCCTTTATCTTTAATTTATGAATAACAAAGTTTTCTAGGGTTGAAACCCTTGACTGTGGAGAGGTAATGAAGGATACATTGTCGATTGCCTCATTCATCAAAAGAAAAAAACAATGTTTTCCACGGCAATTTGATAAATTAAATAACAGATCTCATTAAAACAAGGAGGATAATTACCACAATTTTAAATGGACCCGTTGCTTGTTCACGAATACACCTCAAATTGCTAAGCTCACACGGTGTAGTAAATTCGGATGCATAATCACTATTGCTGCTACGAGGGATCTAAAAGCTGAAAAATTCTCCCCAAATTTCATAAAATTAATACAAAGTGTACTCTCTACATTCAATTTTAAGTTGAAGAATTCTCCCAAAATTTCACAAAAATTACATACAATGTGCACTCTACATTCAATTTTAAGCTAAAGCATTCTCCACGAATATCACAAAATTAACGGAAAGTATACGCTCTACATTCAATTTTAATTTGAACAATTCTCCTCAAATTTCACAAAATTAACACTGCTTGTAACACATTGTAAACTCTCGATTCAATTGTAATGAACACTACAATGTACAAGATTTGCTTTTATAGTTACACAGGAATTGCCATCCAAACAAGCATTAGTGCAACAGACAAAAAAGCAAAAGCAAAAGCAAGAGTAAGAACATAGGTTTTATAATAGACATCCTCATGTAGGTTTCTTTTGAATTCCTCTAACCTTTCATCAATATTCTTATCATTTGAACCTCACTCCACCTGCCCATACTGCATAAATGTTTGTGAGAAGAACATAAGTTGATGTATTTTGAGGATCCACTCAAAAGGAAGAGTCGCTTATAAATGATCCTAACCCTATATTCTTATGTGCTCTACAGGAACCTAGCAAACATTTCCACACAACGACCATGGGTTTAATTTCCCTTTTGATGATAAAATTTAGAGATTCCTCAAGATAGCTAGCGGCCAAGAAGGTCAACCATGCACACATAATGATCAATTGTAAATGCAATGCAATAATAGCCATCATGCGACTGAAGTAATTACAGCCCTCATCCACTAAACCTGCATGCTAATGAAACACAGTGAAGCTTACACGGGTCGGTCTGTTCCAGAGTGTTTCATTACTTCAGTGTTTGAGAGTATCGTTGCAAAGGCCATTTTGTGCATATCCTCCGATTATGGCATTCCACAACACTAAATTTTTCTGAGACATTTTGTCAAAAGCCCACGTGCCTTGTGTATGCTTCCACATTTTGCATACATATCTACCAGAGAGTTTGCAGCTGCAAATTTGATAAAAATCCACTTTTGATTATGCTTGGATGGATGCTTGTAGACTATTTCAAAATTTACGCCTGATAGGTACATTTGCTTAAAATCTTCAACAACTTTTTCAACAAACCCATTTTGTGCATATCCTCCAATCATGGTATTCCATGAGACCACATTTTTTTGAGGCATTTTGTCGAACAGTTTGCATGCCTTATGTATGCTTCCACATTTTACGTGCATATCTAAATGGGAACTTACAACTACAACGTTCAAAAACACTGCTTTCTATTATGCTTTGATGGATTTCCATACCCTGTTCTAAAGCTCCCATTTTGGCACAGGCTGGGAGGATGCTGGCAAATGTTACGGGGTTGGATTTTACACCTACCAATTGCATTTGCTTGAAAGTTTCCAGGGCCTTTTCAGCAAACCCATTTTGTGCATATCCCGCAATCATTGCAGTCCATGAGACCACATTTCTTTCAGGCATTTTGTCAAACAGTTCACGTGCCTTATAAATGCTTCCACATTTTGCATACATATCTACCAGGGCACTTGCAACTACAACATCTGACAAAAGTCCCTTCTCCATTATGCTTTGGTGGATGTCCATGCCCTGTTTCAAAGCTCCTATTTTGGCACAGGCTGGGAGTATGCTAGCAAAGGTGAACTGATCAGGTTGGACACCTGTTGGTTGCATTTGGTGAAACAGTGTCAATGCTTCGTGAGGATGCCCATGTCTTCTGTAAGCTGCAATTATGATATTCCATGAGAAGAGGTCTCGTTCAGTCATTTGGTCAAACACTTGGCGAGCATCTACTAAACATCCGCACTTGTCATACATGCGTATAAGGGTATTTTGTAATAGTTTGTGTGTGGCAAACTTAAATTCCCTCTCATTGATGTGGGAGTGAATTTGCTTACCCTCTGAAAGGGTTTTCTTGGAAATGCAGGTCTGCAATAGGTGAAAGTATGTGTAGAAGTTTACAGGGGGGTTGTGTTTAGTAAGCAGAATGTGTAGCGCCTCTTTCAACCGACCTTCTCTACATAATGCTGTGAGATTGAGATTGAGATCGGAAGTGGATGGCATTGGGGTTGGAAATGTGCTTTGTTGGGCAATTTACTTGTGGTTGCGCCACAATGCCAATGAAACACAGTCATCGTCTTCATCATCGAAATTGGTTTTATGGCCATTTATTATTTATTTGTGCGAATAACAGTGATACAGAGGGAGTGGATGTTGACAAAGAGATGCAGCGAACAAAGCCCTGTTGTATCTGAGACACAATTGGTTGGTTCAGATGGAAAAGACGTTGTAAAATGGCGAAGCAAGTGACGATGCAGTAGACAAAGAAATACAGCAGCATCGAGGAAGAACCCATCTACACTGCTGCACCTTAATGGGGTTTGTAAAATCACAGATACTATCTTATGGTGATGATAACATTAGTTTATGGATACTATTGACTACTGTATAGTAAAAAAGTGGCTTGTCGATGTCAATGATTTTCTACTTTCATTGCTTTTGATCTGGAATTATTCATGGTTTTATATTTTAATGGAAAACACAAAATGATATTTTGAGGAACCAATAGGGCAACACAAGACCAAGTATGTGTCAATTTATGGGGTGTCTCCACAAACCAAAAGTACCCATTTGAATTACAAACTGAAAGACGTCCATAATGACAATACCCACAATGACTACTATTAAAAATCATGACCAGGACAATGACAATCATGTGGACCCAAATGCACTAAACCTATTAAAGAACAACACAATATTAGTTTTGATGGTACTTTACCTTGGCACAATGTTGCTACACTATTCACATATGTAGAGAAGCAACAAATTACAGAATCAATGAAACGGTGACAGATATGAAGTTGATTTATAAAGAGTATGAATGCAATGATTCCTGTGTATAAAATCAATACCTTTGAAAAAATACTTACGAAGAAGGCATCTCCACCAAAATTCTCTTGAGCGCGGTATCCTAGCGGTAAATTGTATCTTTCCACAATAAAGCTTGGGAACAATGACGATTTAAACGAGTGCAAGTACAATTGAAGATGTCATCGACAGTGAACTCGTTGCACTCAATCTCCTTATTGAAGCTCTCCATTTCCATCCTAAACAATCCCTCTGCAATCATCTTGTTAGAATTATTGAAAGCGAGCACATCAATATAACGGTCAAACTCGGGATTCGGGCCTCTTTCCTGCATACGCTTGATGAATCCTCTACAGAAGATCGGGTCTCGGGCCTTTTGAAAATCCCTAATGGGATAATTTTAGTTAGCAATCGGATGAGCGGAGTCACATCCACAAGATCAATATCCCGAGAATAATTATGGCACATTGCTTCACCCAACAACTAACGTAATAAGATGTCATACCCCTCTGCATAAGCTGTTATATGCGGGGTCATACATTGTGCATAATCCTCTTCCATGTACTTCTTGACAGGAACTTATCTATGGATTTGGCAATGTGAGGACCTAATTCTTTCTGCTCTAAAGGGCATGTAGTTTACGTAATTATTTTACTGCGGCATGCGAGTGCTAAGCCAAAACAAACAAGAACACCATTGCGGTACATATCTCTGCAAACCCTCAACAACCTCATTTCACCTCCAAATATGTATGCAACTCTTCCTACGGATTCGCAATGTTTCGAGGCTTGCATAGCTTGGGAAAGCGGTAATAAACACAACAACAGAAGAAGGCATGCAACTGCCTGATCTAGGAAGAGGGACCAACCACCACACCTCCATCCATAGAAACCTAATTGTCATTCAGGTTGGGAGACATACCATCTGTCATTGCAATCCATGCAATTAGGGTTAAGTTTGGAAAGCAGGGAGACTTTGAGAGGAAACTACTTGCATGCGTTGTTTGCAGAAGAAGAAGATCAACTCGACACAGAAGAAATGGCTGTCCCAGAAACACCGTCGGGCTTCAAGATCCTGTATGGAGTGGACAATGTCGAGGGTGTTGTCAATAAAGGGAGGCATTGGGTAAAGCGGCACCGTTCCTCTACGTGCGATGAAGTTGTTGAAGGGCCTGTTGAAGGCTAATGTGTTGGTTCCTCTTTCATATGCCTGTCAGGTTTCGAATCACCGCCTTCAAATTTGTGTCCAAGATGTGATCATAAATCTGCAGACACAGAAACCCTCTTATCAATGAAAATGACCCATCAAATTTAACATGCAACTGCGAAAATGTCAAAGAGGTCGTCAAATTTAACACAGTTGCAAAAACGCGTTCGGAGGTCCTCTACCATAGGGTGAACGCCTTGGCGTAATGACAAAATTAGGAGTTTATTAAAATACGGATAAGTAAAATATTTGAATCGTATCCGAAAAGTGCCCAAGTTTGTATCGATAAGCTGAAAGGTAAATACGTGCACCCTAATAATAGGGCTAGAGTATTCCTAACATTGAATAAAATGTTCCTTCATAGGATCTCGCATTAGTTTTATATAAGAAATTCGTAACATTAATAGTTATAGACCATGGCATCACTAAATAAGAAATGGGTCATATGTTGCGACAACATTCTCTTATCTATGAAACTAGTATTTTTAAACTTGAATTTGAGAAAAATAATCTTTAAACATATTCACCACACCACAATAAAGTCTACCCACAAAATGTAATCTTAATTGATTCCTATATAAGGTCGGGTATTGAAAAGGAATCCCTATCTCTTATAACTTGACAACCATATCTAATTGGTCACATGATGGTATCAAAATAGTGTCGAAATAGCAAGTGAAAATATTGACAACAAAAATAATTATTTGTCTTTATTCATCTATTCTATTCCACCAAAAGATTTTGGTGTCTTTGAATAATTTTTCTGGTGAGCTCATATTGTACAATCCTCTTGTGACATCAAATAAGTTATTACAAGGAAAAATACAATAGAAGGTATACATAGTCTCCTAAAAATTGTATGTTAAGAAAAGTAGGTGATTTGTGTATCTGTAGAGTACACTTTTATAGGAAGATCAAAAGACATTGGAGCATATAGTTAGTAATGTATATTCTCCTTGATACATTGAATTCAAAAACAAAGAATCGAAATTATTGTGGTGGATCTCATCCCTTCACTCTAAGTAATGCGAAAAATAGTGGGAAATATTTTTTTGGAGGTTAATTTCTATTAAAGGTTGCATTTAGGACAATGAGTGGCGCATGGTATTGATAATATTATCTCCAATGGGAATTTTCAATATTCTATTAGCTCTCTTGATTTCTTTTCAACACTAAAATATGCCTTTCACGAACTGATTATTACATGGTTGTACTTCAAAATCATGAGTAAATTGACGGTATTAATTACTATGATACTAGCAATGATGACACGAAAGGGTTTGATGGAAATTTCAATAGGTACAAAATAATTAAAGATTGCTGGTGCATAGGAGGATTTAAAGGTTATGTTTTTTTAATGGAAATGCAGATTTTAGTGTAGCAAATTCAAGATATATAAGGGAGTAAAATGTAACTTAATTCTTAAATGAGGAAGATCAACTATTGAGTTCAAAAAATAATTTCTTAATTATAAAATGAGGGAGATCAACTATTGAATCCAAAGAAATAATAAATTCTTAATCCTAAAATGAGGAAGATAAACTATTGAATCCAAAGAAACAATAAATTCTTAATTCTAAAATTAGGGAAGATTAATCATTGAATCTAGAGAAATAATAAATTGTTAATTCTAAAATGAGGAAGATCAATCATTAAATCCTAAGAAATCTTGAACTATTGAATCACATCAACATGAAAACAAGAAAGTTATATTACATGAAGGAATAAGGGGAAACAAATACTTTGAGAGAGATAGATTTCAAAAAGACAAAAGGGGTGGGTAAGTGCAGGAAGTTGATGGACAAATATAGGGTCATCCGTGGACGTCATATTGCAAAAAACAACAAAATATCAACTTGTAGGGATTATTAGCTATACACGCACTCTAAATTAGAAAAATTTATATAAATATGAATCATAGCATTCGGAATCTAGTTTCTAAAATACTAATTTTTAAAAAAAATGGACAAGTTTAGCTATATTAAACACTTAAAATTATATGAGTTAGTTTTTTTTTTTTAAAAACTTATAAGATTGTAGTCCGTTTGCCCACATTTTGGATGACCAAATCTTGGTTTTTTTTTTTCCTTTGGTGAAATGTTAGATGTAGTTGTCTATCTTGGGATGGATTTTATTTTGTATTTTTTTAGCAATATTTTTTTTAATGATTTTTTCCATGAAAGTGGTCTGAAAATATTTAGAAAATGGAGCACTTTCCATTTGCCCACCATAACTATATCAAAAAATATCAAAATCAAATATATATATATATATATATATATATATATATATATAATTTGTCCACACTTGGGATGGTATAAGTTTTATCACATTTTGATAAGCGAAACAAAAGTTACAGTCTTAAACGTAGACATGAACATTCACGGGAAAAAATGTCTTAAATACCTATTGTTAGTAAAAAATTAAAAAATTATATTTATCTTATTCTATTCACTTTAAAAACAATATTTCTACGAAGCTAAGAGTCTCCTCTACGATGGCACCATTTTTGTGAAATGTTTTCAGATTTTTAGCATGGTTCAAGTCTTTGGAAGAGCAGATTTGAGGTTTTTTGACCTTTTACACTTCATAATGACCTTCCATAGTGTAACGCCAGCTAAAAATGCCCGCAAGAGACTCAAGAACAACCTAGGTTTAGTTAGAAAAAATTATGGAATAATTTTTTTTTTAAATGTGTGCCCGCATACAGGCTCGAAACTACAATTGTCACGATAATGTTTCAAGGTCAATGATATTTAATAATTAATAATTTCCCATTTTAACTAATTATTAAGTCCGCATTAAAACAAATAAGTACATTTCGTCCAACCAATATTTAGTTCACTCTAAGTGTTAATTTAATAAACAATTAAATTCCTACTATAGTTAAATATTCCACAAATAAATAAATAACAAGGTCCATTTTACATGAGGTTAGAATAAACATCCCCTTACCTCATAAAGTGACCCCTTAAAAGTCAACTCATGCTTTAAAATTTAGATATTTAAATAAAAAGTAATTTCTCACTCATCCATCCTCCACCTACTTTTTGTAGGGGTGATTCTCATCCCTTGGATGGATTCAATCTAGGCCCTTGATGTGGAAAAAGGGTACCCAACCCTAAACATCCTTATGAAGCTTCCTTTCTCATCTCATTTGATTCATTCTTTCTCTTTGTTTTTGCAGGTTGATGGAGGAGGAAAGGAAGCCATTGGAGGTCACTCCGAGCTTTTGTAAAGGCTTGCAATTTTCCTTGTTTCGTATTTTGTGCATACCCTCATCTAGGGTTTCAAAGGATGTATTTATATTATTTTACTCATATTTTTGTTATATTTACCCAAATGGGTATATGGGTATTTTCCATTTTATTGACATAGTTAAGATCGATATATGTTATCATTTAGGTAAGTGAATATATATATATATATATATATATATATATATATATATATATATATATATATATATATATATATATATATATATATATATATATATATATATATATATATATATGTGTGTGTGTGTGTGTGTGTATGTATGTATGTATGTATGTATGTATGTATGTATACCACATATATATATATATATATACATATACATATACACATGTGTATGTATATGTGTATGTGTATGTATGTATGTGTGTATATATATATATATATATGGTTAGCTAAATGGTATCTTTATACAACATGCCTTAAAAAAGATAACAAAATTTACATTATTTAGTTAACATGATTTTCAAGGTTTGTTGGGGGTTGGGGAGGGCCTCACCCCACCCCCTTCCCCCCCATTCTCCCAATTAAAAACAGTCCGTAGCCTTTTTGGGGTTTAATCCCAAGCATTATACTTTAATTTAAGTTCATTTTTCATTGGGTACATTATTTCCCCCTTCTTCTTTTTATTTAACCTTTTATATTTATACTTCCCTTTTCCACGTTTCCTTTTCTTTTCTTTTCTTTTCTTTTTTTTCTTTTCTTTTTTAAAGTTATATATATATATATATATATATATATATATATATATATATATATATATATATATATATATATATATATATAAAATAGGAATATGAATAATATTAATCTTAATGTTATTGTTATTTGTATTATTAATATATTACAATAACTAAAATCTTATATTATAAATTATATATATATATATATATATATATATATATATATATATATATATATCCTTTAAGTTTGATAGTAATGGTTTATGGAGTAAAATTAATCTTGTTTCGTTTTTTTTTTTTTTAATTTATAATAATTTGATCATCACTTTATACAATCAAAAGAGGCTAAGGTTCAAAGGTAACCATTTTTATTTTTTTATTTATTTATTTATTTCCATTTGTTTAATGAAGGAAAATAGAAAGGAAATTCCATTTATTGACAAGGTAACAAAAAAATTTCGATTTCTTCTTTTCTTTTTTCTTTTTGGTTTGTTTTTGTCCTCTTTTAAATTTCTTCCAAAATTACATGTGAAATTTAATCCTTCTTTCAACAATGTAAGGAATTGAACAAAATAGTTTAAATTTTCCAATACATGCTTTCAAGTAACACGATGATATGTAACTTTTCATAATACAAATTTCCTAACAATCCACAAGAGATTTTACAACAACATTTCCATTAATATATTCTAAACAAGAGCAAGAACAACACACCAAATGAAGGTTTTCATTCCACTAAAAGAGTAACAACTGTTTTTCCAATTCACCCTTTTTTATCCAAGGAATAAGGAAGAGGTTTAATAACTATCAAATGCAAGTAATATGAAAATGCATCTTTCTTTTCTATTTGCAAACTAACTTTACCATAACATTCTTTCTTCTTTCTTTTCTTATTTGTGTCTTTCCACATGCAATGCATTATCAAAAACAACTATTTGAATACAACTTCCCTTCACAAATTCATTACAATGTCCTCCACTTGATGTGGGAAACCATCCTAAAATTGTAGATAAATAATGAGCTACATTATTACAATTTCTTCCACTCTAGGTGGGTAAAAATACAAGAAGTTTCACATGGCCATCAACAAGACTCCAATACCCCAAACACCAACATGGTAGCTCCTCCAAAAGTTTGCTTGATTCACAACAAAATAGGGGGAGAGGCAACGCTCTCCACCCAACCAAGATACCCAATGGAGAGGAGAAGCCATCATCTCCATTGGCCCCCGAGCCCCAACCACATCAAAATGGGAAAAGATCTCAACTCATGGCAACCACTAGCTTCCACAATACTTGACAAATAATTTCACATTCATTCTATTACATACAAAACACAACAACATCTCAACAAGAAGAAAACAACAAATCAACAAGATCACAAGGCTTATCAAAAAGCCAAAAGAGTAAGACCTATTGGGAGGCCACTTATGTAATGCCCGTTGGGCATCAACCATTTACGCCACCTTGCCCCCATTGCTTTTCGTTGAGCGTTTTTTTAGCTCCCTTTTATCGACGGGTGACTTTGACCTTATCGCAGAGTTATCTTGGTATAGCTTCTTCCCTTCTTTCACTTTGTCTCACCATCTCGTTCTGTCGTAAGTGCGCTTTTGTTTCCGAGGGTCATTTCTAACTTTCGTCTAGTGAGCTTATCATGCTTTTGATCGGTGTAATGCGTAATGACTTTTGTTGTTAAAAGTTCTAATATATATTAAAACCTTTTCAAGGCATTCGGGCACGTTTGTTGTCTTTTCCAGCCTTGGTTCGTGGAAGGGGAGAGAGGTTGGGTGGTGGCACCTTTGAAGGTGAGGACTGCACAGTTTTATATCTTTTATTTGCTTGCACCTACCCTCCACTGCCACCTTGGCCGACCAGGTCCATTCGTAGGCCTTGTTTGCACGTGGATGACTTTAGTCTTCCCCCCAACCACCCAACCTGCGACTATGTAATGATTGTGACGTTTTCTACCTTGCGTGAGAGAGATGGAGTCGGTGGAGGCCTGTTTTTCTTCACCTGGATCTCTTTTTGATCTTTCATTCAATGTGTATGGGCGCAGTCTGGTTTGACATGATGGCTAGTGAAGTAGGCGTGTGAGAGGTGTTTTCTTCTGGTCACGTGGGTAGAGGCCAACAAAAATATTCTGTCATGGCTTTTTCTTAGTTCTGGGGCCTTCCCCGAGTGAGGAGAATGGATGGTTTTTTTTTATTGTTTATGTAGGGAATGGTTTGTATCGGATCTTGGCATGTCCCTATTGAAGAGGGGGCGTGGAAACCGTTGAGAATAAGTGGTTTTCGTGTTCCTCCTTTTTCCCCCTTCTGTGTGTGAATCCAATATTTCTTCCTCGCGTGCCTATCTTACGCATTTTTGCCCATGGATGAGGGCAACAGGTTGGACATTTTTTATTTGTTGTTTCGAGATGTTTGGGTGAAAAAAGGGTCGATTTTTCTTTGCGCACATTTTACACTCGAGTGAATTCAGGTTTCCTCCACTTCCTCTTGGAGTCTCGGCGTTGTTCTTGTAGGGATTAGGTCGACAGCTGTAGGGAAGAAATGCGGCGGCGGGGGCATGTGCGAATAGTAGAGGCCTTTTGAGCGCTTCCAACAAGCGGGTTGTCCAACTATGTTGTTTCTGTCATGCTTGTATCAATGCATCCTCGATTCGGTTCTCCTTGAAAATATTTTATCAAAATCGACTATGTGATAGTGAGTGTGTGTTACTGTGAGACCTGATGAAAATTATTGCAAAGATTCTCTATTGAGACCTTACTTGTTTCTGATGTAACTCATGGAAGAGAATCTCATAGGCGGATTTGTTTCATATCGAATATTCATGAAGCACAATTTTCTTTGCAATTATATGAGCTTCTTCCATGAGTCACTAAGTTGGCGGGCATAAAGGTTTCTGTTGGAATTATCACACCTTACAAGCTATAGCTGAAATGTTTGCACACGAGAGTTTGATGTTGTCCTCAAATCTATGAAGGAAAAGGTTTATATATCATTACGGTAGATGCCTTTCGAGCCGGGAGCATGATGTAATCATTATGTCTTGTGTTCGAGCTTCAAATCATGGGGTTGGTTTTGTAGCTGATATTCGCCACATGAATGTGGCACTTGCACGAGCTCATGAGCACTTTGGTTAAGGCAAAGTAGCCTGCAGCATTGAAGCAATCTAGTGATTTGGTCAGCCTTAATTGAGGATGCTAAGTCTAGGGACTATTTTATGGATATGGAGTCTGCCAAGAGATTTTTTTGGTTAAAAAGCCATCTTCTTTTTGCTTTGTCTTAGACTAAGGATGCTCTCGTAATATGAGAGCACCAGGTTAGGAGGTCCAAATCGAAAGAATCATATGCATATGGAGATGGTGGAGGTGTTTGGATGAATGACGAAGGATCAAGTTCAATTGCCAAAAATGGGGCCTCTGAAGTTCTAGGGCTAATTTGGAGCGGTGTTTGGAGGATTTTAGATCTACTTCTGAGAAACCCGAGGGATGCATGGCAACAATCTTTGGAAGAGGAGATAGGGTGTCGCAGAAGATCAGCGAGGGAATGATAATCGGGTGTCAATGCGACCCGACCGAACTATGGGCAGAGATGCACATTTCGGACTATACAATTGATTTTATGAAGTCAAGAGCATGGCCGTTAATAGAGTTTGGACCTTCAGCAGGCTGAGGAAGAGAAGTTGTGCAGGTTGTGTTGTTGTTGCCCGAGCCCTGGTCGACGTGCTTGTTGGATTGGAAGAATTCTAATCAGGCATGTTAAATCTACTCCTTGTAATAGTTTTCTACCTTCTTTCAGTATCTTGAAATGAATATTCTTTCCTCTTGAATGGCACCTAGACAAAATGTTTTCGTGGTTGTTTATATCGCTGCCTGATTGTGTTGGTTGTTCCTTTAAATCTCGTTCCAATTTCGTTGGTTTTGCTTGGAATGTTCTTTTCCTCTCTTATAGCTTACTCTATTTCATATTTGTCTAAATGGGCTCTTTACTGATATTGAGTGATGCAGTCTAGTTCATAGGGAAGGAAACATTATAGAGTTTCGTTTGCTTATATGACTCTCTTTTAAAAGAATTTTGTGATGGTATTTATAATTGAAGGCTTACTATATGGAAGGTTAAGCCTTCATATCTCTATTTGGGTTGAATAAATACGTATTTCCTGTTTAGGGCTCTCCTGTTTTGCTAAAAGGTACATTAATAGTGACATTGTGTTCTAAAACTTGTTTAAGCCTGTGGGCATTCCTTACTTTTTGTTTAATTAGAAAATGGCATTAGGGTTTTGCTTTAGAACTGTACATGGTTGACTTTTGTACCCAGTTCTAGAGGATGAATAACTTGACATCTATTTTGGCCTCTACGTGTTGAGAGAATTACTATACCTACTTCCTTGTCCAAACTCTTGTTTGATTAAAGTAAGGGGAAACATTGTAAGTTTAATTGAATGAAATCTCTACAATTTTTATTAAGGGTCGCGAGCAAGCTATTAATAGCTGGACTGAAACAAAAGTTGTAGGTGAATCCATGGTATTGGACTCGTGAACTCGTTTCCTGTTAGATGACAGCTGATTACAGTGATAATATAATAGGTGGCTATTATATTCATCTGTTTGATATTTGCTAGACATTTCCTTGATAAGCCCACATGGATCGGGTAAAATTTCCATCTTCTATACCATTGGCAAGGAGCTCATAGAACTTCTAGGCCTGACTGCACTGCGTAACCTTCCTGATGGATATGTGTGTTGGTTCTTATTTTTGTGCTTGCACTCATGGTGGTAAGGTCTTTTGCGTCGAGGGCATCGCTGGTGTATTACCCACCGTGTATCAATCCCTTTGTTTTCGAACTCGAATATCTTATTCTTCGAACTTGGTTACTAAAAGTCCCATTTTGTGGCTTTGTTAAGGAAATCAATTTTTATTTTTATTTTAAAATACTTATTGACATTGTCGGAAATATATAAAAATTATTAACGACTTTGGGTTTAGCCTTCCCTTATATTATGTAGAGAAGTTGACGATTAGGATAAGGTTTGTTGGTAGAATAATGGCCCTTTTTGTGTCTCATTTGTATGCTTTTGGAAGAGTGGATTTGTTTTGTTAACTAGTCCTACGTTTAAGAAATCCTATAAGAAGGTAGTGGTAAAACTCCTTGGTTAAAACTGAAACTATAGTTGTTTTTCTTTTAAGGGCGTCGAACCCTTATTACTATGAAGCCTCCCCCTGGGAGATTTGGATAACGTCGTTTTGTTTCACGCCTACGATCATAATTAGTATGTTTTGTCTTCTCTTGGACCTCTTTAGATGGATGGATTGAGTATTGGATTCCAATCACGTAATCCATAGGATTACATGAAGGAAATATCAACACTCTTGACTTTCTTGTTCATAACCCATAAGGTCTTGCCTTGATTTATGTGATTTTGTTCTTCTTGGTATTTTGACTTTCTCCTTGTTGGATGGTTTAGATTTTTTTCTCATGCGAATAATTTTGGAGTTGTGGGTTGTGTTTTAATCCATTTTTGAATTAGAACATTCCTTTCTTGATATTGTTAAATGTTAGCTTAATTGCAATGTGTAGCCTTAACATGCTCAGTTCTCGCGAACTGATTCTAGCTAGTATTTGTGCGGATGGATTATGCGAGTGGATTAAAGGAAAGAGTTGTAAAGGTTTCATCGGTGCAATTTATTAAGTTCCTTGTAAAAATGTCCAATGTGAGGTAAATTTTGTAATAGTGCTTGCATTGAAGGAGTTTAGAAGACCTCTTGCCTTGGGTTGTTCTAAAATTTTGTGATGATGTTGTCTTGTCCTTACAGTAGGTAAACGGTAACTTACCTTTGTGAGAAATGGTATTGAATCTTTACATTGATATGAGTATTGTAAAACTTTGATCTTGAGAATAAATTGTCAAGTTAAATCTTTCTAAGTGAGTGAAATATATTATAAGTAAAGTAAAATGGAGTGGATTAACCCTTAAAGAAGCTAAACAAAAATAATAATTTTATATTCAACAAATGAATGTAGAGGTGATCTATTTGAAATCAAATAATTCCATGAGTGATCAAAATGAAACCATCCTTTGTGAAGTAAAAATTTTATAACTTGATATCCTAGCTACACTAGCGAACATTATCCTTTTTATGGTGAAATCTTAGAATGATCCTAAATTGAAACAAATTGTTAGTTTAATAAGATAGATTGTCCAACTATGTTGTTATACCATGCGATGGTAAATGCATCCTCGATAAAAATCATCATGTCCTTCAAGTAATTTTTATCAAAATCGACTATGTGAAAGGAGAGTGTTAACTGTGAGGTCATAAAGATGAAAACTCATTGCAAAGATTCTCTTTTATTGAGATCTTACTTGTTTTTATTCCATGTAACTCATGGAAGAGAATCTCATAGATGGCGTGGATCTCTTTTAAATATTGTCAATTAAACAATATTCAATGAAAGAAAAGTTAATTTGCTTTAGCTTGGTATGATTGGCTTCTTGAAAACGAAATCACTAAGTCTTATTATGGCCCTCAGAATATCTCATTGGTGCATAAAGGTTTCTTGGAATTATCACAAAGGTAAATAGCTATAGCTGAAATTAATTTGCACATCGAGAGTTTGATGTTGTCCTCAAATCGAAATGAAGGAAAAGGTTTATTATATCATTACAGTGAGATGCGTTTGAGCCCGGGAGCGTGATGTAATGATTATGTCTTGTGTCAGAGCTTCAAATCATGGGGTTGGCTTTGTAGCTTGATATTCGCCGTATGAATGTGGCACTAGCACGAGCTCGCAGAGCACTTTGGGTTAAGGGCAAAGCCTAATTTGCATTGAAGCAATCTAGTGGTATTTAGTCGCCTTAATTGAGGATGCTAAGTCTAGGGTACAAATGTTTTATGGATATGGAGTTTCTGTACGAAGAGATTTTTTTTGTTAAAAATCCATCTTATTTTTGCTTCGTCTCGGACTAGGGCTGCTCTAATATGAGAGCACCAAGGTTAGGAGGTCCAAATCAGAAATAATCGGATGCATATGGAGATGGTGAGGTGTTTGGATGAATGACGAAGGATCAAGTTCAATCACCAAAAATGGGGCCTCTGAAGTTCTAGGGCTAAGTTGGAGCGGTGTTTGGAGGATTTTGGATCTACTTCTTTTTAAACCCGGGGATGCATGGCAGCAATCTTTGGGAAGAGGAGATAGGGTGTCGCTAGAAGATCAATGAGGAATAATAATCGGGTGTCAATGCGACCCGACCAAAACTATGGGCGAGAGATGCACATTTTGGACTATCTGATTGATTTTATGAAGTCAAGAGCATGGCCGTTAATAGAGTTTGGACCTTCCATGAAGGATTTGAGGAAGAGAAGTTGTGTAGGTTGTGTTGCTTGTTGCCCAGAGCCCACGTCGACGTGCTTGTTGGATTGGAATATTTCTAATCGGGCTTGTTAAATCTACTCCTTGTAATAGTTTTCTACCTTCTTTCGAAAGATCTTGAAATGAATATTCTTTCCTCTTGAATGGCACCTAGACAAAATGTTTTCATGGTTGTTTATATCATTTTTCAATGTGTTGGTTGTTCCTTTAAATCTCGTTCCAATTTCGCTGGTTTTGCTTGAATGTTCTTTTCCTCTCTTATAGCTTACTCTATTTCATATTTGTCTAAATGGGCTACTGCAATATTGAGTGATGCAGTCTAGTTCGTAGGGAAGGAAACATTATAGAGTTTCATTTGCTTATATGACTCTCTTTTAAAAGAATTCTGTGATGGTATTTATAATTGAAGGCTTACTATATGGAAGGTTAAGCCTTCATATCTCTATTTGGGTTGAATAAATATGTATTTCCTATTTAGGGATCTCTTATTTTAAAAAGGGATAGACATTTCCTTGATAAGCCCACATGGAAAATCGGTTTTGTAAAATTTCCATCTTCTATACCATTGTGCAATAGCTCATTCTGAACTTTGTAGTAAGCATTGAAGTTTAATTGATAAGCTAATAATAGAGGTGAAAGAAAAATAAATCCATTCTCTGAAATGGTTATGAATCAAAATGTGATTGGTTCTTTATATTCATTGTGATATTTCTTGCACATTTCCTTGATAATTTGCCGATGACTGGATGTAAGGTTTCCATCTTTATACCATCAAGGAGCTCATAGAACATCGCTGCTGCGTAACCCACTGATGGATATGTGTGTTGGTTCTTATTTTGTGCTTGCACTCGTGTAAGGTCTTTTGAGTCTCCCTTTGTTTTACCCACCGTGTACTCGAATATCTTATTCTTCGAACTTGGTTCTTAAAAAAAGTCCCATTTTGTGGCCTTTGTTAAGGAAATCAATTTTTATTTTTATTTTAAAATACTTATTGACATTGTCGGAAATATATAAAAATTATTAACGAATTTTGGGTTTAGCCTTCCCTTATATTATGTAGAAAGTTGATGATTAGGATAAGGTTTGTTGGTAGAATAATGGCCCTTTTTGTGTCTCATTTGTATGCTTTTAGAAGAGTGGATTTGTTTTATTAACTAGTCCTACGTTTAAGAAATCCTATAAGAAGGTAGTGGTAAAACTCCTTGGTTAAAACTGAAACTATAGTTGTTTTTTTTTTTAAGGCGTTGAACCCTTATTACTATGAAGCCTCCCCACAGGAGATTTGGATAACGTCATTTTGTTTCACGCCTATGATCATAATTAGTATGTTTTGTCTTCTCTTGGACCTCTTTAGATGGATGGATTGAGTATTGGATTCCAATCACGTAATCCATAGGATTACATGAAGGAAATATCAACACTCTTGACTTTCTTGTTCATAACCCATAAGGTCTTGCCTTGATTTATGTGATTTTGTTCTTACTGGTATTTTGACTTTCTCCTTGTTGGATGGTTTAGATTTCTTTCTCATGCGAATAATTTTGGAGTTGTGGGTTGTGTTTTAATCCATTTTGAATTAGAACATTCCTTTCTTGATATTGTTAAAAAAATTAGCTTCTTTTTGCAATGTGTAGCCTTAACATGCTCAGTTCTCGCGAACTGATTCTAGCTAGTATTTGTGCAGATGGATTATGCGAGTAGATTAAAGGAAAGAGTTGTAAAGGTTTCATTAGTGCAATTTATGAAGTTCCTTGTAAAAATGTCCAATGTGAGGTAAATTTTGTAATAGTGCTTGCAAAGGAGTTTAGAAGACCTCTTGCCTTGGGTTGTTAAGAAATTTCGTGATGATGTTGTCTTGTCCTTCTATAGGTAAACTGGTAACTTACCTTTGTGAGAAATGGTATTCAATCTTTACATTGATATGAGTATTGTAAAACTTTGATCTTGAGAATAAATTGTTAAGTTAAATCTTTCTAAGACTTAGTGACAATATTTTATAAGTAAAGTAAAATGGGTTGGTTAACCCTTAAAGAAGCTAAACAAAAATAATAATTTTATATTCAACAAATAAATGTAGAGGTGATCTACTTGAAATCAAATAATTCCATGAGTGATCAAAATGAAACCATCCTTTGTGAAGTAAAAATTTTATAACTTGATATCCCTAGCTACACTAGCGAACATTATCCTTTTTATGGTGAATTCTTAGAATGATCCTAAGGTGAAACAAATTGTTAGTTGATATAAGATAATAAGATTTAATAAGTAGGAGGAATCGGTTTCGAAACCACGCAATCTGTCTCTCAACCATTTGAAAGGTAAATTGTTTTCTTTTGTAAAAATCATCTAGTGAAGCCTAAGTAAAATATTTAATAATTTTTGATAAATCCTCAAGCTTCAATAAAAACCGGGTTAATAACTAATGAGGTCATAAAGATGAATTCAACTCGACCTTCTTCCTCTAACCAATTTTTTTTTAGGTGCTTGTAATTTTTCTCTTAAGTATGTTGAAAGTGAATCCATATTGTAATAAGGGTATGAGCGAGTTTTAGTAGCGTAAGTGTGGATAGATGGCCTTGTGGAATTAATTTACCTCCTTTATTAAATAATTGAATTAAACAAATAAATGTCATAATAGAGAAGATTTAAAGTTAATTACTCAGTGAAAAAGGAATAAACTTAGCTTGGTAAGATGAATTGTATGAATCATATCTTGAGTCTCCTTGAAAACGTAAGCTAAGAATTGCAAGATGTCTTATTAAAATAAATAACCCTCAAGAATATCTCATTGTGGTTGGCCCTAACTGTAAGTGTGTTTTGTGGTTGGACTTCTATGTTGTCATGTCTAAAAGAAAAGTAAATTGTCCTTGAAAGGTGTGAACGTTTCCATGCTGCCTTTATGGCCATCCTTGTATCAAGTTGTTCATAGTGTTAGTTGTATCCTTGGTGATGACATGTTGCGTCATGTTATGTGTCAAGCAAGTCAAAAAAAAAAATTATCCTGTGTTGTTCGTGTGTGAATTAATGGGTCGTTACACTTGGTATCAGAGCGTAGGTTCATGCTCTCAAACCTATGGGCCGGATTGGTGTTGTATGGTGATGTTACATGATGGTGATGGTGTTACATGATGTTGTTTCATGGAGATGATGGTATTGCATGATGATGATTTATATTGGAAGAGTAATGTGCTTTAAGTGTGATGTGATCCATGTCGTAATTGTGATTTTGTGAACGCACATGATGTGTATGTCACTTTGTGCGTGTTTGTAATCATGTTGATATGTTGGGGATGGGAGTATTCTCTCTCCTTCTTGTGGATTCTATGAAGAGTTCACGTGTGAATTACTGTTTGTGGTGGGTGAAAAGAATTATAATGTGGATGACGTAGTGTTGGAGCATTGTGGCATATTGTGGTATGTAAGTGTATCAATGTGTTGTATGACTAGATTGATGTTAAAAGAAATGAGTTGTATCATGATGTTTTTACCATGTTTTGAAGAAATGTGTGTACCACCTTGTTATGTAGCAATGGATGTTATGTTGAGATGTACTATGTTCATCGTATGTATGATTTGTGCAAATATGTAATGCTTCATGTTGTGATTTGGGGTCATACGGTGAGTGTATGAACCCTATCATATGATGATTGCACTTTGGGTGTAGAATGTGGTAAAGTGATGTGTTACACTTAGTGAATGCATGATTGTGATCTACATTGTATATGTACCATCATTGTGTTAGTAATGTAGTTACATGTTATGTTGTGAACCTTACGCTAACCGACCCTGAGGGAAATCGGTAGAAGTGTATGTTGAGAGTGAGGAATGGTGTACCATGGGTCAATAACTCAAGCCAAAATTCGGTTTAGTAGATAACAACCTGTGATTCTTTCCTCTCTCCCTATGTGGTTGCATGTATGCAACCTAAGTGCAACTATGACTATGTTTAGCCTTGTCGAAGTGGTGGCGGGATGATTCAGATGGAGGTGATGACAGTTGTATTATTGATATGTATTTTACGAGCTGAGGCTCGATGTTTTGAAAGTCTTGTGAACTCATTGAGTACCCCTTGGTGGCCAGATAAGGCCACACATTTATCGTAATGTGACATTATTATAAGTTGATTTTATTCGTAAATTGAGCTTTTTACTTTATTTTGTAAGGACCAGCAACTTTTCTTGATTGCCATGCTTTACAATTTTGGGCATTTCCTTGGTTTGTGGCACTAACATGTGGATTTTGATACTAACTATGGCTATTTGGCCATTTATTTTACTTGATTTTGGGTCTTCTTTTATATATGGAATTTTTACGCCTTGCCGAAGGCTTGCACTTTGCCACTTGGCGCTTAGATTGGTTTGTTGTGCTGGTTCTATTGTCGTGATGTTTGGAATAGGGTCATGGGATGCACCATGGAATGGTTGGACCTATGGAACCGCTTTGTTGTATGGGGTACGCCCCAAGGAGTTCTGAGATAACTAGTGGGTTGTTAAACCACGCGTTATTATGTCACTTGGGTTAGGAGTGTTCGAACTCTATGTGTCTTGGGCCATAGGGTCAACCGGCCTCCTTGAGGGAGGCATAAGAGTTTGAGGGAGGCATAAGAGTTTGAGGGAGGCATAAGAGACTTGAGGGAGGCATAAGAGTTTGAGGGAGGCATAAGAGTTTGAGGGAGGCTTATGATATTTGTGTGTATGGTTGATGTTTCAGGGATATATGTTGAGTTATTGTGATGTTTTGGTAGTGGTATTTCGATGTATGTGTTACTCATGTCAGATGGATATGTGTTGTGATGTTGTGGTTATGTCATTGATTCCCTTGTGGACACTATGTACCTGTAGCATTTGTTGGTGTTATGTGAATTTTTTTCATCGATGCAAATTGAGGAAATGTCTGGTGGATTGTAGTACTCTTTTGTTTGAGTATTTGGTATGTCAGTCATTGATGTGTGTCGAGTACTATGTTATGTGGAGTGTGCCTATTCTATTCCGTATTTGAGTAACCTTTTGTGGTGTAATACAATCTTGAAGTATATACTTGTGTGCTTGTGAATCCATAGGGTCTTGTGAACCTGATAGGGTGTTGTGTTAGCAGTTCATGTTGGGCACCCACAATAAGGAATAAATCAAAACTCTTCAATGATGATATTTTTAAAAGAAACTAAAACTAGAAATAATGATAATGGAAAGAGACTAATGAAATGATGAACAAGAAAGAACTGCCAATCCTCACGAAATTTGAAAGTTAAAATATCCACCAAATGTTCCTAAGGCTACCACTGTGGCCGTGCTTTAATCAACTAAAATTCTAAACCACAGGGTGTACTTTCTCCTTTACCTGCTTGTTTTGCGTACCATTTCTTTTCTCTCTGTGTTATGTTGCATCGAGGACAATGCTTTCTTAAGGGGAGGAGAATGTAATGCCCCATTGGGCATCGACTTCCGTTTCTGCCACCTTGCCCCCATTGCTTTTCGTTGAACATTTTTTTAGCTCCCTTTTTATCGACGGGTGACTTTGACCTTATCGCGGAGTTATCTTGGTATAGCTTCTTCCCTTCTTTCACTTTGTCTCGCCATCTCGTTCTGTCGTAAGTGCGCTTTTGTTTTCGAGGGTCATTTCTAACTTTTGTCTAGTGAGCTTATCATGCTTTTGATCGGTGTAATGCGTAATGACTTTTGTTGTTAAAAGTTCTAATAGATATTAAAACCTTTTCAAGGCATTCGGGCATGTTTGTTGTCTTTTCCAGCCTTGGTTTGTGGAAGGGGAGAGAGGTTGGGTGGTGGCACCTTTGAAGGTGAGGACTGCGCAGTTTTAATATCTTTTATTTGCTTGCACCTACCCTCCACTGCCACCTTGGCCGACCAGGTCCATTCGCAGGCCTTGTTTGCATGTGGATGACTTTAGTCTTCCCCCAACCACCCAACCTGTAGACTGTAATGACTGTCACGTTTTTCTACCTTGCGTGAGAGAGATGGAGTCGGTGGAGGCCTGTTTTTCTTCACCTGGATCTCTTTTTGATCCTTTCATTCAATGCGTATGGGCGCAGTCTGGTTTGACGTGATGGCTAGTGAAGTAGGCGTGTGAGAGGCGTTTCTTCCTGGTCGCGTGGGCAGAGAGGCCAGCAAAAATCTTCTGTCATGGCGTTTTCTTCCTGGTTCCCCCCTGAGCGTGTGGTTTTTGATGGAGCTTCAAGCTAGTGAAGCGGGCATGTTACCTCCTCTTTCTTTGAGTGCTGCGAAGTGTGTTCTTGTCAGGGATCCGCAGCAGCGACCCGCAACAGCATTTAGCCAGGCAGCAGGAAAGACAACAGTCGGTTCTGTTCAGCTTACAGGCAGCTTCTGAGGGTATTCCGTTCAAAGGACTAAATCCCTGGAGAGTCTCAAGTTTTCTGCGAGGGTCAGGTCGTGTAGGGAAGAAATGCGGCGGCAGGCAGGGTGCAGAATAGTAGAGGCCTTTTTGAGCGCTTCCAACAAGTAGGTTGTCCAACTATGTTGTTATCTGTGCAGTATCAATGCATCCTCAGATTCGGGTCTCTCCTTCAAAATATTTTTATCAAAATCGACTATGTGACAGTGAGAGTGTTACCAGGAGACCTGATGAAAATTATTGCAAAGATTCTCTATTGAGACCTTACTTGTTTTACGATGTAACTCATGGAAGAGAATCTCATAGGCATGGATCTGTTTCATATCAGAATATTCATGAAGCACAATTTGCTTTGCAATTATATGAGCTTCTTCAACGAGTCACTAAGTTGGCAGGCATAAAGGTTTCTGTTGGAATTATCACACCTTATAAGCTACAGCTGAAATGTTTGCACCGAGAGTTTGATGTTGTCCTCAAATCTGATGAAGGAAAAGGTTTATATATCATTACGGTAGATGCCTTTCAGAGCCAGGAGCGTGATGTAATCATTATGTCTTGTGTCCGAGCTTCAAATCATGGGGTTGGCTTTGTAGCTGATATTCGCCGCATGAATGTGGCACTAGCACGAGCTCGCAGAGCACTTTGGGTTAAGGGCAAAGTAGCTGCATTGAAGCAATCTAGTGACTGGTCAGCCTTAATTGAGGATGCTAAGTCTAGGGACTGTTTTATGGATATGGAGTCTGTACCAAGATATTTTTTTGGTTAAAAAGCCATCTTCTTTTTTTTGCTTCGTCTCGTACTAGGGCTACTCCTAATATGAGAGCACCAAGGTTAGGAGGTTCAAATTAGAAAAAATCGAGATGCATATGGAGAAGGTGGAGGTGTGTGGATGAATGACGAAGGATCAAGTTCAATTGCCAAAAATGGGGCCTCTGAAGTTCTAGGGCTAATTTGGAGCGGTGTTCGAAGGATTTTCGATCTACTTCTTAGAAACCCGTGGATGCATGGAAACAATCTTTGGGAAGAGGAGATAGGGTGTCGCCGTAAGATAGATAGCGAGGAATGATAATCGGGTGTCAATGCGACCGACCGAACTATGGGCAGAGATGCACATTTTGGACTATACAATTGATTTTATGAAGTCAAGAGCATGGCCGTTAACAGAGTTTGGACCTTCAGCAGGCTGAGGAAGAGAAGTTGCGCAGGTTGTGTTGCTGTTGCCCGAGCCCTGGTCGACGTGCTTGTTGGATTGGAAGAATTCTAATCAGGCATGTTAAATCTACTCCTTGTAATAGTTTTCTACCTTCTTTCAGTATCTTGAAATGAATATTCTTTCCTCTTGAATGGCACCTAGACAAAATGTTTTCGTGGTTGTTTATATCGCTGCCTGATTGTGTTGGTTGTTCCTTTAAATCTCGTTCCAATTTCACTGGTTTTGCTTGGAATGTTCTTTTCCTCTCTTATAGCTTACTCTATTTCATATTTGTCTAAATGGGCTACTGCAATATTGAGTGATGCAATCTAGTTCGTAGGGAAGGAAACATTATAGAGTTTCATTTGCTTATATGACTCTCTTTTAAAAGAATTTTGTGATGGTATTTATAATTGAAGGCTTACTATATGGAAGGTTAAGCCTTCATATCTCTATTTGGGTTGAATAAATACGTATTTCCTATTTAGGCTCTCCTATTTTGCTAAAAGGTACATTAATAGTGACATTGTGTTCTAAAACTTGTTTAAGCCTGTGGGCATTCCTTACTTTTTGTTTAATTAGAAAATGGCATTAGGGTTTTGCTTTAGAACTGTACATGGTTGACTTTTGTACCTAGTTCTAGAGGATGAATAACCTGACATCTATTTTGGCCTCTACGTGTTGAGAGAATTACTATACCTACTTCCTGGTTCAAACTCTTGTTTGATTAAAGTAAGGGGGAAACATTGTAAGTTTAATTGAATGAAATCTCTACAATTTTTATTAAGGGTCGCGAGCAAGCTATTAATAGCTGGACTGAAACAAAAGTTGTAGGTGAATCCATGGTATTGGACTCATGAACTCGTTTCCTATTAGATGACAGCTGATTACAGTGATAATATAATAGGTGGCTATTATATTCATCTGTTTGATTATTTCTAGACATTTCCTTGATAAGCCCACATGGATCGGGTAAAATTTCCATCTTCTATACCATTGGCAAGAGCTCATAGAACTTCTAGGCTCGACCGCACTTGCGTAACCTTCCCGATGGATATGTGTGTTGGTTCTTATTTTTGTGCTTGCACTTGTGGTAAGGTCTTTTGAGTCAGGGGGCATCGCTGGTGTATTACCCACCGTGTATCGAATCCCTTTGTTTTCGAACTCGAATATCTTTTCTTCGAACTTGGTTACTAAAAGTCCCATTTTGTGCCTTTGTTAAGGAAATCAATTTTTATTTTTATTTTAAAATACTTATTGACATTGTCGGAAATATATAAAAATTATTAACGACCTTTGGGTTTAGCCTTCCTTATATTATGTAGAGAAGTTGACGATTAGGATAAGGTTTGTTGGTAGAATAATGGCCCTTTTTGTGTCTCATTTTTACACTTTTCAAAGAGTGGATTTGTTTTTCTAACTAGTCCTACGTTTAAGAAATCCTATAAAAAGGTAGTGGTAAAACTCCTTGGTTAAAACTGAAACTATAGTTGTTTTTCTTTTAAGGGCGTCGAACCCTTATTACTATGAAGCCTTCCCCCGGGAGATTTGGATAACGTCATTTTGTTTCACGCCTACGATCATAATTAGTATGTTTTGTCTTCTCTTGGACCTCTTTAGATGGATGGATTGAGTATTGATTCCAATCACGTAATCCATAGGATTACATGAAGGAAATATCAACATTCTTGACTTTCTTGTTCATAACCCATAAGGTCTTGCCTTGATTTATGTGATTTTGTTCTTACTGGTATTTTGACTTTCTCCTTGTTGGATGGTTTAGATTTCTTTCTCATGCAAATAATTTTGGAGTTGTGGGTTGTGTTTTAATCCATTTTTGAATTAGAACATTCCTTTCTTGATATTGTTAAATGTTAGCTTCTGTTGCATGTGTAGCCTTAACATGCTCAGTTCTCGCGAACTGATTCTAGCTAGTATTTGTGTAGATGGATTATGCGAGTAGATTAAAGGAAAGAGTTGTAAAGGTTTCATCAGTGCAATTTATGAAGTTCCTTGTAAAAATGTCCAATGTGAGGTAAATTTTGTAATAGTGCTTGCAAAGGAGTTTAGAAGACCTCTTGCCTTGGGTTGTTCTGAAATTTCGTGATGATGTTGTCTTGTCCTTCTGTAGGTAAACTGGTAACTTACCTTTGTGAGAAATGGTATTCAATCTTTACATTGATATGAGTATTGTAAAACTTTGATCTTGAGAATAAATTGTCAAGTTAAATCTTTCTAAGACTGAGTGACAATATATTATAAGTAAAGTAAAATGGGTCGGTTAACCCTTAAAGAAGCTAAACAAAAATAATAATTTTATATTCAACAAATAAATGTAGAGGTGATCTATTTGAAATCAAATAATTCCATGAGTGATCAAAATGAAACCATCCTTTGTGAAGTAAAAATTTTATAACTTGATATCCCTAGCTACACTAGCGAACATTATCCTTTTTATGGTGAATTCTTAGAATGATCCTAAGGTGAAACAAATTGTTAGTTGATATAAGATAATAAGATTTAATAAGTAGGAGGAATCGGTTTGAAATCACGCAACTGTTCTCAACCATTTGAAAGGTAAATTGTTTTCTTTTGTAAAAATCATCCAGTGAAGCCTAAGTAAAATATTTAATAATTTTTGATAAATCCTCAAGCTTCAATAAAAACCAGGTTAATAACTAATGAGGTCATAAAGATGAATTCAACTCGACCTTCTTCCTCTAACCAGTTTTTTTTAGGTGCTTGGTAATCTTTCTCTTGAGTATGTTGAAAGCGAATCCATATTGTAATAAGGTTATGAGCGAGTTTTAGTAGCATAAGTGAGGATAGATGGCCTTGTGGAATTAAATTACCTCCTTTATTAAATAATTGAATTAAACAAATAAATGTCATAATAGAGAAGATTTAAAGTTAATTACTCAATGAAAAAATGGAATAAACTTAGCTTGGTAAAGATGAATTGTATGAATCATATCTTGAGTCTCCTTGAAAACGTAAGCTAAGAATTGCAAGATGTCTTATTAAAATAAATAACCCTCAAGAATATCTCATTGTGGTTGGCCCTAACTGTAAGTGTGTTTTGTGGTTGGACTTCTATGTTGTCATGTCTAAAAGAAAAGTAAATTGTCCTTGACAGGTGTGAAAAGTTTTGTCTTTGCCTTTATGGCTATCCTCAGTATCAAGTTGTTCACACAGCGTTAGTTGTATCCTTGGTGATGACATGTTGCGTCATGTTATGTGTCAAGCAATTCAAAAAAAAAAATCCTATATCCTATGTTCTTCGTGTGTGAATTAATGGGTCGTTACAACTTATGCCTCCCAATGGGAATGGGTGCCACCTAAAAATCCTCCAATGCAAAAAACAAAATACCCCTAACAACTCTTATGCCTCCTTGAAGTACCTCTTATCCCTCCATCCACTCTTATGCCTCCCTCAACTCTTATGGCTCCCTCAAAGTAAGAACAAGAAGAAAAATGCAAGCATTTCTCATACTAGGTGGGCACCCAACCCAAAGTCCCTCCTCGAAAATGATCTCTTATGATTCCTTCAAATAAACTCCCAATAGTCTCCTCCTACTCCCAACTTAGGCATGCTACCCATTCCCAACAAGCATTTCAAAGAAACAACAACATCCAACACAACATATACACACATACATATAACAATAACATAATATAAACAAAGGTGAAGCTCCTACCTTTCCATGGTAGAGCTTGTTCCAAGTATGAAGTTCCAAACCCTCCAAAGATCAAGCAAGCATCCACAAGCTCCAACAAAAATTCTAACAAGTATCAACAAGCTCCAAAATCCACAAACTCCTTCAAAATCCTCTACTCTTTAAAAATACAAGAGACTAAAAAAATGAACATCCAACCCCAAAACAAGCAATAAGAATTCAATAAATAGAGAAAGGAGAGGGAGGGGTGATGTGGCTCCAAGTAAGATGCCACCTCATTTCCTCTCCACTCCACACCACTTGGTCAACCTCATATTCCAATGCACAATTAATGAGTGTTTGGAGGAATGACAAGCACCTTACACACTCCATCTAAGCCCACTCCCCCAAAGGAAAAAATTAAATTTTTGAAAGAAAGTGCAATTAATATTTTACCTTCTCATCCCCCAAAACACCTAAAAGACCCTATATTTTACCTCTCAACCCATAGGTAGTGTTGGCATGGGCTTTTAAGAGGTGTGGTACAAGTTTGACTTGTCCCACAAGCTTCAAATTTGGCCTCTAAGGCCAAATTCGAGTATTCCATGTTGGGTAGAGTGGGCTACACTCAAAATTCAAACACACATCACTCAACACAAAAATTCAAAGTAAATCAAGCCTAATAAATGAACTCCTTTTGGTCACATCTTTTAATTAGTTTAAACCAAATTCAAATTAACTTAATTAAGACACTACAACCCATGACTAAAAAGGGGTAAACACAATTCCAAGAATCTAAATAATAAAACAAGTAAAATTTCACTTACTAAGAGAAAACACATACTAATCCTAATGGAAAGTGAAGTTTAAAACAAAACAACACATGACCCTTAGGTCACAATTTTCCCTTAACCAAATAATTCTAACACACACAATTACATGTTGCCACGGTGACCCTAGTTGGATTCTTCTCGAATTCCGATGTGGTTGGTCTCCACTCCCCCGATATTGTTGTGAATATAATATACCTGCAGAACAGAGAATACCTCCTTCGGCCTCATGGCCGCATTAAAACAGTCATGCCAAAATATGTGATATAAATATAAAATCAACTATATATGAATTATTATCATCTATGTAAATATGATATCACCTACAATTTCTAGCACATTTCTATTAAACATTTCATTCATGTCAAAACAATCATCATATTAATCCAATTATCAAGATGTACTCGGTATGACTTAAACATATCACATGTCGAATTACAGATAAATAACCATGTCAAAAGTGTATCAATATCAACAACAAAAGTCTCCAGTAGTCCATATGCATCATATAAGAATCAAATCAATAACAGTTCAATATCTCTATATCTACTAACATGCTATATAAAAACTATAATATATCCATAAGTGCATATGACAATATCAAAAAAAGTAATAATCAAAATGTGTCGAAGCAAAGTGGGCAATACACATAGCTTTGGTTGGGGAAAAACAAAGATTTTTCGAGGCTTAGGTTCGCAGATAGATCCGCGATCGTGGTTTAAAAAAGTGTGATCGCGGTTTATAAAGCATGTCGCGGTTCATAAATCATATTTACACACATCCCAATGTCTGAATTACCATGTGATTTTTACTCTTTGACATTACCGTATGAATTACTATGAAATTCTGTCTTTTTCTACACGTTTTTCTTATCACCTAAGCGAAAAATCATAAGAGACAAAAACGAAGTAAAAAAGGAAGTCATTAAGTAAAAATACTAAACGAATTAGAGGCCAACAAAATTCAAAATGTTAGCGAAATGCGAAAACTTCGTGAATCTAGAAGAGGTTCATCTTGATCCCAACTATTGTAAGCAATGAAAAACTAGGTAATGTTTCTACTTTCAATGTTGAAGTTGAATTAAATACTCGTGATGAAGAAGATTTTCTGTATCAATGTTGAAGAAGAATTAAATACTTATGATGTAGCAAATGTTGAAATTGAAGGAGACAATAAAAATGTGAATAAGGAAATTTATGTTGAAACCGTAGACAAGCAAAATTTGACAAAAACACCTCCTAGGATTTTACATAAGAAACCTAATTTTTTTATTGAAATTGATGAAAACATTTTGAAACCAATGTCCAAAAACTTTCTCAACGACAAATCGGAAGAAAAGCCACTTTGAAATTTGGGATAATCATTTTGAAATTTTAAATGATTTCCAAAGATGTCGATTGTTGGTTAGTTTGATGAAATTGATTAAAATGAGACCTACATTAAACACCTTAGGATTGTGAATATCTAATATACGTGGTCAAACGTCTACAATTGTTGAAAACCTTCATGATGCATACCACATTGTTGGTGTCAAGAGATGCACTAGGGATAATAATATTGTGCATCGTGTACTTGCTACTAGTGTTGTAAGTGAATCAATAAAAAAACGTTTGATTACACAAACAAGTCAAATGTTGCAAGTTAATCGAAAAACTCTAATGAAAGTAATTGAAATACGTAATATCCTTCAATCACTCAATAATGTCGATTTTGGGGCATTTTACGCTAGAGCACCGCGTAAGGACAAAAATAATTCGATGCTATAAGAGAAGTTGTTATTAAATTTTGACATGATAACACTAGAGTTTCACGTAATAGAAGAGATGTTATAAAATGCGGAGAGTTGGTTCTACTAATCGTGAACCACATCCAAAGCATTTCTTAGATATGACTCAAACTCAATTTTCGTAAGTTTGAACAAGAGAAACTGGAAATTAAAATTAGTCAACGCGTTTTTGAAATGTTGAAACCATTCTATGTGAAAATCAACCATGCTTCGCATCACTTGTTGTAGGCAACATGTTGAATTTGCGATGCATTATGCTAAATTTTTACGTATTTGTTCTAATTTTCATTCTAAAACTATGTTATCTAAATGTGGTGTTCAAGTTCCACCAATATCTTCCAGGATTTCATTCCTACTATATTTTGTGAAAAGAAGTTGGACATTTTTTTACAATGGGATTGTTTAGATGGAAGTTGTAGTATATGCGGCGGATTACCTAAATTGGAAAGTTGCATCCATGAGAAAATTGAAGGTACAATAGGACATAATTTAGTTGAGTTTGATAAATATAAATCAGCTTGCATACCGAGTTCAAATATGAAAAAGAGTCGAAACGGTGTGAGCTAGTTATATAACAAATGCCCATTTTTTTAATTTATGAGAAAATTTAAGGATGAAATTGTTTATGAGTATGCGAGGCATACACATAGAGCTCGATGGTTGGATGAATAATTCAAGCCATGCAAAGACACATTTCCTATTGGTACTATTGTTTCGGTGGTCGATTTTGCAGAGAATTACACATCGCGAACCACAAATGGAGGTTCATCGTAATATTACAACTCAGTACAAGTTGTCATTTTTGTGCATATAGCATTTATACATTCTCCTGACAGTATAGAGAATGATCAAATTTTTTTAAGAGAGTACCACTTTTATATCAGTGATGATCATACTCATTCTCTATCGAATTTGTGCAAGGTGTTTCCGAGTTATTTTATGGAAACTTGTCTAATAGGGACATCCACTTCAAACAACATTATATATGGTCAGATAATTGCATGTCTCAGTTTAAGAATGCATGAATGTTTTATTAGATGAGTAGAATGCACATCAAGATGGGTGTGCAACATATTTGGAGTTTCACTGAGGTTGGACATGGAAAAGAGAGAATGACGGTGCGGGGACATGTGTGAAAAGAGCTCTTGCAAGAGAAGAGTTGAAGTACAAATATGGTGCTAAATTAAAAGATGCAAAGAGCATAGTGGAATGGTGTCTTGACAACATGGCTCGAGGTTTTCAAGAAAATTCCACAGTTCACAGATTTTTTTGTTGATAGAGGAACAACATATTGCTAACTATGAGGATTGTATGACACTCACCGGGTCCAAGATATGCACTCATTTCAGTAGCTCGGATGCTACTTCGCAGCCGCATGGACAAGAAATTTGACATTTTTATGTGCATCTTGTATTGAATTTGTCACTGCTGAGTGTGATATACAAGAATAGGTGGAAGGATGGATTTGTAGGCCTCTAACTCTACTTCTTAGTTATTAACCTCCACAAAGCATTACGACTTGTTTCTATAGATGAAGTTACAACATCCAAGAACTTTGACAAAAATTTTATTTTGGTGCGACAAGGTATTTATGGTTATTTCTTTAATTTTTGTATTGAGTTATGTCCATTGAAATTTTAATATGTAATTTAAATTTGAGTTGTTCAACCTTGGTTATTTTTGTAGGACATGTGTTTACATAATTGTGACTGAGAAGACAATGAAGAAGGAACAGACTATTTCTTATGTCATTGCATCGAGGAAAGAAAGAAGTTGACTTCTCTTATTATAGATGGCGAAGATATTGAGTATCCTACAAGGTCAGTGGTAGTTACTGGAACTTGGCTTTGATGGTATCCATTAAAAAACTCCTCTGTTTGGGTGTTTGAAGACTTTGAGACACACAGGAAAATACTCTTATATTCACATCTAGTTCTAGCGACAAATATTCAGTTATATAGATATTGAGGAAGGCCTAATAACAAGATTCTTTGGAAGGTTCGAGAGTTAGATCATGAAGCAATCTTATCTGCTATTCAGAGTAGATCCGATCCTGATGGTTCATTGGAATGAATTTACATGCTCACGTCTAGTATATATAATTTCTTTTCAATATATATATAAATTTTTTAGTTTAAAGATCTAGATTTAAGTTTGAATATATTTTATTTTAAATTTGTGTATTTTGTACATATATAGATAGTATATGGTTTTGATTTGAAACTTAAATTTCTTTGACTAACACTTTTATGTTTAGGTTAGTGATCTTTAAAAAGCTTCCACCTTCACGTGGTTGCTTACTTTATTAGTAGAAATTTTAAATTCTCGAAGCTAAGAAGCTTTCATTGTTTGAAAAAGTTGTAAATTTTGAAAAAGTTGTAAAATTTGAAAATGTTGTAAATTTTGAAAATGTTGTAAATTTTGAAAACGACTCCTCCCCAAGTGTTTACAAGACCATACCTACATGTGTGCACCGAAAAAAGAAGGAAAAAAATGAGAGAGGCTATTGTAGAGGGTCTCTACGCTGAGGTGTTGGATCGAGGCGAGGCCTCTCTAGGTGCCACGGAGTCAGAGTAGTCACTGTCGAAGTTGAACGATATTTTGGTCTCAGGGCTCTTAAGGGACTACGCCCGAATGAAGTAGCCCGGAAGCAACGAACCTTTTGCGCACCGAAACACCACCTCCTCTAGCATTCACCTAGCCACCCCGGATGTCTTTGGCACATCCGGTTAATCTCACAACTCACCGTTTGCAAAATATAGCCTTTGTGACCTTACACTCTCTTGCTCTATTTGCACTATTTCTTGCATTTGTAAATGATACGATAGTGAGAGCAACGAAATGAGAAGGAAAAAAATGAGAGAGAATATTGTAGAGGGTCTCTATGCCGAGGTGTTGGATCAGACAAGGCCTCTCTAGGTGCCATGGAGTGTGAGTAGTCACCCATCAAAGTTGAATGATATTTTGGTCTCAGGGCTCTTAAGGGACTACGCCCGAACGAAGTAGCCAGGAAGCAACGACCCTTTCATGCACCAAAAAACTACGTCCTCTAGCGTTCACCTGGCCACCTAGATGTGCCGGTGTAGTCGATTGATGCCACGACCTGCGTTTGCAAAATATAGCGTTTGTGACCTTATACGGCTCCAACTACACTATTTTGCGTGTTTGCAAACAATAGGACAATGAGAGTGCCGAAATGAGAAGGAAACCGAGAGAGGATATTGTAGAGGGTCCCTACACCAAGGTTTCATATCAGATGAGGCCTCTCTAGGTGCCACTGAGTCAGAGTAGTCACCCGTCGAAGTTGAGCGATATTTTTGTCTCGGGGCTCTTAAGAGACTACTCCCGAATGAAGTAGCCAGGAAGCAGCGACCCTTTTGCACACCAAAAAACAACCTCCTCTAGCATTCACCTAGCCACCTAGACATGCCCAGGTGTAGCGGTTTGGTGCCCACGACCCACCGATTGCAAAATATAGCGTTTGTGACCTTGCACTCTAAGCGCACTATTTCACGCGTTTGCAAACGGTGGACAACGAGAGCACCGAAAATGAGAAGGAAAAAAATTGAGAGGGCTATTGTAGAGGGTCTCTACAAAGAGGTGTCGAGATCGGACAAGGCCTTTCTAGGTGCCATGGAGTCTCGAGTAGTCACCCGTCGAAGTAGAACAATATTTTGGTCTCAGGGCTCTTAAGGGACTACGCCCAACGAAGTAGCCGGAAGCAGCGACCCTTTCACGCACCAAAAACGCTGCCTCCTCTAGCATTCACCTTGCCACCTAGATGTGCCAAAGCATAGTCAATTTGGTGCCACAACCAACCGTTTACAAAATATAGCGTTTGAAAACCTTACACTTTGGCTCCAACCGCACTATTTCACGCGTTTGCAAAAAAATAGGACGGTGAGAGCACTTTGAAATGAGAAGGAAAAAACCAAGAGAGGTTGTTGTAGAGGGTCCCTACTCGAGGTGTTAGATCGGATGAGGCCTCTCTAGGTGCCAGAAGTCCGAGTAGTCACCCGTCGCGGATCGAGCGATATTTTGGTCTCGGGGCTCTTAAGGGACTACGCTCAAACGAAGTAGCCGGAAGCAACGACCCTTTGCGCATCCGAAACACCTCCTCCTCTAGCGTTCAACCGACATTCTCTAGATAGTGGGCTTGAGAACTTGAGTCTCGTCTACATTCACCGACTTGGCCAAGAGAATGGGTTTCCTCTTGAGTGGTTATGGATTCCACTAATGTACTTGGAGATATTTTCCCATTTAGACAACTTTCTTCCAAAATTGTTGGTGTACTTTTACACATCTTGGGGTTGTTTTTACCGAGATATTTTCAATACATGGACCTCTCTTCATCGTAACAAATAAGATAGAATTTCTTTTTGATTGGCCTCTTAAATTCATCCCACTTAGAAATAGGTGGAAGATTCTTATGAACGAGGAATGAACATAGCTTTCAAACTAGGTTAAAGCATGAATGGTTAATTTTAACCTCGAAAATGAAATTTATTGACTCTCATTGATTTGATGCAAATTCAAATATACCTCAATTTGATTTAGCCAATGGTCTAACTTATCGGCATTCATGTCCCCATCATAAGGCTAAATTTATATCTTCACCTTCTCTTTGAATGGAGGAGTAATTTTGGTATGGGGTTGTTCTTCCCATGATGGACTAAATATTTCCCGTAGACAAGGAAATATTTCCCACATATTGGATAGACTTGCCACATCTTGCCTCCATCTTGTAGAAACGTTCTTCTTCGGTCTCATGTGTATCTCACTATGAGCCATGTTTCGTATTCCTTGCTTCCACTTCTTGGTGGAAATATCTTCTTCAAAAGGAATGAGGATACCTTCATCACTTTCACTACCCTTACGGGTGAGGGTATCTAACTAAAAATGTCAACACAAGTTAAACCACAAATAAACACTTGATCTTAAAATATCTCTATCCATAAAATGCATCTTTTAAACAATAAATGGATCTTATCTTAGTGATGATAAATGAACAATTACCAAAGTTATTATTATGGATGGTATGTTATGAAATAATCATTCATATAATACTAAAATTTAGATATGCAAGACAAGGTGACAAGAATTTTATCCTACGAAACCCAATGTGGGAAAAACTCTAGCTAGGTAAGAAATTTATTCACTTCACTATATAAATCTCCAAAACAATACAATACAAGATCACTACCAAAATATGTCCTTTAACAAGGATCGATGTTGTGTGCAAGCCTATTTGATGAAGAGATGATTTGGAACATATTAAGAATGTAAACTTAATCAAACTAGAAATAACACAACTTCCATGATTAAAGGATCTATTACGAATTTATTTAAGATAGTAAGAACTAGGGACAATACTTCTAATTCTATGATCATGAAAACATAAACATACATGAATGAAAATATTGTCTAGATAATTCAAGCACATTAATACTAGAAGTAAAAAACATTGGAATAGGTGAACAAGAAATAAATAAAAATTCCATTCACATCGGAGAGGAGTGGCCCTTGCTCCTTCCTCTCAGTCTAGTTACTTATGTGTACTCAAAAACACAATTTATTCTAGAATCATGTTCTTTATTTATCAATTGTTCGAGTTTACGGATTACTCTTATTATCTTTCTTCAATGTCCAACCATTTATTCTTTAATGATATAAATAGAAGGATATCATACATGCAATGAAATCAAATCAAACATATCATATATCAAATAGTATATCATATCATATCCACAAAATGGAAAAAAACATTTTATTATGTTTAGATGTTTACATTCTACTTATGAAAAATAAAATCAATTTTGGGACAAATGTAAAGATATATCAACATGAACATATATACATACACTTCCTATGAGATTTCACCATATATCAAAGATATTGAAACATACACTTCTATGAGATTTCACCATACATTTGGCATTGCATTGAATAATTTTAACGTGAGCGGCATGAAACAATTTATTAACTGGAAGCACGTCCTCAATAAAAGAGACAAGACTGTCGTGAAGCTCGGTCCCTCACTCCGCACAATACGAAAAATGGTGGCCTACGGTTTTGTGCGAGATATATTCTATTTATGGTGGCGAGATAATGAAAGACTGTAATTCAATATATTCCTCGCCACCACGTACACTTTATTTAGGCTTGGATAAAGACTTCACATCTCCCCCTTGATTAGAATATTCGAAATCTATTCTCCATCCATTTGTTCTCATGATTATAATAAATGCACGTGAACTAGTCATTAAGCCATTGTTCAAATTGACCACTATTGTCATCTTTAAGATAAATCCTTAATTTTATTTTACAATGGTGGTCAGCTCATAACGAAGGGAATTACTTGTGGAATATGAAGAGATATATGTGTTAGGCAAGGAAGTAAGGTTGTGAAACATTAAGAACACTGAAGAATTTCGAGAAGTGGGAAAATCTTGGAAATCAATTATAAGAGATGTTGGAGTATGATAAAATATATGAAATTTATCATGCTTGCTAGATTCTCATAGAAATTTGAGTTGCATGGATATCGATACGGATGTGGATACGAGATCGTTATTTATATGGATACACTAGTTTTTAATGCCTTTTGATATGGGTATGGGTTTTTTTTAATTATTGGCAAATAGTTTTTGGAAGGGACTATACCACGATACAAAAAGACTCAAAACGTAGATGTTACTGATGAAACCACCCAAAAAGTGATCAAGATGAGATGTGACAAGAAAGCACAACAATAGTTAAACAACCGCCTAGAAAAGTACCAAAACAACTACAAAACTGTCATACAACGACTAAATAGCTAGTCCACACTAAAAAATTTGCACATCCAAGCTAGGTGGGAGAAACAATATTCTTACCATTGGATTTTTTCTTTTTGTTCACCATCTTCCACCTTTCGAGAGACCTCCTTGATAGGGAGAATAACCTCAAGGGCTTCATTGTGAGATATTTACGATTTTCTACCTAAGAGAAGGAGGTATATTTTCCTTTGCCGCTTTACACTATGATAATGCGGTGTTTGTATTCTCCATGTTCCCACCAATAAGAACTTTAGTAGGAGTTTTTAGGATTGATTCGACCCCAACATCCAAATCAAAATTTGAAACCAAATCAGACTTAGTATCAAAAACCAAATGCTCAGGAAGAGCATTTTTCCACAAATTTTTCTCCCAGTATTACTTTTTGGCAGCTCGTAATCCAAGGTTGTGTGACCAAGAGTGAAACATATTCAAGATCTGAAGGGAAAAGCTTTATAACAAAGTGGTTGCATCCATATTCGGTTTTGTACTATAATCTAAATGTTTGCGGAAGGTTTTTAAAGTGTCAAGTTCAACAAGGATCTGGAAAATGTTGTGTGGGTGTAATCTATTGTATGGGAATCAATGAAAAGAGTAGCACCCAAAACATTGCCTAGATGGAGGTCAAGCAATCACTACTCCCAGAATTGAATGGGTAGATAAGGCGATCTGATCTAAACGAGTTCACGGAAAATGATTCTATGAGTGGATTAAAAGATGGAAACCGGGCTTTAATATGAGGTAGCGTGATTTGCATACCCATAATTGTGTGCAATATCATCCTTATCATTTTAGAAGAAAAAACACCAATGAAAATCCGTTTAACACACAAATACGAGATCTAGCTTACCCATAAGAAGTGAAATCCAAGCTTTAGAGATCCATTTGTGTAGATCTAGTACTTGATGGGCCATAACCCATCAAGCGAGAAAATCGAGCATGCTCTTAGTAAAATCATTAAGAATCTAGATCTTCTTCCCCAAATGTGATGCTCGGGGTAGTGTCCACAAGGATCATCGATTTGCATCCCTACACGACATCTTTGAAGGATACGCGAGTTCCCTTGAGAAGCAGGCACTTTGCCAACAAGGATCGAGCCGCCATCAATAGCCACCTTAGAGATATGGTGTAAAACTCCATTACCGGTAGCAAGGGAAGACAGAATGGGGCAATCACAAATGTTAGTACCTTTAGATCCAAACCCCACATTTTATTCCACAATCGAAATCTTTGGATGTAGTAAAGAGCCATCCAAATCTCCTCTGCCGTTGGTGTCTTAGCTCAAAACAGGATTCAGGGCATTGCCGCCATGGTGAAGCCGACTAGGGCTTGGTGTAGGGCTCTGAGGCAGAATGGACTGTATGGCCTTAGAGGAGGGATGGACCTAGGCTTGGGAAAAACAAGATCAATCAAAGATATTTCTTCTTCCAAATGTTACGAATAAGGGTTTATGTCGATAGCATAGCCTTCCTTTCTAGTAGATCCGACTTCATTCACGGCCTAAAGGGATAGCTTCTTTCTAGTGCCACCACCCTTGGAGATTCTACCATGGCTGCCTTGCTTAGGGCAATTTTTGGTATTTAGGTTTTTTGAAGCATGAGGTCGAAGGAACATTCATGAGAAAATAGGTTAATAAATATGGAAAAACTATAATATGGTATAATATGTAATATTTAAAATACTATAACAATGTAGATTATAAATTAAGAATATATTACTATACGAATTTATTAATAGTAATTTTCAAATTTAAATTATTAACAAACTTATACATTAGATTAAAATTACACGCAAATAACATTCTTCCAGTTCACATGAAGTAAGAAATTTATCTCTAAATGGATTAAGAAACATGCATGTTGTCGAGGCTGAAGAAAATAGATAAAACGAAAGAAAAAAATAATACGGGCCAAAGAAACAAATCTGAAAAGAATTACAGGTAGAGCGATGTGTGAAGCATGAAGTAAAAGAGTGAATTAGCATTCTCACCTCCATGTCTTCAACTATTACTACTAAACTACTAAAATGCATTATAGAAGATCATCTGTATTTTTAGCATCTTTATAGCTTTTGAAGGGGTTTTTGTATATATTTATAACTATTGAATTTGATACGGACTATAGTTTTCCTCACTTATCCTATCTGGTTGTATCTAATACTAGCGATCGCATGTGTACAATGCAATGTGAACGCATGAAATGGTATATGTTATTTGATTTAGAGGGGTAGTTAATTATTTGGGTGAAATTGTGTTAGTGTTGCAACGTGTTTGAGACGGTGATTGCATCGGTTTTTTGGTTAGTTTTTTGTTGAAAAAGCCTTTTTTGTATTGTCATTAACATGTTGATAAGGAGTGTGATACTTCAAGCCATCAAGTTTGTATTATTGTACATGAATGAAAATGTCCTTGTTGTATACAACACATTTCTCATTAAGCCTTGATGTTCTTGCATATTCAGGGTCAATGTAGCCAATGGTAACCATAACATAGGTGCAGGTGTGGGTTTTGGCCGAGGAAATGTACTTGGCAATGCCAAATTCTGACAAATGTGCCTTAAAATTATCATCCAAAAGAATGTTATAAGTCTTCACATCCCTATGAACAATGCATGGGCTATAATCATGATGAAGATATGCTAATCCTTTTGCAGCACAATTAGTAATCTTTAGCCGAGTGTCCCAGTCTAGCTTTTGTCTTCTTTTATGATTCTATACAAAATTAAAAAAACACTTGTTAGATTCTTCAACAATCCATTTTAATTAGAAGGTTAGATATTTATTGGATTCTTATGAATCTACAATGTATAGATCCATTTTTCTTCATTATGATCAGTCAAACATTTCATCTTTAAGCATTATTTTCAAAAGTACGAGACAAAACATCAAAATGCAATTGCCAACTTCTCACTATGGTGGGAGAGGAATAATTTTTTTCCTCCTTGTCCACATCAATCAGTCCATGATTTGAATTTGGAAATATCCTCTTACCTTCATCTCCCAATACAATTCGTCCAACTTTGCATAAATCTCCTGTGTTTGTGGATGTGATGTGTCTCCTACATAGAAAGCATGTACCATTTTATGGCCTTCAATCCAACTACACCCAGGTTTCTTTTGAATTCCTCTATCTTTCATCAATATTCTTATCATTTGAACCTCACTCCACCTACCCACTTCTACATAAATGTTTGACAGAAGAACATAAGTTGTAGTATTTTGAGGATCCATCTCAAAAAGAAGAGTCGCTGTAAATGATCCTAACCCTATATTCTTATGTGCTCTACAGGCACCCAACAAACATTTCCACACAACGACCATGGGTTTAATTGCCATTTTGATGATAAAATTTAGAGATTCCTCAAGATAGCCAACACGGCCAAGAAGGTCAACCATGCACACATAATGATCAATTGTAAATGCAATGCAATAATAACCACTCATGCAACTAAAGTAATTACAGCCCTCATCCACTAAACCTGCATGGTTGCATGCTAATAAAACACAGGTGAAGCTTACATGGTCAGGGTCTATTCTAGAGTGTTTCATTACTTCAAAGAGTTTGAGAGTATCCTTGCAAAGGCCATTTTGTGCATATCCTGCAATTATGGCATTCCACGAGACTAAATTTTTCTGAGACATTTTGTCAAACAGCTCACGTGCCTTGTGTATGCTTCCACATTTTGCATACATATCTACCAAAGAATTTGCAACTGCAACATTTGATAAAAATCCACTTTTGATTATGCTTTGATGGATGCTTGTAGATTGTTGCAAAGCTCCCATTTTGACACAAGTTGGGAGGATGGTGGCTTTTAAGCTCCCATTAAGTGTAAGTGTTCTCTTTCAGAACCTAAAATACATCAATATTGAAAATAAGTTCTTGAACCGTGACAAAGAACTGCAGAAAATTTAACATTTTTGAGTGATATCATTCAATATAAATAAGTTCCCAGGGCCTAAAATACATCAATACTGAACAAGGAAAAGAGGTTCTAACAAAAGCATGCAATCTGAAAGACTTCAAAACTAACTGAAATAAATTACTTTCAAGGCAACTGAGAGAAATGAGTGAAATGCATACATTCAATTGATGTGTGACAGTGTCTTCTTGATTTGTGAAGGTAGCCCAGGGAGCACCATTGTCAATTGCATATGCATTGTGTGTTGTGAGAAACGAGTACTTATTGAATGGCAGTGAAGCGTTCTAAGAAAACAAAACTCGAATTACTTCTTTGTAGAATCATCAAAATCAAAACCAAATCTTGATAAACAAAATTTTTTTTAGATTTCCACATGAGAATATATTCTTCTTGTTTTTATCTAGATTCAATAGTGTAAACATGTTTATTACTGTAGTTGAATTCAGATAAAAACAAATATATATATATAGAAAAATAAAAAAGAATAAGACTTGTCTCATAGAATACTAAATAGCCTTTATCTTTAATTTATGAATAACAAAGTTTTCTAGGGTTCAAACCCTTGACCTGTGGAGAGGTAATGAAGGATACATTGTTGATTCCCCCATTCATCAAAAGAAAAAAACAATGTTTTCCATGGTAATTTGATAAATTAAATAATAGATCTCATTAAAACAAGGAGGATAATTACCACAATTTTAAATGGACTTGTTGCTTGTTCATGAATACACCTCAAATTGCTAAGCTCACACGAGTGTGGTAAATTCAGATGCATAATCACTATCGCTTTCGCACAGGATCTAAAAGCTGAAAATTCTCCCCAAATTTCATAAAATTAATACAAAGTGTACTCTCTACATTCAATTTTAAGCTGAAGAATTCTCCCCAAAATTTCACAAAAATTACATATAGTGTGCACTCTACATTCAATTTTAAGCTGAAGCATTCTCCCTGAATATCACAAAATTAACGGAAAGTATACGCTCTACATTCAATTTTAATTTGAACAATTCTCCTCAAATTTCACAAAATTAACACACTGTAAACTCTCGATTCAATTGTAATGAACCCTATAATGTACAAGAGCTGCTTTTATAGTTACCTGGCAACTACCATCCAAACAAGCATTAGTGCAACACAAAAAAAGCAAAAGCAAAAGCAAGAGTAAGAACATAGGTTTTATAATAGACATCTTCATGTAGGTTTCTTTTGAATTCCTCAATCTTTCATCAATCTTCTTATCATTTGAACCTCACTCCACCTGCCCACTTCTACATAAATGTTTGACAGAAGAACATAAGTTGCAGTATTTTGAGGATCCAACTCAAAAAGAAGAGTCGTTGTAAATGATCCTAACCCTATATTCTTATGTGCTCTACAGGCACCCAACAAACATTTCCACACAATGACCATGGGTTTAATTGCCATTTTGATGATAAAATTTAGAGATTCCTCAAGATAGCCAGCACGGCCAAGAAGGTCAACCATGCACACATAATGATCAATTGTAAATGCAATGCAATAATAACCACTCATGCGACTGAAGTAATTACAGCCCTCATCCACTAAACCTGCATGGTTGCATTCTAATAAAACACAGGTGAAGCTTACATGGTCGAGTCTGCATTCAGTGTTTCATTACTTCAAAGAGTTTGAGAGTATCCTTGCAAAGGCCATTTTGTGCATATCCTGCGATTATGGCATTCCACGACACTAAATTTTTCGAGACATTTTGTCAAAAAAGCCCACGTGCCTTGTGTATGCTTCCACATTTTGCATACATATCTACCAGAGAATTTGCAACTGCAACATTTGATAAAAATCCACTTTTGATTATGCTTTGATGGATGCTTGTAGACTGTTTCAAAATTTGCGCCTGACAGATGCATTTGCTTAAAAGCTTCAACAGCTTTTTCAACAAACCCGTTTTGTGCATATCCTCCAATCATGGTATTCCACGAGACCACATTTTTTTGAGGCATTTTGTCGAACAGTTTGCATGCCTTGTGTATGCTTCCACATTTTGCGTACATATCTAACAGGGCGCTTGCAACTACAACGTTAAAAAAAACACTGCTTTCTATTATGCTTTGATGGATTTCCATACCCTGTTCTAAAGCTCCCATTTTGGCACAGGCTGGGAGAATGCTGGCAAATGTTACGGGGTTGGCTTTTACACCTACCAATTGCATGTGCTTGAAAGTTTCCAGGGCCTTTTCACCAAACCCATTTTGTGCATATCCCGCAATCATTGCAGTCCATGACACAACATTTCTTTCAGGCATTTTGTTAAACAGTTCACGTGCCTTATTAATGCTTCCACATTTTGCATGCATATCTATCAGAGCACTTGCAACTACAACATCTGACAAAAGTCCCTACTCCATTACTCTCTGGTGAATGTCCATGCCCTGTTTCAAAGCTACTATTTTGGTAGCAAAGGTGAACTGATTTGGCTGGGCACCTGCTGGTTGCATTTGCTGAAACAGCGTCAATGCTTCGTGAGGATGCTCATGTTTTCTGTAAGCTGCAATTATGATATTCCATGAGAAGAGGTCTCGTTCAATCATTTGGTCAAACACTTGGCGACCATCAACCAAGCATCCACACTTGTCATACATGTGTATAAGGGTTTCTTGTAACAGTTTGTGTGTGCAAACTTCAATTCCCTCTCATTGATGTGGGAGTGAATTTGTTTACCCTCTGAAAGGGTTTTCTTCGAAATGCAGGTGTGCAATAGGTGAATGTATGTTTCGAAGGTTAAATCGGGGTTCCGCTTAGTAAGCAGAATGTGTAACGCCTCTTTCAACCGACTTTCTCTACATAATTATGTGAGATTGAGATTGAGATCAGAAGTGGATGGCATTGGCGTTGGCGATGTATGATTCTAATTGAAGCGTTGGAAATGTGCTTTGTTGGGCAATTTACTTGCGGTTGCGCCACAATGCCAATGAAACACAGTCATCGTCTTCATCATCGAAATTGGTTTTATGGCCATTTATTATTTATTTGTGCGAATAACAGTGATACAGAGGGAGTGGATGTTGACAAAGAGACGCAGCGAACAAAGCCCTGTTGTATCTGAGACACAATTGGTTGGTTCAGATGGAAAAGACGTTGTAAAATGGCGAAGCAAGTGACGATGCAGTAGACAAAGAAATACAGCAGCATCGAGGAAGAACCCATCTACACTGCTGCACCTTAATGGGGTTTGTAAAATCACAGATACTATCTTATGGTGATGATAACATTAGTTTATGGATACCATAAAAAGTGGCTTGTCGATGTCAATGATTTTCTACTTTCATTGCTTTTGATCTGGAATTATTCATGGTTTTATATTTTAATGGAAAACACAAAATGATATTTTGAGGAACCAATAGGGCAACACAAGACCAAGTATGTGTCAATTTATGGGGTGTCTCCACAAACCAAAAGTACCCATTTGAATTACAAATTGAAAGACGTCCATAATGACAATACCCACAATGACTACTATTAAAAATCATGACCAGGACAATGACAATCATGTGGACCCAAATGCACTAAACCTATTAAAGAACAACATAATATTGGTTTTGATGGTACTTTACCTTGGCACAATGTTGCTACACTATTCACATCTGCAGAGAAGCAACAAATTACATAATCAATTAAACGGTGACAGATATGAAGTCGATTTATAAAGAATATGAATGCAATGATTCCCTGTGTATAAAATCAATACCTTTGAAAAAAATACTTACAGAAGAGGCATCTCCACCAAAATTCTCTTGAGCGACGATATCCCCGTGAATTGTATCTTCCCACAATAAAGCTTGGGAACAATGACGATTTAAACAGGTGCAAGTACAATTGAAAGATGTCACCGACAAGTTGAAGCCCGTTGCGCTCAATCTCCTTATTGAAGCTCTCCATTTCCATCCTAAACAAATCCCTCTGCAATCATCTTGTTAGAAATCTCGAAAGTGAGCACATCAATATAACGGTCAAACTCAGGATTCAGGCCTCTTTCCTGCATACACGCTTCAATGAATCCTCTATAAGATCTGGGTCTCGGGCCTTTTGAAAATCCTTAATGAGATAATTTTAGTTAGCAAGATCAGACAGGCAAGCGGGTCACATCCACAAGATCAATAGCCCGAGAATAACACCCCTTATGGCACATTGCTTCAACGAGGCCAACAATAGTAACGTAATAAGATGTCATACCCCTCTGCATTAATTGTTATACGCAGGGGTCATATGCTGTGCATAATCCTCTTCCATGTACTTCTTCAACAGAACTTATCTATGGATTTGGCAATGTGAGGACCTAATTCTTTCTTGCTCTAAAAGGGCATGCGGTTTACGTAATTATTTTCTTTAATCATGCAAGTGCTAAGCCAAAACAAACAAAAACACCATTGCATAGTACATATCTCTGCAAACCCTCAACAACCTCATTTCACCTCCAAATATGTATGCAACTCTTCCTACGGATTCGCAATGTTTAAAGCTTGCATAGCTTGCGAAAGCGGTAATAAACACGACAACAGAGGAAGGCATGCAACTGCCTGATCTAGGAAGAGGGACCAACCACCACACCTCCATCCATAGAAACCTAATTGTCATTCAGGTTGGGAGACATACCATCTGTCATTGCAATCCATGCAATTAGGGTTAAGTTTGGAAAGCAGGGAGACTTTGAGAGGAAACTACTGCATGCGTTGTTTGTAGAAGAATAAGATCAACTTGATGCAGAAGAAATGGTCATCCCAGAAACACCGTCGGGCTTCAAGATCTTGTATGGAGTGGAAAATGTTGAGGGTGTTGTCAATAAAGGGAGGTGTTGGGTAAAGTGGCACCATTCCTCTACAGGCGATGAAGTTGTTGAAAGGCCTGTTGAAGGCTAACGTGTTGGTTCCTCTTTCATGTGCCTGTCAGGTTTTAAATCGCCGCCTTCAAATTTACGTCCAAGATGTGATCATAAATCTGCAGACACGAAACCCTCTTATCAATGAAAATGACCATTCAAATTTAACATGCAAATGCGCGAAAATGTCAAAGAGGTCATCAAATTTAACACAGATTGCAAAAACGTTCGGAGGTCCTCTACCATAGAGGCACGCCTTCGCGTAATGAAAAATTAGGAGTTTCTATTAAAATACGGATAAGTAAAATATTTGAATCGTATCCGAAAAAGTGCCCAAGCCAGTATTGATAATCGAAAGGTAAATACGTGCACCCTAATAATAGGGCTAGAGTATTTCGCAAACATTGAATAAAATGTTCCTTCATAGGATCTCGCATTAGTTTTATATAAGAAATTCGTAACATTAATAGTTATAGACCATGGCATCACTAAATAAGAAATGGGTCATATGTTGTGACAACATTCTCTTATCCTATGAAACTAGTATTTTTAAACTTGAATTTGAGAAAAATAATCTTTAAACATATTCACCACACCACAATGAAGTCTACCCACAAAATGTAATCTTAATTGATTCCTATATAAGGTCGGGTATTGAAAAGGAATCCCCTATCTCTTATAACTTGACAACCATATCTAATTGGTCACATGATGGTGTCAAAATAGTGTCAAAATAGCAAGTGAAAATATTGACAACAAAAATAATTATTTTTCTTTATTCAATCTATTCTATTCCACCAAAATATTTTGGTGTCTTTGAATAATTTTTCTGGAGTGAGCTCATATTGTACAATCCTCTTGTGACATCAAATAAGTTATTACAAGGAAAAATACAATAGAAGGTATACATAGTCTCCTAAAAATTGTATGTTAAGAAAAGTAGGTGATTTGTGTGTCTGTAGAGTACACTTTTATAGGAAGATCAAAAGACATTGGAGCATATAGTTACTAATGTATATTCTCCTTGATACATTGAATTCAAAAACAAAGAATCAAAAATTATTGTGGTGGATCTCATCCCTTCACTCTAAGTAATGCGAAAAATAGTGGGAAATATTTTTTTGGAGGTTAATTTCTGTTAAAGGTTGCACTAGACAATGAGTGGCGCATGGTATTGATAAAATTATCTCCAATGGGAATTTTCAATATTCTATTAGATCTACTGATTTCTTTTCAACACTAAAATATGCCTTTGACGAACCGATTATTACATGGTTGTACTTCAAAATCATGAGCAAATGTATGGTATTAATTACTATGATACTAGAATGACACCAAAGGGTTTCAATGGAAATTTCAATAGGTACAAAATAATTAAAGATTCTTTGGTGCATAGGAGGATTCAAAGGTTATGTTTTTTTAATGGAAATGCAGATTTTAGTGTAGCAAATTCAAGATATATAAGGGAGTAAAATGTAACTTAATTCTTAAATGAGGGAAGATCAACTATTGAGTTCAAAGAAATAATTTCTTAATTATAAAATGAGGGAAGATCAACTATTGAATCCAAAGAAATAATAAATTCTTAATCCTAAAATGAGGGAAGATAAACTATTGAATCCAAAGAAACAATAAATTCTTAATTCTAAAATTAGGGAAGATTAATCATTGAATCTAGAGAAATAATAAATTGTTAATTCTAAAATGAGGGAAGATCAATCATTAAATCCTAAGAAATCTTGAACTATTGAATCACATCAACATGAAAACAAGAAAGTTATATTACATGAAGGAATAAGGGGGAAACAAATACTTTGAGAGAGATAGATTTCAAGAAAGACAAAAGGGGTGGGTAAGTGCAGAAGTTGATGGACAAATATAGAGTCATCCGTGGACGTCATATTGAAAAAAATTGCAAAATATCAACTTGTAGGGATTATTAGCTATACACCTATTCTAAATTAGAAAAAATTATATAATTATGAATCGTAGCATTGGGAATCTAGTTTCTAAAATACTAATTTTTTTAAAAAATGGACAAGTTTTAGCTATATTAAACACTTAAAATTATATGACTTAGTTTTTTTTTTTTAAAAACTTATAACATTGTAGTCCGTTTGCCCACATTTTGGATGACCAAATCTTGTTATTTTTTTTTTTCATTTGGTGAAATGTTAGATGTAGTTGTTTATCTTGGGATGGATTTTATTTTGTATTTTTTTAGCAATATATTTTTTTATGATTTTTTCCGTGAAAGTGATCTCGAAAATATTTAGAAAACGGAGCACTTTCCATTTCCTACCATAACTATATCAAAATATCGCCATAACTATATCAAAAATATCGAAATCAAATATATATATTTTTTTAACGTGTATAAATTTGTCCACACTTGGGATGGTGTAAGTTTTATCATATTTTGATAAGTGAAACAAAATTACAGATCTTAAACGTATACATGAACATTCACGGAAAAAATGTCTTAAAGACCTATTGTTAGTAAAAATTATAAAATGATATTTATCTTATTCTATTCACTTTAAAAACAATATTTCTATGAAGCTAAGAGTCTCCTCTACGCTGTGATGGCACCATTTTTGTGAAATGTTTTCAAATTTTTAGCATGGTTCATAATGTTTCAAGGTCAATGATATTTAATAATTAATAATTTCTCATTTTAACCAATTATTAAGTCCGCATTAAAACAAATAAGTAGATTTAGTCCAACCAAGGTTTAGTTCACTCTAAGTGTTAATTTAATAAACAATTAAATTCCTACTATAGTTAAATATTCCACAAATAAATAAATAACAAGGTCCATTTTACATGGGGTTAGAATAAACATCCCCTTACCCCATAAAGTGACCCCTTAAAAGTCAACTCATGTTTTAAAATTAAGACATTTAAATAAAAAGGGTAATTTCCACTCACCCACTCTCCACCTACTTTTTGTAGGGATGAATCTCATCCCTTGGATGGATTAAATTTTGACCATTGATTTGGAAATAGACAATCTAACCCTAAAGCATCCTTATGAAAGCTTCTTTCTCATCTCATTTGATTCATTTTCTTTCTTTGGTTTTGCAGGTTGATGGAGGAGGAAGGAAGCCATTGGAGGTCACTCCAAGCTTTTGTAAGGAATGCAATTTTCCTTGTTTCTTATTTTGTTCATACCCTCATCTAGGGTTTCAAAGGATGTATTTATATTATTTTACTCATATTTTTTTATATTTACCCAAATGGGTATATGGGTATTTTCCATTTTATTGACATAGTTAAGATTTATATGTGTTTCATTTAGGTAAGTGAATATATATATATATATATGTATATATTTGTGTTTATTAAATAAACCCAAAATTTTTTATTGTTTAAATATTTTATTTTAAAAACATAAACCTAAAAATTTAATTTATATATATATATATATATATATATATATATATATATATATATATATATATCTAAAATATACGACTTAATCTTTATACAAACACTTATAAAAAAAAAAGGCAAAAAAAAGTTTACATTATTTATTTAACATGATTTTTACAAGGTTTGTTGGGGGTTATGGGGGGCCGCGACCCCAACCCTTCCCCATTCTCCCAATTTTTTAAAAAAAAAGGCGTAGCCTTTTTGGGGTTTAATCCCAAAATTATACTTTAATTTAAGTTCATTTTTCATTGGGTACTTTATTTCTCCCTTTTCTTTTTATTTAACCTTTTATATTTAACTTTTACTTCCCTTTTTAAACATTTCCTTTTTTTTTTTTTTTTTTTTTTTTATAAACTTTTATATATAAATTATATATATATATATATATATATAATATATAATATAATAATATTAATTTAATGTTATTTCATTAATTATTATTATTTAGTATTATTAATATACCAACTAACTAAAATCTTATATTATATATATATTATTATATATATATATTTAAGTTTGATAAATAATGGTTTATGGAGTAAAATTAATCTTGTTTCATTTTTTTTTTATAATTAAATTGATTATCAATTTATACAATCAAAAGAGGCTAAGGTTCAAAGGTAACCATTTTTATTTTTTTTTTATTTATTTATTTCCATTTGTTTAATGAAGGAAAATAGAAAGGAAATTCCATTTATTGACAAGGTAACAAGCAAAAATTTCTTTTTTCTTTTCTTTTTTTTTTTTGTTTGTTTTTGTTCTCTTTTAAAATTCTTCCATAATTACATGTGAAATTTAAACCTTCTTTCAACAATGTAAGGAATTGAACAAAATAGTCTAACTTTTCCAATACATGCTTTCCAAGTAACACAATGATATGTAACATTTCATAATACAAATTTCCTAACAATCCACAAGAGATTTTACAACAACATTTCCATTAATATATTCTAAAACAAGAGCAAGAACAACACACCAAATGAAGGTTTTCATTCCACTAAAAGAGTAACAAACTATTTTCCAATTCACCCTTTTATTATCCAAGGAATAAGCAAGAGGTTTAATAACTATCAAATGCAAGTATAATATGAAAATGAATCTTTCTTTTCTATTTGCAAACTAACTTTACAATAACATTCTTTCTTCTTTCTTTTCTTATTTGTTTCTTTCCACATGCAATGCATTATCAATAACAACTATTTGAATACAACTTCCCTTCACAAATTCATTACAATGTCCTCCACTTGATGTGGGAAACCATCCTAAAATTGTAGATAAATAATGAACTACATTATTACAATTTCTTCCACTCTAGGTGGGTAAAAATACAAGAAGTTTCACATGGCCATCAACAAGACTCCAATGCTCCAAACACCAACAAGGTAGCTCCTCCAAAAGTTTTCTTGATTCACAACAAAATAGGGGGAGAGGCAACGCTCTCCACCCAACCAAGATACCCAATGGAGAGGAGAAGCCATCCTCTCCATTGGCCCCCAAGCCCCAACCACATTACAATGGGAGAAGATCTCAACTCATGGCAACTACTAGCTTCCACAATACTTGACAAATAATTTCACATTCATTCCATTTACATACAAAACACAACAACAACTCAACAAGAAGAAAACAACAAAACAACAAGATCACAAGGCTTATCAAGAAAGCCAAAAGAGTAAGACCTATGGGGAGGCCACTTATGCCTCCCAATGGGAATGGGTGCCACCTAAAAATCCTCCAATGCAAAACACAATACCCCTAACAACTCTTATGCCTCCCTCAAGTACCCTTATCCCTCCATCCACTCTTATGCCTCCCTCAACTCTTATGGCTCCCTCAAAGTAAGAACAAGAAGAAAATGCAAGCATTTCTCATACTAGGTGGGCACCCAACCCAAACTCCCTCCTCAAGAAAATGATCTCTTATGCCTCCCTCAAATAAACTCCCCATAGTCTCCTCCCACTCCCAACTTAGGCATTCTACCCATACCCAACAAGCATTTCAAAGAAACAACAACATTCAACACAACATATACACACATACATATAACAATAACATAATATAAACAAAGGTGAAGCTCCTACCTTTCCATGGTAGAGCTTGTTCCAAGTATGAAGTTCCAAACCCTCCAAAGATCAAGCAAGCATCCACAAGCTCCAAAAAAATTCCAACAAGTATCAACAAGCTCCAAAATCCACAAACTCCTTCAAAATCCTCTACTCTCCAAAAATACAAGAGACTAAAAATGAACATCCAACCCCAAAACAAGCAACAAGAATTCAATAAATAGAGAAAGGAGAGGGAGGGGTGATGTGGCTCCAAGTAGGATGCCACCTCATTTCCTCTCCACTCCACATCACTTGGTCAACCTCATATTCCAATGCACAATTAATGAGTGGTTGGAGGAATGACAAGCACCTTACACACTCCATCTAAGCCCACTCCCCCAAAGGACAAAATTAAATTTTTGAAAGAAAGTGCAATTAATATTTTACCTTTTCATCCCCCAAAACACCTAAAAGACCCTAAATTTGACCTCCCAACCCATAGGTAGGGTTGGCATGGGCTTTTAAGAGGTGTGGGACAAGTTTGACTTGTCCCACAAGCTTCCAAATTTGGCCTCTAAGGCCAAATTCGAGTTTCCCATGTGGGGTAGAGTGTGCTACACTCAAAACTCAAACACACATCACTCAACACAAAATCCAAAGTAAATCAAGCCTAATAAATGAACTCCCTTTTGGTCACATCTTTTAATTAGTTTAAACCAAATTCAAATTAACTTAATTAAGACACTACAACCCATGACTAAAAAGGGGTAAACACAATTCCAAGAATCTAAATAATAAAACAAGTAAAATTTCACTTACTAAGAGAAAACACATACTAACATAATAGAAAGGGAAATTTAAAACAAAACAACACATGACCCCTAGGTCACAATTTTCCCTTAACCAAATAATTCTAACACACACACAATTACATGTTGCCATGGTGACCCTAGTTGGATTCTTCTCGAATTCCGATGTGGTTGGTCTCCACTCCCCCGATATTGTTGTGAATATAATATACCTACAAAATAGAGAATACCTCCTTCGGCCTCGTGGCCGCATTAAAACATTCATGCCAAAATATGCGATATAAATCTAAAATCAACTATATATGAATTATTATCATCTATGCAAATACGATATCACTTACAATTTCTAGCACATTTCTATTACACATTTCATTCATGTCAAAACGATCATCACATTAATCCAATTATCAAGATCTACTCAATATGACTTAAACATATCACATGTCAGAATTACAGATAAATAACCATGTCAAAAGTGTATCAATATCAACAAAAAAGTCTCCAGTAGTCCATATGCATCATATAAGAATCAAATCAATAACAATTTAGTATCTCTGATATCTACTAACATGCTATATCAAAACTATAATATATCCATAAGTGCATATGACAATATCAAAAAATAATAATCAAAAGGTGTCAAAGGAAAGTGGGCACTACATCCCCCTCCCCTTAGACTCGACTTCCTCCTGAAGTCACTGAAAAGGTGTGGAAACTATCCTCGTAGTAAAGTAGCATCCTCCCAAGTAGCTACAGTCTCATCATATCTATCCCATTGGACCCGAACCTGATCAATCTCTCTCTGCGAAGGCCTAGGGTCCTACGCTCTATAATGCGTACGGGCTCCACCATCACCTGCCCCTGATCCTGCACCTGCAATGCGGTCCAATCTAGCACGTGAGAAGGATCAGAAATATATCTCCTAAGCACATAAACATGTGAAACACATCATGGACGCGAGACAAGCTAGGTGGCAATGCTAGACGATAGGCCAAGGGACCGAGGTGCTCCAAGATCTCAAAGGGACCCACAAACCTAGGAGCAAGCTTAGAACCTTTTCCATAATGATAGGGCTCTTATGCGGTCTGACATGAAGAAACACCTTCGTGCCCACCTCAAAACTATGATCTGTCCTATGCTGGTCTCGCATACTTCTTCTTCTCTGTCCTGCGCCTCCAGCAATCTCTGCCTGATCAAGGTAACTTGCTGCTCTCCATATCTTGTAATAATGCTGGCCCAAGGGAAACCCTGTCCTCAATCCTATCCCAACTAAGAGGTGTCCTACACTCTCTACCATATAATGCCTGAAAAGGAGCCATGCCTATAGAACTCTGAAACTATTATTATAGGCAAACTCCACCAAATACAGATACTCCTCCCATCTCGACTGGTGATCCATAACGTACATCCTAAGCATGTCCTCCAAGATCTGATTCACCCGCTCACTGTCTATCATCTATCTTCTGGGTGATATGTTGTGCTGAAATTGATCCTCGTCCCAAGAGCATACTGCATGGTGGTCCAGAAATGGGAAGTGTACAAAGGATCGCGGTCACAAATGATCTTCCATGGAATCCCATGTAATCTGACAATCTCATCAAGATATACTCATGCCACAACGCACTAGCTATATAGGTGGTCTTCACTGAGAAAAAATGAGCTACTTTCATCAATTTATCCACCGTGACCATGATGGCGTCGTGGTGGTATCTCGACGTAGGTAACCCAACAATGAAGTCCATGAAATGGTGTCCCACTTCCACTCCGGTATGGCGTGAGGATAGAGAAGGCCAGCTGGATGTTGATGCTCGGCCTTCACCCTCTGGACACTCTAAACAATGCGTGACACAAACAAAGCCACGTCTCTCCGAAGTCCTCTCCAAAAATACAACTGTCTCAAGGTGGCGTGCATCTTCTTCACCCCGGGATGGGCTGAATAAGGTGCACGATGGGCCTCTGTCAAAATGTCCTGTCTCAAGCCTCCATCTCTAGGAACATATATCCGACCTCTGTGTCTGAGAAGACCATCTACCTCTAATGAAAATCCATCAAATCTCCCCTCAAGGGGTCTCTGAGACTCAATCTCTACTCTGGCTGCAAGGTAGAAACTATCCTGAGGAAGTTACTGCAAGATCCTACCCCGTAAATCTATGCCCACTGAGGTGGCCATAGCCACATGTCTCCATCTACTCAAGGCATCTACAACCACATTCTCCTTCCCCTTCACATGCTCTATCTCCATGTCATACTCACAAAGTAACTCCATCCAACGCCGCTGACGAGCGTTGAGATTGGGCTGCGTGAAGAGGTGGCGAAGACTCAAGTGATCAGTCCTGAGTGTAAATCTCCAGCCAAGAAGAAAATGTCTCCACCGCACTAAGGCATGTACAACTGTTACTGCAAGCTCAAGATCATGAGTCGATAATTGAGCTCATAATCTTTGAGTTTGCGAGACTCAAAGGCAACTACTCTACCCTCCTGCATCAACACACCTCCAAGTCCTTGCCAAGGAAGCATCTCCAAAAACGTAACTCACCCCCTCGAGGATCTGCACACGCAAGAATAGGTGTTGTCGTGAGGCATTCCTTCAGTGTACTGAAGGCCTACTCACATCTATCTGACCATAAAAACTTCTTCCCTTTCCACTTTGAAGGGAAGTGATGGGGTGCAATCCGAGAAAAGTCCTGAACAAACCTCCTGTAATACCCTGCTAGACCCATGAAGCTACGCACCTCGGTCACACTAGTGGGTGCTGGCCAATCCATGATGGCTCAAATCTTGGAAGGATCGACTATGATACCTTCCCTAGAAATGATGTGGCCCAAATACTGCACCTCAGTCTGAAAGAACGCACACTTCTCCAAGTTCCCGTAAAGGTGTTGCTCGCGAAGACACTGAAGAACCTGCGAAGGTGCTCCTCGTGCTCCTCATGCATGTGTGAGTAAACCAGAATGTCATCAAGGAATATGAGCACAAAGCGATCAAGGAAAGTCCTGAATACCCCATTCATCAAACTCATAAACACTGCGGGGGCATTCGTCAAACCGAAAGGTACCACTGTGAACTCGTAGTGGCCATATCTCGTATGGAACGCGGTCTTATGAATATCCGTCTCCGTAATCCTGAGCTGATGGTACCCTGACTTAAGATCTATCTTGGAGAAAATGGTAGCCCCCTTCATCTGATCAAATAAATCATCAATGCGTGGAAGGGGGTAACGATTCTTGATCGTTACTTTATTCAGCTGACGGTAGTCAATACACAACCGAAGAGATCCATCCTTCTTCTTCACGAAGATCACTGGTGCACCCCAAGGGGATACACTAGGATGGATTAGGCCCTTCTCTAGAAGGCCCTCGAGCTGCAACTTGAGCTCACATAGCTCAGGAGTAGTCATCCGATAGGGTGCTCGTGAGATAGGCTCTGCACCCGAACTAGATCTATATGGAAATCTATCTCACGTGGGGGAGGTAACCCCGGTAGCTCCCCTGAAACACATCAAAAACTCTCTCAAGATGGGATGGTCATCAAGGGATGGTCCACTAGACTCATCCTCCGATCTGTCACTAACCGTAACAACATACAACTGACAACCCCATCACGCACACCGCTTAAGCTGCATAGCGAGATGGTGCGAATAGAAATGGGTCTCCTAACCCCTGATATCACTAACTCCACTCCAAGATCATCTATGCAAGTAATAGTCTTATGGTAATAGTCCACTCTAGCTCTATGAGCAGACAACCAATCCATACCCAAAATGACACCATAAGATCCTAATGGAAGGATTCAAGATCCGAGGTAGTGGTGAAGGGTCCCAAATCCACTACACACTCCTTAACTAAGGAGTCTACAAAAATTTTGGCTCCAAAAGCCATCTCAACGTCCCAACTATGGCCCTGCCTAATTACCACCAACCTACAACACTCTACTAAGGATGGTGTAATAAATGAATCAAAAGAACCAGAATCAAATAATATAGAGGTGGAAATACCACCAATACTACCTGTCGTCTCAATCACGGTACTCTGGTGCTCAGCCTGTTCTCGACCACTGCATAGATCCGATGACTCCATGCCATATCTCCAACAATAGGCTCTGAGCTCTACATCTTACCCTTGTTAGGGTTCTATGGGAAATCTCTCCAATGATGTCCAACAACACCACAACCATAACAACTACTGGTCCTCTCCAATGGGGAAGCAGCTCCAGCTGGTACTCTAGATGTCTGAGCTATGGATCCTGACGATCCGGCTATGGACTGCTGAGGTCTCTGCTGACGAGCTCCTACTGACTGAGCTCTCGGCGCACCTTGTGTCCTGATGGGACCCTAGAGGAGGCCCCATACTCCGTCCTCTCTGTGCATCAAATCTCTGAGGAGGTCGGTAAGGTGGGTGGGTCTGTTGCTTGCTTGCTGTGGTGGCCTAAATGAAGCTTTCCCTGAACTCTGTCCACCCCATGGAGGAGGAACTGACCCCTTCGACCTACCATCCTGCATCTGCTGGATACGGCTCCGAACTCTGTCTCTAGCCTGTTGCGTCTTCCCCCATGTCTCCTCTAATATAGGCCTTCTCCACGGCCTCTGCTAATGTCTGTGGGCAGTGAATGCACACCGCGCCACCCAAATCCAAGTTCAGGCCCGATGAACCTGTGAATCCATACCTGCTCATCCTGCATATAGTCGACGTATTGGAGTAGGTCCAAAAATCGACTCTCATACTCAGCTACTATCATCGATGCCTGACGGAGGTCATGAAACTCATCTATCCGCTGCTGTATAAACCTCCTGGGTAAATACCTACTCCTGAAACTCCTCAAATAGCTCCCAGTAACCATCTCTCGAAGTCAACATGGAGCTTCTGCTCCTCGGTCCTCCACTAGACTCCTGCTCCATCCCTCAGAAGATGGATCGCAACACGAGCTTTCATGTTGCTAGTACAAGGACAGAGCTTGAAGCATCCGCTCAAGCTCACCAACCAGGCCTCTGCCTAAAAACCACCTATATCACCCGAATAGTGAGATGGTCGTAGCTTCAGGATCTCCCTGATATGGTCTGCAGCTGATGTATGATGAATCCTAGGTCTATCTGTATGCTCCTCCCTCTGTCTAGGGCTCCGAGACCTATCCCTATGTCCTGAGATCCTGTCCCCATGTCCTCTCTGTGGTGACTCTACCCTAGCCGACTCTCACACATGAAGTTCTCTACCCTATGCTCCTCGCTGTGTCGAGGGGATACCTGGGCATCTACTGATGGCTCCAAACCATGTCTAGAAAATCATCCTCCCAAGGGCTCTCCGCGTATAGCGGCATTGACATCCTGGAGTGTCTGTAAGATCTGAGGTAGAATGGCCACTACAGCCTGCTCTGGCGGTGGTATATCTAGGTCTATATGAAGAGACCCCTCACCTAATCCATGCCCTCCTACATAGATCAAGGCGAGAGTTAGTTCATTGTTCTAGGTCTTGTGCCAGTTTTCTAAGTTTGTTGTTTCATATAATTATCAACATTGTGGTTTTATAGATTTAAAAGAATCAACTTTGCACTAGGTTAAATGTTCATGTTTCATGTTTTCTAAGTGTGCCCAAGGGTCCAAGCTTTGAACCCACGGCTCTGATACCAAGTGTAACGCCCACTAAAAATGCCCGCAAGAGACTCAAGAACAACCTAGGTTTAGTTAGAAAAATTATGGAATAATTTTTTTTTTTTTCAAAAGGAAAAATGTGCCCGCATAAATTAAATTCAAATAACTACAATTGTCACGATAATGTTTCAAGGTCAATGATAAAATTAATAATTAATATTTTAATTTCCATTAAACTAATTATTAAGTCCTAAGCTTTAAAACAAATAAGTAATTTAGTCCATTTTAAGGTTTAGTTCACTCTAAGTGTTAATTTAATAAATAATTAAATTCCTACTATAGTTAAATATTCCACAAATAAATAAATAACAAGGTCCATTTTACATGGGGTTAGAATAAACATCCCCTTACCCCATAAAGTGACCCCTTAAAAGTCAACTCATGTTTTAAAATTAAGACATTTAAATAAAAAGGGTAATTTCCACTCACCCACTCTCCACCTACTTTTTGTAGGGATGAATCTCATCCCTTGGATGGATTAAATTTGGACCCTTGATTAGAAAATAGGCAATCTAACCCTAAAGCATCCTTATGAAAGCTTCTTTCTCATTTCATTTGATTCATTTTCTTTCCTTTTGTTTTGCAGGTTGAGGAGGAGGAAGAGAGGCCATTGGAGGCCATCCCAAGCTTTTGGGAAGGCTTGCAAGCTTCCAAGGGTTTTTTTTTTTTTTACATACCCTCTCTAGGGTTTGAAAGGATGTATTTATATTATTTTACTCATTTTTTTGTTATATTTACCCAAATGGGTATATGGGTATTTTCCCATTTTATTGACATAGTTAAGATTTGATATGTATTTTCATTTAGGTAAGTGAATATATATATATATATATATATATATATATATATATATATATTTATATATATATATATATATATAACACCCAATTATTATATATATATATATATATATTTATATATATAAACCCAAAAAATAAATATATAATATATTATAAATAAAAATATATATATATATATATATATATATATATATATATATATATATATATATATATATATATATAACATACATACACATAATATAATTTGGCAGCAAATAACTTTAAAATACAGGTATGCCTTAAAAAAAATTAAAATGGGGAAAATTTACATTATTTATTTAACATGATTTTAAAAGGTTTATTAAAAGGGTTGGGGGTGGGCCACCCCACCCCCCCTTTTCCCATTCTCCCAATTAAAATAGGCCGTAGCCTTTTTTTTAATCCCAAGTATTATACTTTTTAATTTAAGTTCATTTTTTTTACTTTATTTCCCCACCTTTTTTTTTATTTAACCTTTTATTTATAAATTTACTTTTTTTTTTTTCTTTTCTTTTATTTTTTTCTTTTTTTTTTTTTTTTTAAAGTAATATTTATAAACTTAAATATATAAATATATATATATATATATATATATATATATATATATATATATATATATATAATAATATTAATATTAATGTTATTGTCATTAATATTATTATTTGTATTATTAATATAATAAAATATTATATATTATAATATTATATATATATATATATATAAAGTTTGATAATAATGGTTTGTGGAGTAAAATTACTCTTGTTTCATTTTTTAATTTTTAATAATTTAATCATCACTTTATAAATCAAAAGAGGCTAAGGTTCAAAGTAAACCATTTTTATTTTTTATTTATTTATTTCCATTTCCATTTGTTTAATGAAGGAAAATTGAAAGGAAATTCCATTTATTGAAGAAGGTAACAAGCTAAATTTCTTAAATTTTTTTTTGGTTTTTTTGTTCTCTTTTAAAATTAAAATTACATGTGAAATTTAAACCTTCTTTCAACAATGTAAGAAAATTGAACAAAATAGTCTAACTTTTCCTTTACATGCTTTCAAGTAACACAATGAAATTTAATATTTCATAATACAAATTTCCTAACAATCCACAAGAGATTTTACAACAACATTTCCATTAATATATTCTAAAACAAGAGCAAGAACAACACACTAAATGAAGGTTTTCATTCCACTAAAAGAGTAACAAACTATTTTTCCAATTCACCCTTTTTTATCCAAGGATAAGGAAGAGGTTTAATAACTATCAAATGCAAGTATAATATGAAAATGCATCTTTCTTTTCTATTTGCAAACTAACTTTACAATAACATTCTTTCTTCTTTCTTTTTCTTATTTGTGTTTCTTTCACATGCAATGCATTATAAAAACAACTATTTGAATACAACTTTCCTTTACAAATTCATTACAATGTCCTCCACTTGATGTGGGAAACCATACAAAATGTAAATAAAGAATGAACTACATTATTACAATTTCTTCCACTCTAAGTGGGTAAAAATACAAGAAGTTTCACATGGCCATCAACAAGACTCCAATGCTCCAAACACCAACAAGGTAGCTCCTCCAAAAGTTTTCTTGATTCACAACAAAATAGGGGAGAGGCAACGCTCTCCACCCAACCAAGATACCCAATGGAGAGGAGAAGCCATCCTCTCCATTGGCCCCCGAGCCCCAACCACATTACAATGGGAGAATATCTCAACTCATGGCAACTACTAGCTTCCACAATACTTAACAAATAATTTCACATTCATTCCATTTACATACAAAACACAACAACAACTCAACAAGAAGAAAACAACAAAACAACAAGATCACAAGGCTTATCAAGAAAGCCAAAAGAGTAAGACCTATGGGGAGGCCACTTATGCCTCCCAATGGGAATGGGTGCCACCTAAAAATCCTCCAATGCAAAAAAAACAATACCCCTAACAACTCTTATGCCTCCCTCAAGTACCCCTTATCCCTCCATCCACTCTTATGCCTCCCTCAACTCTTATGGCTCCCTCAAAGTAAGAACAAGAAGAAAATGCAAGCATTTCTCATACTAGGTGGGCACCCAACCCAAACTCCCTCCTCAAGAAAATGATCTCTTATGCCTCCCTCAAATAAACTCCCCATAGTCTCCTCCCACTCCCAACTTAGGCATTCTACCCATACCCAACAAGCATTTCAAAGAAACAACAACATTCAACACAACATATACACACATACATATAACAATAATCATAATATAAACAAAGGTGAAGCTCCTACCTTTCCATGGTAGAGCTTGTTCCAAGTATGAAGTTCCAAACTCCTCCAAAGATCAAGCAAGCATCCACAAGCTCCAAAAAACAACAAGTATCAACAAGCTCCAAAATCCACAAACTCCTTCAAAATCCTCTACTCTCCAAAAATACAAGAGACTAAAAATGAACATCCAACCCCAAAACAAGCAACAAGAATTCAATAAATAGAGAAAGGAGAGGGAGGGGTGATGTGGCTCCAAGTAGGATGCCACCTCATTTCCTCTCCACTCCACATCACTTGGTCAACCTCATATTCCAATGCACAATTAATGAGTGGTTGGAGGAATGACAAGCACCTTACACACTCCATCTAAGCCCACTCCCCAAAGGACAAAATTAAATTTTGAAAGAAAGTGCAATTAATATTTTACCTTTTCATCCCCCAAAACACCTAAAAGACCCTAAATTTGACCTCCCAACCCATAGGTAGGGTTGGCATGGGCTTTTAAGAGGTGTGGGACAAGTTTGACTTGTCCCACAAGCTTCCAAATTTGGCCTCTAAGGCCAAATTCGAGTTTCCCATGTGGGGTAGAGTGTGCTACACTCAAAACTCAAACACACATCACTCAACACAAAATCCAAAGTAAATCAAGCCTAATAAATGAACTCCTTTTTGGTCACATCTTTTAATTAGTTTAAAACAAATTCAAATTAACTTAATTAAGACACTACAACCCATGACTAAAAAGGGGTAAACACAATTCCAAGAATCTAAATAATAAAACAAGTAAAATTTCACTACTAAAAGAAAACACATACTAACATAATAGAAAGGGAAAATTAAAACAAAACAACACATGACCCCTAGGTCACAATTTTCCCCTAACCAAATAATTCTAACACACACACAATTACATGTTGCCACGGTGACCCTAGTTGGATTCTTCTCAAATTCCGATGTGGTTGGTCTCCACTCCCCGATGTTGTTGTGAATATAATATACCTAAAAAATGAGATACCTCCTTCGGCCTCGTGGCCGCATTAAAACATTCATGCCAAAATATGTGATATAAATCTAAAATCAACTATATATGAATTAATATCATCTATGCAAATACGATATCACTTACAATTTCTAGCACATTTCTATTCCACATTTCATTCATGTCAAAATGATCATCACATTAATCCAATTATCAAGATCTACTCAATATGACTTAAACATATCACATGTCAGAATTACAGATAAATAACCATGTCAAAAGTGTATCAATATCAACAACATCAAATGTCTCCAAGTCATATATGCATCATATAAGAATCAAATCAATAACAGCTTCAAGATCTCTCGATATCTACTAACATGCTATATCAAAACTATAATATATCCAAGTCATTAAGTAAAAAACACTAAACAAATTAGAGGCCAACAAAATTCAAAATGTTAGCGAATGCAAAAACTTCGTGAATCTAGAAGAGGTTCATCTTCAATCCTAACTATTATGTGCAATGAAAAACTAGGTAATGTTTCCACTCGAATGTTGAAGTTGAATTAAATACTCGTGATGAAGAAGTTTTTCTTGTCAATGTTGAAGAAGAATTAAATACTTATGATGTAGCAAATGTTGAAATTGAAGGAGACAATGAAAATGTGAATAAGGAAATTCATGTTGAAACTGTAGACAAGCAAAATTTGACAAAAACACCTCCTAGGATTTTACGTAAGAAACCTAATTTTTTTATTGAAATTGACGAATACATTTTGAAACCAATGTCCTAAAAACTTTCCAACGACAAATCAGAAGAAAATCCATTGAAATTTGGGATAATCATTTTGAAATTTTAAATGATTCCCAAAGATGTCAGTTGTTGGTTAGTTTGATGAAATTGATTAAAATGATACCTACATTAAACACCTTAGGATTGACAACATCTAATATACGTGGTCAAACCTCTACAATTGTTGAAAACCTTCATGATGCATATCACATTGTTGGTGTCAAGAGACGCACTAGGGATAATAATATTGTGCATCGTGTACTTAGCTACTAGTGTTGTAAGTGAATCAATAAAAAAACAACGTTTGATTATGCAAACAAGTAAAATGTTGTAAGTTAATCGAAAAACTCTAATGAAAACAATTGAAAGACGTAATATCCTTCAATCACTCAATAATGTTGATTTTTGGGCATTTTCTCAGATCACCATGTAAAGACAAAAATAATTCGATGCTATAAGAGAAGTTGTTATTAAATTTTGACATGATAACACTAGAGTTTCACCTAATAGAAGAGATGTTATAAAATGGAGAGTTGGTTCTACTAATCGTGAACCACATCCAAAGCATTTCTTAGATATGACTCAAACTCAATTTTTCGTAAGTTTGAACAAGAGAATCTGGAAATTAAAATTAGTCAACGTTTTTTGAAATGTTGAAACCATTCTATGTGAAAATCAACCACGCTCGCACCACTTGTTGTTGTAGGCAACATGTTGAATTTGCGATGCATTATGCTAAATTTTTACGTATTCGTTCTAATTTTCATTCAAAACTATGTTATCTAAATGTGGTGTTCAAGTTCCACCAATATCTTCTAGGGATTTCATTCCTACTATATTTTGTGAAAAAGAAGTTGGAAATTTTTTTACTGAATCGATTGTTTAGATGGAAGTTATAGTATATGCGGCGGATTACCTAAATTGGAAAGTTGCATCCATGAGAAAATTGAAGGTACAATAGGACATAATTTAGTTGAGTTTGATAAATATAAATCAGTTGCATACTAGTTCAAATATGAAAAGAGTCGAAATGGTGTGAGCTAGTTACATAACAAATGCCCATTTTCTAATTTATGAGAAAATTTAAAGATGAAATTGTTTATGAGTATGCGAGGCATACAAATAGAGCTCGATGGTTGGATGAATAATTCAAGCTATGCAAAGACACATTTCCTATTGGTACTATTGTTTCGGTGGTCGATTTTGCAGAGAGAATTACACATTGCAACCACAAATGGAGGTTGATCGCAATATTACAACTCGGTATAAGTTGTCATTTTTGTGCATATAGCATTTCTACATTCTCCCGACGACAGAGAATGATCAAAATTTTTTAAGAGAGTACCACTTTTATATCAGTGATGATCGTACTCATTCTACTAAATTTGTGCAAGGGTGTTTCCAGTTATTTTATGGAAACTTGTCTAATAGGGACATCCACTTCAAACAACATTATATATGGTCAGATAATTACATGTCTCAGTTTAAGAATGCATGAATGTTTTATTAGATGAGTAGAATGCACGTCAAGATGGGTGTGCAACATATTTGGAGTTTCACTGAGGTTGGACATGGAAAAGGAGAGAATGATGGTGCAGGGGCATGTGTGAAAAGAGCTCTTGCAAGAGAAGAGTTGAAGTATAAAGATGGTGCTAAATTAAAATATGTAAAGAGCATAGTGGAATGGTGTACTGACAACATGGCCCGAGGTTCTCAAGAAAATTCCACAGCGATTCACGATATTTTTGGTTGATAGAGGAACAACATATTGCTTAACTACGAGGATTATATGACACTCCTTTGGGTCAAGTGATATGCACTCATTTTGTAGCTCGAGATGCTACTTCGTACCGCATGGACAAGAAAGTTGACATGTTTATGTGCATCTTGTATCGAATTTGTCACTACTTGAGTGTGATTCACAAGAATGGGTGGAAGGATGGATTTGTAGGCCTCTAACTCTGCTTCTTAGTTATTAACCTCCACAAGACATTATGACTTGTTTACGTAGATGAAGTTACAACATCCAAGGACTTTGTGAAATTTTGATTTTGGTGCGACAAGGTATTTATGGTTATTTCTTTAATTTTTGTATTGAGTTATGTCCATTGAAATTTTAATATGTAATTTAAATTTGAGTTGTTCAACCTTGGTTATTTTTGTAGGACATGTGTTTTGCAGTAATTGTGACAGAAGACAATGAAGAAGGAACAGACTATTTATTATGTCGTTGCATCGAGGAAAGAAAGAAGTTGACTTCTCCTATTATAGATGGCGAAGATATTGAGTATCCTATAGGGTCAGTGGTAGTTACTGGAACTTGGCTTCGATGGTATCCATTAAAAACTCCTCTGTTTGGGTGTTTGAAGACTTTAAGACACACAGGAAAATACTCTTATATTCACATCTAGTTCTAGTGACAAATATTCAGATTGTATAGATATCGAGGAAGGCCTAATAACAAGATTCTTTGGAAGGTTCAAGAGTCAGATCATGAAGCAATCTTGTCTGCTATTCAGAGTAGATCCGATCCTGATGGTTCATTGGAATGAATTTACAATGCTCATGTCTGGTATATATAATTTCTTTTCAATATATATATAAATTTTTTAGTTTAAAGATCTAGATTTAAGTTTGAATATATTTTATTTTAAATTTGTGTATTTTGTACATATATAGATAGTATATGGTTTTGATTTGAAACTTAAATTTCTTTGACTAACACTTTTATGTTTAGGTTAGTGGTGCCAGAAAAGCTTCCACCTTCACGTGGTTAGCACTGTTAGTAGAGAATTTTTAATTCTCGAAGCTAATAGAAGCTTTCATTGTTTGAAAAAGTTGTAAATTTTGAAAAAGTTGTAAATTTTGAAAATGTTGTAAATTTTGAAAAAGCTGTAAATTTTGAAAATGACTCCTCCCCAAGTGTTTACAAGACCATACCTACATGTGTGCACCGAAAAAATAAGGAAAATATTGAGAGAGGCTATTGTAGAGGGTCTCTACACCGAGGTCTTTGGATCGACGAGGCCTTTCTAGGTGCCACGGAGTCGAGTAGTCACTGTCGAAGTTGAACGATATTTTGGTCTCGGGGCTCTTAAGGGACTACACCCAAGCGAAGTAGCTCGAAGCAAGGAATCTTTTGCGCACCGAAACGCCACCTCCTTTAGCGTTTACCTAGCCACCGGATGTCTTTGGCACATCCGGTTCATCACAACCCACCGTTTGCAAAATATAGCGTTTGACAACCTTACACTGGCTCCATTTGCACTATTTCGTGCATTTGTAAACCGTATACGATAGTGAGAACAGAACGAAATGAGAAGGAAAAAAATGAGAGAGGATATTGTAGAGGGTCTCTATCTTTGAGGTGTTGGATCGACAAGGGCCTCTCTAGGTACCATGGAGTGTGAGTAGTCACCCATCAAAGTTGAACGATATTTTGGTCTCAGGGCTCTTAAGGGACTACGCCCGAACGAAGTAGCCGAGGATACAACGCACCCTTTCACGCACCAAAAACTACCTCCTCTAGCATTCACTGGCCACTGGACGTGCCGGTGTAGTCGGTTTAATGCCACGACCATCGTTTGCAAAATATAGCGTTTGACACCTTATACTGGGTCCAACTACACTATTTCGCGTGTTTGCAAGCAAGGTAGGACAACGAAAGCTCCGAAATGATAAGGAAACCAAGAGAGACTATTGTAGAGGGTCCCTACGCCAAGGTGTCGAGATCATATGAGGCCTCTCTAGGTGCCACGGAGTTTGAGTAGTCACCGTCAAAGTTGAGCGATATTTTTGTCTCAGGGCTCTTAAGGGACTACACCCGAACGAAGTAGCCGGAAAAGCGACCCTTTGTGCACCAAAACACCACCTCCTCTAGCATTCACCTAGCCACCTAGACGTGCCGGTGCAGCCGGTTTGGTGCCACGACCCACCGTTTGCAAAATATAGCGTTTGACAACCTTGCAGCTCTAATCGCACTATTTCACGCGTTTGCAAAGAGCGGGACAGCGAGAGCACCGAAATGAGAAGGAAAAAAATGAGAGAGGATATTGTAGAGGGTCTCTATGCTGAGGTGTTGGATCAGACAAGGCCTCTCTAGGTGCCATGGAGTCTGAGTAGTCACCCATCAAAGTTGAACGATATTTTGGTCTCAGGGCTCTTAAGGGACTACGCCCGACGAAGTAAGTAGCTGGAAGCAACGACCCTTTCACACACCAAAATGTTGCCTCATCTAGCATTCACCTTGCCACTCGGATGTGCCAAAGCATAGTCGGTTTGGTGCCACAACCAACCGTTTGCAAAATATAGCGTTTGATAACCTTACACTTTGCTCAATGCACTATTTCACGCGTTTGCAAACAATAGGACAATGAGAGCACCAAAACGAGAAGGAAAAAAACCAAGAGAGGCTATTGTAGAGGTCCCTACTCGAGGTGTCGATTAGACGAGGCCTCTCTAGGTGCCACTGAGTCGAGTAGTCACCGTCGCGGTTGAGCGATATTTTGGTCTCGGGGCTCTTAAGGGACTACGCTCAAACGAAGTAGCCGGAAGCAACGACCCTTTTGTGTACCAAAAGACCTCCTCCTCTAGCATTCAACTGACATTCTCTAGATAGTGGGCTTGAGAACTTGAGTCTCGTCTACATTCACCGACTTGGCCAAGAGAATGGGTTTCCTCTTCAGTGGTTATGGATTCCACTAATGTACTTGGAGATATTTTCCCATTTAGACAACTTTCTTCCAAAAATTGTTGGTGTACTTTTACGCATCTTGGCCTTGTTTTTAACTGAGATATTTTCAATACATGGACCTCTCTTCATCGTAACAAATAAGATAGAATTTCTTTTTGATTGGCCTCTTAAATTCATCCCACTTAGAAATAGGTGGAAGATTCTTAACAACCAAGGAATGAACATAGCTTTCAAACTAGGTTAAAGCATGAATGGTTAATTTTAACCTTGAAAATGAAATTTATTGACTCTCATTGATTTGATGCAAATTTAAATATACCTCAATTTGAGTTAGCCAATGGTCTAACTTATCGGCATTCATGTCCCCATCATAAGGCTAAATTTATATCTTCACGTTCTCTTTGAATGGAGGAGTAAGTTTGGTATGGGGTTGTTCTTCCCATGATGGACTAAATATTTCCTGTAGACAAGAAATATTTCCCACATATTTGGATAGACTTGCCACATCTGCCTCCATCTTGTAGAACGTTCTTCTTGATCTCATGTGCATCTCACTACGAGCCATGTTTTGTATTCCTTGCTTCCACTTCTTGGTGGAAATGTCTTCTTCAAAAGGAATGAGGTTACCTTCATCACTTTCACTACCCTACGGGGTGACGGGTATCTAACTAAAAATGTCAACACAAGTTAAACCACACAAAAACACTTGATCTTAAAATCTCTGATCCATAAAATGCATCTTTTAAACAATAAATGGATCTTATCTTAGTGATGATAAATGAAAAATTACCAAAGTTATTATTATGGATAGTTTGTTATGAAATAATCATTCATATAATACTGAAATTTAGATATGCAAGACAAGGTGACAAGAATTTTATCCTAGAGAAACCCAATGTGGGAAAAACTCTAGCTAGGTAAGAAATTTATTCACTTCACTATATAAATCTCCATTACAATACAATACAAGATCACTACCAAAATATGTCCTTTAACAAGGATCAATGTTGTGTCCAAGCCTATTTGCAATGAAGAGATGATTTGGAACATATTAAGAATGTAAAATTAATCAAACTAGAAATAACACAACTTCCATGATTAAAGGATCTATTCTCAATTTATTTAAGATAGTAAGAACTGGGACAATACTTCTAATTCTATGATCATGAAAACATAAACATACATGAATGAAAATATTGTCTAGATAATTCAAGCACATTAATACTAGAAGTAAAAACATTGGAATAGGCTTGAACAAGAAATAAACAAAACTTCCATTCACATCGGAGAGGAGTGGCCTTTGCTCCTTCCCTCGATCTAGTTACTAATGTGTACTCAAAAACACAATTTATTCTAGAATCATGTTCTTTTTTATCAATTGTTTAGTTTACAAGACTCTTATTATCTTTCTTCAATGTCCAACCATTTATTCTATAATGATATAAATAGAAGGATATCATACATACGATGAAATGAAATGAAATCAAACATATATAGTTTAGATTTATCATTATGAAAACCAACACACATGGAGGTATATAAGAATCAAACAAAGTGTGCTCTAGGCACGCACGTCTCTGAAAATATATATGTATAAGTTCATAATGTATGTGTACATCTCGAACTAAGCACGTGTCATAATGTACATATGGAACCACATGCGGTCGCAAAAGGCTATATATATACAATGGACTATGAATCTACTCATGACCACATATGTACATCCAGTGGACTATAAATCTACTCATGAAACATCTTCCCTCTCTTCGCCTGCTAGAAGTAGCACATCCATGACTCCGGGGACGTAGTGGAAGGAGATGCCACTACAAATTTCATCCATGTGGTCCTAGGTGTTTCTAAGCATACACTGCTGAACCCGACACTGCACATTCATAAACAACAAATTTTTAACACCCAAAATTTTAAACTACATTCAAAATTTAGAAACTTGTACAATTTAGTTAAAATGCATGTGAAATCTTACCGCAATGTCATGATCCCTATCAATTTGTTGTTGACGTGTCGCAGGGACAACAATAGACTCACGAGGGGTAAGCTACATACAAATAATTAATTTTCAAATTAAATATTTCACATATACATACAAAATTTGATATTGTAGATTTAAGTTTAATAAGAAATAATGAACCTCCAAAATTTAACAAATTTAAAAAATTGTACCTCAGTTAGTGGATCTGTAGATGCTATGGCAGTATCTACAGTAGCCTCCACAGTCTGCATATATGGAGGAGTCTCTCTAGCAGTCATAAGCTATAAAAAAACATATACAAATCAATATTAAAATCTACATGATGAGGTCCAAAGCATGTAATCCACGTGAACTTCGGTAATTAGAAACAAAGTGTAAATATATTTACTAACTCTCGCATAAAACTCATGTGAGGCATGCGATAGCCTCGAGTTCCCTAAGTAGATGATGACCCACCGTGCTCCCGTATAAAAGAGAAATATTAATACATGTACAACATACACTTGAAACATTTTAATAATACTCTAATGTAATCAAATGAAATTAAAAATGTAAGTTTGTACAACTTGAAACTTACGTTTGAAACACACCCAAACACAAGAAGTAGCAGCATGTCGATGCCGGATGTTTCCTTCAAGACAACTCTTGCTATTTAAAATAAAATAAAAAATTAGTTTTTACATGTGTATGTACATCACGTATAATCAAATATATATATATATATATATATATATATATATATATATATATATATATATATATATATATATCTCAAACATGCGAATTAAACTATTGTGTGTATATATATATATATATATATATATATATATATATATATATATAAAAAATTTAAATTTATTTGAAAGTTACTCATGAAAGACCAATATCAAGTGGCACCGAGCCCAAAAACATTCCCAAAGATCTCATCTATAGAAAATAAATCCTATGAACCAGAATGATATCTCACTTACGCATGCATGGTGCACCACATGATCCACACGGTGGTGTGGTGCATTAGAATCGCACCTCCACCAACATCACCGGATGCAATCTAGTCACTATGCCGGGTGAGAGTGTCGGTGAGCTCCTCGCATGCAATATATTAATCTTCACAACCTCGTTCACCGTAGGAGGGATAATCAAGGCAAGTGGGGGTTTTGGGGCATGGGGATCCTAGGTGACTATATGTGTACAAGGTCCGATCTGCAGAGCCACCTCCTCGACCAAAAAAGTCGAGAAAAGTCAAAATAATTTGGGACCTCATTGAGCACGAACTCGTAATATAATTTCTTCAAAAATAAAGAGGAACCTCATTGTTGTTGCATGGTGGATAATCAAAACCATCCACCATCGGTCCCAAAAATTGTTTTTGATTCTCGTTATCATGGCACCAAGGGATTGGGAACTGTTTGCAAAGTAATTGCATGGGGCATTGGTTCTAGGAGGTCATAAATAATACACAAATGAGGTCTTTTCCAAATTTTTTTCTTTGACGACCGCATAGGATAGTTTATCCACATACCACCGCCTACTGATCACTTCTAAAGGTATTCTATCTATGTATTTGGTTGGTTACAGGACTCACTTCACTAATCAATGTTTCAGATGTATTGGCAAAGTCATGCTTTGGATGGATTTGTAGCATGATTTTGTCTTATAGTTTGAATTAGGTTCTCAATGAAAATTTTATTTTCTCATTCTTCCAATGATATTATCTTGCGTTCCTGGCTCGGCTTAGTGGGGATAGAAGGAGCCACAAGAGGCGGATCTATGTTTGGAGGAGGGTTTTGAGGAATGTTCGAGGGTTTTGAGGAATGTTCGGTGGGTTTTGAGGAATGTTTTGACGGTTTACATGATTTCGAGCTTTCCGACCAACTGATAAAACAAGAAAATTGTATACATAAACAAACATTTCAAAAAACCCGTGAAAATGCAAAAAAAAACCTAAAATGCAAAAAAATGATTACAATCGGGGACTTACCTCCTCGTCTTGGCGGCATGGTTGAATCTATCGCTATCCAGAAGTCCGATGAGCAATTTTGAGGTGGTATTGAAAGCGCGAGTGAAAAACGTTTAGGAAAAATCGTGGTTTGAAATGAAAAATGAGGAAAATAAGGAGTCGCGGGACTGCTAAATTTTGTCTCAGAGTTCCGTGATCGCGGTTTTAGGTTTGGTAATTACCGAACCTAGAATTCAGGAACCGCGATCGCGGTTCCTTTATTTCGGTTTTTATGTCCACGGAATTGTCCACCAACTTCATGCACTTACCCGTATAAATTTGTAACAAATAGAACCTTTAAATGTAATACTTCATCTATATTGTTCTACGTATAAAATCAATCACACCCCTTATCAACATCAAATACGAAAGTAATAATTGTCTTTCTAAATCTAATAACATATATCATTTGGCGTTCACATTGCATTGTACACATGCGATTTCTAGTTATAAAAATATGAAAGATTACATATCAACGTTTGACTATAAAAACTTTGTCACTTCATTCTCAAACTTATTTGTCTCATTTTTCGTGACATGCTACCTTCTTTTTCCACACTCAAATCTTTTCTTTTTCCCAACTATATTTTTTTAAGCGTTTTATTCATGATTCTTACACTTCACGAAATTTCTTTTATTTAAAATTTTATTTACATAAGTTTGGAATCTAAAAATCATTTAAAATACAATATACACATGTTGTCATATTAATTAAAAAATATTAAGGTCGATAAATCCCAACACACGAAGAACAAAATATTTCAATCTAGAAAGTAAATTTAAAATTTTATGATACAATTATAAGTTTTGATTACATTACTTAACATAGGACAAATGCATTTCTATTATAAAATGATAAAACCTTTGAACAAAGTCAATAGAAATACAAAAAAACAAATTTTCGAAAAATCATCACAAGCATTATTTACTCACAATGCAACATTTCATTAATTTATGTCATTTTAACACTATGTAGACTTTTGTGGAATCACCTCTATGATTTTAGTAATGTCCAAAATTCATATGTTTAAAGATATAAAAATTGTAAAATGTGCAACACACTTATGTGCTTTTACCCAGTCATTTGCAATGAGATATAGAAAAACGAGCAAGGTTTGAGTTATAAAAACTAGATCATGAAAGTCTAATTGTCTACATATTACAAAAAGTTTCTCAATTTCAACATTTTTGAAAAATATTGATTCTTTAGTATTTTCAAATATTTAATTATTCTCATTATTTCTAATTTGTTTATACGCCTCAAATCATCACATTAATGGTAAGCAGGTCATTTGTGGGTCTGTACAGAACACTTTACGCAGACGGATCAAAGATATTGAAACATACACTTCCTATGCGATTTCGCCATACATTTGGCATTGCATTGAATAATTTTAACGTGAGCGGCATGAAACAATTCATTAACTGGAAGCACGTCCTCATTAAAAGAGACAGTACTGTCGTGAAGCTCGGTCCCTCACTCCGCACAATACGAAAAATGGTGGCCTACAGTTTTGTGCGAGATATATTCTATTTATGGTGGCAGATAATGAAAGACTGTAATTCAATATATTCCTCGCCACCACGTACACTGTTTAGGCTTGGATAAAGACTTCACATCTCCCCCTTCAATTAGAATATTCGGAAATCTATTCTCCATCCATTTGTTCTCATGATTATAATACGTCTGTGAACTAGTCATTAAGCCATTGTTCAAATTGACCACTATTGTCATCTTTAAGATAAATCCTTAATTTTATTTTACAATGGTAGTCAGCTCATAAGGAAGGGAATTACTTGTGGAATATGAATAGATATATGTGTTAGGCAAGGAAGTAAGGTTGTGAAACATTGAGAACACCTGAAGAATTTCGAGAAGTGGGCAAATCTTGGAAATCAATTATAAGAGATGTTGGAGTATGATAAAATATATGAAATTTATCATGCTTGCTAGATTCTCATAGAAATTTCAGAGTTGCATGGATATCGGATACGGATGTGATACGGAGGTATTTATATGGATACAACTAGTTTTTAATGCCTTTTGATATGGATATGGGTTTTTTTTTATTATTGCAAAATAGTTTTTTGGAAGAGACTATACCCTAATACAAAAAAGGCTCAAAAGCTAGATATTACAATGAAACAACCAAAAAAGTGATCAAGATCAAATGTAACAAGAAAGCACAACAACAGTTAAAAAACTTATAAAAGTACCAAAACAACTACAAAACCGCATACAACAATGACTAAATAGCTAGTCCACACTAAAACAAAATTGCACATCCAAGCTAGGTGGGAGAAACAATATTCTTACCATTGGATTTTTTTCTTTTTGTTCACCGTCTTCCACCTTTCGAGACCTCCTTGATAGGGAGAATAACCTCGAGGGCTTCAATTGATGATATTTGCGATTTTCTACCGGAAGAGGGAGGTATATTTTCCTTTGCCGCTTTACACTATGATAATGCGGTGTTTGTATTCTCCATGTTCCCACCAATAAGAATTTTAGCAGGAGTTTTCAGACCGATTCGACCCCAACATCCAAATCAGCATTTGAAACCAAATCATCCTTGGTATCAAAACCAAATGCTCGAAGGGCATTTTTTCCACCAATTGTTTATCCCAAGATTACGCTTTGGCAGCCCGCAATCCGAGGTTATGTGACCAAGAGCAAAACATCTTCAAGATCTCAAAGGAAAACCTTTATAATCAAGTGGTTGCATCCATATTCAATTTTGTACTTTAATCTCAATGTTTGCAGAGAAGGATTTTTAAAGTGTCAAGTTCAACAAGGATCCTGGAAAATGTTGTGTGGGTGTAATATTTTGTATGGGAATCAATGAAAATAGTAGCACCCAAAACATTGCCTATGGAGGTCAAGCAATCACTGCTCCCGAATTGAATGGGTAGATGAGGTAGTCTGATCTAAACTGGTTTGTGGGAAAATGATTCTATGAGTGGGTTAAAAGAGGGAAACCAGGGCTTTAAAATGAGGTAGTGTGATTTGCATACCCATAATTGTGTGCAATATCATCCTTATCCTTTTTAGAAGAAAAACACCAATGAAAATCCATTTAGCACACAAATACAAATCTAGCTTACCCATAAGAAGTGAAATCCAAGTTTTAGAGATCCATTTGTGAAGATCTAGTACTTGATGGGCCATAACCCACTGAAGCGGAAAATCAGAGCATGCTCTTGGTAAAATCATTTAGAATCTAGAACTTCCTCCCCAAATGTGATGCTCGGGGTAGTGTCTACAAGGGTCATGGATTTGCATCCCTACATGACATCTTTGAAGGATACGCCAGAGTTCCCTTGAGAAGCAGGCAACTTGCCAGCAAGGATCGAGCCGCCGTCCAATAGCCACCGTCAATAGTTGCCTTAGAGATATGGTGTAAAACTCCATTACTAGCGGAAGGGAAGAGAGAATGGGGCCATCACAAATGTCAATGCCTTTAGATCAAAGCCCACATTTTATTCCATAATCGAAATCTTTGGATGCGAAAGAGCCATCCAAATCTCCTCTGCCACCTTGGTGTCTTAGCTCAAAACAGGATTCGGGGATTGCTTGCCATGGTGAAGCCGGGCTGGGGCTTGGTGTAGGGCTCGGAGGCGTAATGGACCCGCATGGTCCTCGCTCGCACTTGGGAAAAACAAGATCAATCAAAGATATTTCTTCTTGCAAATGTTCTAATAAGGGTTTATGGCGATAGCATAGCCTTCCTTTCTAGTAGATCCGACTTCATTCGCAGCCTAAAGGGATAGCTTCTTTCTAGTGCTTGCCGCCCTTGGAGATTCTACCATGGCTGCCTTGCTTAGGAAATTTTTGGTATTTAGGGGTTTTTCAAGGATGAGGTCGAGGAACATTCATGAGAAAATAGGTTAATAAATATGGAAAAACTATAATATGGTATAATATGTAATATTTAAAATACTATAATAATGTAGATTATAAATTAAGAATATATTAGTAATAGTAATTATCAAATTTAAATTATTAATGAACTTATACATTAGATTAAAATTACACGCAAATAACATGCTTCCAGATTCACATGAAGTAAGAAATTTATCTCTAAATGGATTAAGAAACATGCATGTTGTGAAGGCCTAAAGAGAATAGATAAAACAAAAGAAAAAAATAGAATACGGGCCAAAAAAACAATTACAAAGAATTATAGGTAGAGCCAATGTGAAAGCATGAAGTAAAAGAGTGAATCAACATTCTCACCTCCATGTCTTCAACTATTACTACTAAACTACTAAAATGCATTATAGAATATCATTTGCAGTTTTTAGCATCTTTATAGCCTTTTGAAGGGGTTTTTGTATATGTTTTTAACTATTGAATCAGATACGGCTATAGTTTTCCTCACTTATCCTATCTGGTTGTATCTAATACTAGCAATCATGTGTACAATGCAATGTGAACGCCGAATGGTATATGTTATTTGATTTAGAGGGGTAGTTAATTATTTGGGTGAAATTGTGTTAGTTTGCAACATGTTTGAGACGGTGATCGTGCATCGGTTTTTGGTTAGTTTTTTGTTAAAAAAGCCTTTTTTGTATTGTCGTTAACATGTTGATAAGGAGTGTGATACTTCAAGCCATCAAGTTTGTATTATTGTACATGAATGAAAATGTCCTTGTTGTATACAACACATTTCTCACTAAGCCTTGATGTTCTTGCATATTCATGGTCAATGTAGCCAATGGTAACCATAACATAGGTGCAGGTGTGGGTTTTGGCCGAGGAAATGTACTTGGCAATGCCAAATTCTGACAAATGTGCCTTAAAATTATCATCCAAAAGAATGTTATAAGTCTTCTCATCCCTATGAACAATGCATGGGCTACAATCATGATGAAGATATGTTATAATCCTTTTGCAGCACAATTAGTAATCTTTAGCCGAGTGTCCCAATCTAGCTTTTGTCTTCTTTTATGATTCTATACGAAATTAAAAAAACACTTGTTAGATTCTTCAACAATCCATTTTAATTAGAAGGTTAGATATTTATTGGATTCTTATGAATCTACAATGTAAAGATCCATTTTTCTTCATTATGATCAGTCAAACATTTCATCTTTAAGCATTATTTTCAGTGTATAGAGACAAAACATCAAAATGCAATTGCCAACTTCTCACTATGGTGGGAGAGGAATAAATTTTTTTCCTCCTTGTCCACATCAATCAGTCCATGATTTGAATATGGGAAATATCCTCCTTCCTTCATCTCCCAATACAATTCATCTAACTTTGCATAAATCTCTTGTGTTTGTGGATGTGATGTGTCTCCTACACAAAAAGCATGTACCATTTTATGGCCTTCAATCCAACTACATCCAGGTTTCTTTTGAATTCCTCTATCTTTCATCAATATTCTTATCATTTGAACCTCACTCCACCTGCCCACTTCTGCATAAATGTTTGACAAAAGAACATAAGTTGCAGTATTTTGAGGATCCAACTCAAAAGAAGAGTCGCTGTAAATGATCCTAACCCTATATTCTTATGTGCTCTACAGAACCCAGCAAACATTTCCACACAACGACCATGGGTTTAATTGCCATTTTGATGATAAAATTTAGAGATTCCTCAAGATAGCCAAAGCACGGCCAAGAAGGTCAACCATGCACACATAATGATCAATTGTAAATGCAATGCAATAATAACCACTCATGCGATCAAGTAATTACAGCCCTCATCCACTAAACCTACATGGTTGCATGCTAATAAAACATAGGTGAAGCTTACATGGTCAGGGTCTGTTCCAGATTGTTTCATTACTTCAAAGAGTTTGAGAGTATCCTTGCAAAGGCCATTTTGTGCATATCCTGCAATTATGGCATTCCATGACACTAAATTTTTCTGAGACATTTTGTCAAACATCCCACGTGCCTTGTGTATGCTTCCACATTTTGCATACATATCTACCGAGAAATTTGCAGGCTATGAACATTTGATAAAAATCCACTTTTGATTATGCTTGGATGGATGCTTGTAGACTGTTGCAAAGCTCCCATTTTGGCACAGGCTAGGAGGATGGTGGCTTTTAAGCTCCCATTAAGTGTAAGCGTTCTCTTTCAGAACCTAAAATACATCAATATTGAAAATAAGTTCTTGAACCGTGACAAAGAACTGCAGAAAAATTAACACTTTTGAGTAATATCATTCAATATAAATAAGTTCCTAGGGCCTAAAATACATCAATACTGAACAAGGAAAAGAGGTTCTGACAAAAGCATGCAATCTGAAAGACTTCTAAACTAACTTAAATAAATTACTTTCAAGGCAGCTGAGAGAAATGAGTGAAATGCATACATTCAATTGATGTGTGACATTGATTTGTGAAGGTAGCCCAGGGAGCACCATTGTCAATTGCATATGCATTGTGTGTTGTGAGAAATGAGTACTTGTTGAATGGTAGTGAAGCGTTCTAAGAAAACAAAACTCGAATTACTTCTTTGTAGAATCATCAAAATCAAAACCAAATCTTGATAAACAAAAAGTTTTTGAGATTTCCACATGAGAATATATTCTTCTTGTTTTTATCTGGATTCAATAGTGTAAACATGTTTATTACTGTAGTTGAATTCAGATAAAAACAAATATACATATATAGAAAAATAAAAAGAATAAGACTTGTCTAGTAGAATACTAAATAGCCTTTATCTTTAATTTATGAATAACAAAGTTTTCTAGGGTTCAAACCCTTGACCTGTGGAGAGGTAATGAAGGATACATTGTCGATTCCCCCATTCATCAAAAGAAAAAAACAATGTTTTCCACGGTAATTTGATAAATTAAATAACAGATCTCATTAAAACAAGGAGGATAATTACCACAATTTTAAATGGACCTGTTGCTTGTTCACGAATACACCTCAAATTGCTAAGCTCACACGAGCTGCAGTAAATTCCAGATGCATAATCACTATCGCTCGCACAAGGATCTAAAAGCTGAAAAATTCTCCCCAAATTTCATAAAATTAATACAAAGTGTACTCTCTACATTCAATTTTAAGCTGAAGAATTCTCCCCAAAATTTCACAAAAATTACATACAATGTGCACTCTACATTCAATTTTAAGCTGAAGCATTCTCCCTGAATATCACAAAATTAACGGAAAGTATACGCTCTACATTCAATTTTAATTTGAACAATTCTCCTCAAATTTCACAAAATTAACACACTGTAACACACTGTAAACTCTCGATTCAATTGTAATGAACCCTACAATGTACAAGAGCTGCTTTTATAGTTACCTGGCAATTGCCATCCAAACAAGCATTAGTGCAACACAAAAAAAGCAAAAGCAAAAGCAAGAGTAAGAACATAGGTTTTATAATAGACATCCTCATGTAGGTTTCTTTTGAATTCCTCTATCTTTCATCAATCTTCTTATCATTTGAACCTCACTCCACCTGCCCACTTCTGCATAAATGTTTGACAAAAGAACATAAGTTGCAGTATTTTGAGGATCCAGCTCAAAAAGAAGAGTCGCTGTAAATGATCCTAACCCTATATTCTTATGTGCTCTACAGGCACCCAGCAAACATTTCCACACAACGACCATGGGTTTAATTTCCATTTTGATGATAAAATTTAGAGATTCCTCAAGATAGCCAGCACGGCCAAGAAGGTCAACCATGCACACATAATGATCAATTGTAAATGCAATGCAATAATAGCCACTCATGCGACTGAAGTAATTACAGCCCTCATCCACTAAACCTGCATGCTAATAAAACACAGGTGAAGCTTACATGGTCAGGGTCTGTTCCAGAGTGTTTCATTACTTCAAAGAGTTTGAGAGTATCCTTGCAAAGGCCATTTTGTGCATATCCTGCAATTATGGCATTCCACGAGACTAAATTTTTCTGAGACATTTTGTCAAACAGCTCACGTGCCTTGTGTATGCTTCCACATTTTGCATACATATCTACCAGAGAATTTGCAACTGCAACATTTGATAAAAATCCACTTTTGATTATGCTTTGATGGATGCTTGTAGACTGTTTCAAAATTTACGCCTGACAAATGCATTTGCTTAAAAGCTTCAACAACTTTTTCAACAAACCCGTTTTGTGCATATCCTCCAATCATGGTATTCCACGAGACCACATTTTTTTGAGGCATTTTGTCGAACAGTTTGCATGCCTTATGTATGCTTCCACATTTTGCGTACATATCTAGCAGGGCGCTTGCAACTACAACGTTCCAAAAAACACTGCTTTCTATTACGCTTTGATGGATTTCCATACCCTGTTCTAAAGCTCCCATCTTGGCACAGGCTGGGAGGATGCTGGCAAATGTTATGGGGTTGGCTTTTACACCTACCAATTGCATGTGCTTGAAAGTTTCCAGGGCCTTTTCAGCAAACCCATTTTGTGCATATTCCGCAATCATTGCAGTCCATGACACAACATTTCTTTCAGGCATTTTGTCAAACAGTTCACGTGCCTTATTAATGCTTCCACATTTTGCATACATATCTATCAGAGCACTTGCAACTACAACATCTGACAAAAGTCCCTACTCCATTACTCTCTGGTGGATGTCCATGCCCTGTTTCAAAGCTACTATTTTGGCACAGGCTGGGAGTATGGTAGCAAAGGTGAACTGATTTGGCTGGACACCTGCTGGTTGCATTTGCTGAAACAGCGTCAATGCTTCGTGAGGATGCTCATGTTTTCTGTAAGCTGCAATCATGATATTCCACGAAAAGAGGTCTTGCTCAATCATTTGATCAAACACTTGGCGACCATCAACCAAGCATCCGCACTTGTCATACATGTGTATAAGGGTTTCTTGTAACAGTTTGTGTGTGGCAAACTTCAATTCCCTCTCATTGATGTGGGAGTGAATTTGTTTACCCTCTGAAAGGGTTTTCTTCGAAATGCAGGTGTGCAATAGGTGAATGTATGTTTCGAAGTTTAAATCGGGGTTCCGCTTAGTAAGCAGAATGTGTAACGCCTCTTTCAACCGACTTTCTCTACATAATTATGTGAGATTGAGATTGAGATCGAGATCGGAAGTGGATGGCATTGGCGTTGGCGATGTATGATTCTAATTGAAGCGTTGGAAATGTGCTTTGTTGGGCAATTTACTTGCGGTTGCGCCACAATGCCAATGAAACACAGTCATCGTCTTCATCATCGAAATTGGTTTTATGGCCATTTATTATTTATTTGTGCGAATAACAGTGATACAGAGGGAGTGGATGTTGACAAAGAGACGCAGCGAACAAAGCCCTGTTGTATCTGAGACACAATTGGTTGGTTCAGATGGAAAAGACGTTGTAAAATGGCGAAGCAAGTGACGATGCAGTAGACAAAGAAATACAGCAGCATCGAGGAAGAACCCATCTACACTGCTGCACCTTAATGGGGTTTGTAAAATCACAGATACTATCTTATGGTGATGATAACATTAGTTTATGGATACTATTGACTACTTCTGTATATAAAAAAAAGTGGCTTGTCGATGTCAATGATTTTTTACTTTCATTGCTTTTGATCGGGAATTATTCATGGTTTTATATTTTAATGGAAAACACAAAATGATATTTTGAGGAACCAATAGGGCACCACAAGACCAAGTATGTGTCAATTTATGGGGTGTCTGCACAAACCAAAAGTACCCATTTGAATTACAAACTGAAAGACGTCCATAATGACAATACCCACAATGACTACTATTAAAAATCATGACCAGGTCAATGACAATCATGTGGACCCAAATGCACTAAACCTATTAAAGAACAACATAATATTGGTTTTGATGGTACTTTACCTTGGCACAACATTGCTACAATATTCACATCTACGAGAAGAAGCAACAAATTACATAATCAATTAAACGGTGATGAGATATGAAGTCGATTTATAAAGAATATGAATGCAATGATTCCTGTGTATAAAATCAATACCTTTGAAAAATTATACTTACAGAAGAGGCATCTCCACCAAAATTCTCTTGAGCAACAGTATCCCAGCAGTAAAATTATATCTTCCCACAATAAAGCTTGGGAACAATGACGATTTAAACAGGTGCAAGTACAATTGAAAGATGTCATCGACAGGCTGAAGCCCGTTGCGCTCAATCTCCTTATTGAAGCTCTCCATTTCCATCCTAAACAGATCCCTCTGTAATCATCTTGTTAGAAATATTGAAAGCGAGCACATCAATATAATGGTCAAACTCAGGATTCAGGCCTCTTTCCTGCATACGCTTCAATGAATCCTCTAGAAGATCTGGGTCTCGGGCCTTTTGAAAATCCCTAATGGGATAATTTTAGTTAGCAAGATCAGACGAGCACTCACATCCACAAGATCAATATCCCGAGAATAACACCCCTTATGGCACATTGCTTCAACGAGGCCAACAACAGTAACGTAATAAGATGTCATACCCCTCTGCATAACTGTTATATGCAGGGGTCATACGTTGTGCATAATCCTCTTCCATGTACTTCTTCAACAGGAACTTATCTATGGATTTGGCAATGTGAGGACCTAATTCTTTCCTGCTCTAAAGGGCATGCAGTTTCTGTAATTATTTTCTGCAGCATGCAAGTGCTAAGCCAAAACAAACAAGAACACCATTGCAGTACATATCTCTGCAAACCCTCAACAACCTCATTTCACCTCCAAATATGTATGCAACTCTTCCTACGGATTCGCAATGTTCAGGCTTGCAAAGCTTGGGAAAGTGGTAATAAACACAACAACAGAAGAAGGCATGCAACTACCTGATCCAGGAAGAGGGACCAACCACCACACCTCCATCCATAGAAACCTAATTGTCATTCAGGTTGGGAGACATACCATCTGTCATTGCAATCCATCCAATTAGGGTTAAGTTTGGAAAGCAAGGAGACTTTGAGAGGAAACTACTACATGCGTTGTTTGCAAAAGAAGAAGATCAACTTGACGCAGAAGAAATGGTCGTCCTAGAAACACCGTCGGGCTTCAAGATCTTGTATGGAGTGGAAAATGTTGAGGGTGTTGTCAATAAAGGGAGGCGTTGGGTAAAGTGACACCATTCCTCTACAGGCGATGAAGTTGTTGAAGGTCTGTTGAAGGCTAACGTGTTGGTCCCTCTTTCATATGCCTGTCACCAGGTTTCGAATCGCCGCCTTCAAATTTGTGTCCAAGATGTGATCATAAATCTGCAGACACAGAAACCCTCTTATCAATGAAAATGACTATCAAATTTAACATGCAACTACGAAAATGTCAAAGAGGTCGTCAAATTTAACACAGTTGCAAAAACGTTTGGAGGTCCTCTACCATAGGGGGAATGCCTTCGGCGTAATGAAAAATTAG
>CM031233.1:206599156-206609156 GCA_018340775.1 Taxus wallichiana var. yunnanensis | reverse complement strand
CAAGTAATATGAAAATGCATCTTTCTTTTCTATTTGCAAACTAACTTTACCATAACATTCTTTCTTCTTTCTTTTCTTATTTGTGTCTTTCCACATGCAATGCATTAAATTATCAAAAACAACTATTTGAACACAACATCCCTTCACAAATTCACTACAATGTCCTCCACTTCATGTGGGAAACCATCCTAAAATTGTAGATAAATAATGAGCTACATTATTACAATTTCTTCCACTCTAGGTGGGTAAAAATACAAGAAGTTTCACATGGCCATCAACAAGACTCCAATACCCCAAACACCAACATGGTAGCTCCTCCAAAAGTTTCTTGATTCACAACAAAATAGGGGGAGAGGCAATGCTCTCCACCCAACCAAGATACCCAATCGAGAGGAGAAGCCATCATCTCCATTGGCCCCTAGAGCCCTAACCACATTACAATGGGAAAAGATCTCAACTCATGGCAACCACTAGCCTCAACAATACTTGACAAATAATTTCACATTCATTCTTTTACATACAAAACACAACAACATCTCAACAAGAAGAAAACAACAAATCAACAAGATCACAAGGCTTATCAAAAAGCCAAAAGAGTAAGACCTATGGGAGGCCACTTATGCCTCCCAATGGGAATGGGTGCCACCTAAAAATCCTCCACTGCAAAAAAAAATACCCCTAACAACTCTTATGCCTCCTTCAAGTACCTCTTATCCCTCCATCCACTCTTATGCCTCCCTCAACTCTTATGGCTCCCTCAAAGTAAGAACAAGAAGAAAAATGCAAGCATTTCTCATACTAGGTGGGCACCCAACCCAAACTCCTCCTCGAGAAAATGATCTCTTATGCCTCCCTCAAATAAACTCCCCATAGTCTCCTCCCACTCCCAACTTAGGCATTCTACCCATTCCCAACAAGCATTTCAAAGAAACAACAACATCCAACACAACATATACACACATACATATAACAATAACATAATATAAACAAAGGTGAAGCTCCTACCTTTCCATGGGGTAGAGCTTGTTCCAAGTATGAAGTTCCAAACCCTCCAAAGATCAAGCAAGCATCCACAAGCTCCAACAAAAATTCTAACAAGTATCAATAAGCTCCAAAATCCACAAACTCCTTCAAAATCCTCTACTCTCCAAAAATACAAGAGACTAAAAAAATGAACATCCAACCACAAAACAAGCAACAAGAATTCAATAAAATAGAGAAAAGAGAGGGAGGGGTGATGTGGCTCCAAGTAAGATGCCACCTCATTTCCTCTCCACTCCACATCACTTGGTCAACATCATATTCCAATGCACAATTAATGAGTGGTTGGAGGAATGACAAGCACCTTACACACTCCATCTAAGCCCACTCCCCCAAAGGACAAAATTAAATTTTTGAAAGAAAGTGCAATTAATATTTTACCTTCTCATCCCCCCAAAACATCTAAAAGACCCTATATTTGACCTCTCAACCCATAGGTAGGGTTGACATGGGCTTTTAAGAGGTGTGGGACAAGTTTGACTTGTCCCACAAGCTTCCAAATTTGGCCTCTAAGGCCAAATTCGAGTTTCCCATGTGGGGTAGAGTGTGCTACACTCAAAATTCAAACACACATCACTCAACACAAAAATCCAAAGTAAATCAAGCCTAATAAATGAACTCCCTTTTGGTCACATCTTTTAATTAGTTTAAACCAAATTCAAATTAACTTAATTAAGACACTACAACCCATGACTAAAAAGGGGTAAATACAATTCCAAGAATCTAAATAATAAAACAAGTAAAATTTCACTTACTAAGAGAAAACACATACTAATCCTAATGGAAAGTGAAATTTAAAACAAAACAACACATGACCCTTAGGTCACAATTTTCCCTTAACCAAATAATTCTAACACACACACAATTACATGTTGCTATGGTGACCCTTAGTTGGATTCTTCTCGAATTCCGATGTGGTTGGTCTCCACTCCCCCGATATTGTTGTGAATATAATATACCTGCAGAACAGAGAATACCTCCTTCGGTCTCGTGGCCGCATTAAAACACTCATGCCAAAATATGCGATATAAATCTAAAATCAACTATATATGAATTATTATCATCTATGCAAATACGATATCACTTACAATTTCTAGCACATTTCTATTACACATTTCATTCATGTCAAAACGATCATCACATTAATCCAATTATCAAGATCTACTCAGTATGACTTAAACATATCACATGTCAGAATTACAGATAAATAACCATGTCAAAAGTGTATCAATATCAACAACAAAAGTCTCCAGTAGTCCATATGCATCATATAAGAATCAAATCAATAACAGTTCAGTATCTCTGATATCTACTAACATGCTATATCAAAAACTATAATATATCCATAAGTGCATATGACAATATCGAAAAAAAATAATAATCAAAAGGTGTCAAAGGAAAGTGGGCACTACATCCCCCTCCCCTTAGACTCGATTTCCTCCTGGAAGTCATTGGAAAAGGTGTGGAAACTATCCTCGTAGTAAAGTAGCATCCTCCCAAGTAGCTAAAGTCTTGTCATATCTATCCCATTGGACCCGAACATGATCAATCTCTCTTCCGCAAAGGACCAAGGTCCTACACTCTATAATGTGTACGGGCTCCACCATCACCTGCCCCTGATCCTGCACCTGCAATGCACTCCAATCTAGCACGTGAGAAGGATCAGAAATATATCTCCTAAGCACAGAAACGTGAAACACATCATGGACGCGTGACAAGCTAGGTGGCAATGCTAGACGATAGGCCAAGGGACCGAGGCGCTCCAAGATCTCAAAGGGACCCAAAAACCTAGGATCAAGCTTAGAACCTTTTCCGTAACGAATAGGGCTCTTATTTCGGCAACAAGGAACAACCGATGCACAAGTTTCACTCCGTAATTTACTACTCAACATGTGAGATTCAACCCCTCTTATTGAGGAATGGGAACTCCTAATGTCTCACACAAACACACACCTAACTCAGCAAGAGCTCAAAAATTTTAAGGACGTACCACATTTGTTTGCAAAAATGACCTCGTGGACTCCCACAACCTTCAAATGTTGAAGGCATTAAACGTTCCGATCACCCAATCCATTGCTAGAAAGTAACAGGTGGGTTGGACCAAGAAATCTTGATGATGATCAGTTGGAGCACAAATTTCTTCTATGCAAACAATAAAAAATCATGTTTATCGCAAATTTATGGGTTGACACAGGCCTCATAAATTGTGTTATAGGAACAGTCACCGACATTGTCTACGATGCATCAATGACACCACCAACATTACCTTTATTTTTTGTTGTAAAATTTGATAGATACAATGACCCATGTTGGGATCCCTCCAACCCATTACATATTCCGATAACCCCTATTTCGAGAGAGAATCGAAGACAATTGCTACTTAAAGTGGCCTGGGCATTAACTATCCACAAGTCCTAAGGACTTACTATGCATAAAGCAACTGTTGACATTGGAACCAATGAAAGGCAAGGTTTGACATTCACAACTTTCTCTAGAGTTTCCTCGCTTGCAAATCTTTGCATTTCACCTCCTTTTTCATTTGAAAGGTACTCAAAAATGGCGCACGTAGCAACACTTTGAGCAAGAAGAAAAGAGGAAGCAAGACTACTATCACTCAACCCTTCGTAAATACTACACTCTGCTTTGATAACACAAGCGCTACTACTTTTCTAAACACTTCTTCTTTCCTAGACACCATTTCCGTTCAAGGGGCATCAAATGTACTCTTGTTTACAAGAAATAAAATTACCCTTAAAAGGCTACCATTAATGATATAATTCTTCTTATGTTAAGTTCAAATAAAATAGTCCGCAAATGATACCGCTCATGATATGAGATTTGTAAATGTATACAGATGAATTTATAACAACTTTGAAATGAAGAGATGGAACCTTTAAATGAAGTGGTTTGTCTATATATCTACAATTACAAAATTACACTTTACAAGATACATGTTCGATTTTTCCTTTTTATTGTTTCATGTTTCTTTATGTTAACCAACAACAACACATTTTTAATGTCTTCATCTACACACAAATACCTACAATTTTAAAATGTTGAGAAAGAACAATGTAATTTATAGTTGTTTCCATCCAAAGCTTTGTACATTATATCAATTTTTTGCATTTTGAATAGTTTTTAGGTTTAGACCTCATATTTACACTTTTCAAATGAAGTGACTCATATATATTTCGACACATAAAAAATCAATCACCCATAGTTTAAACAAACACAACTACAAAACTAAAAACTATCCTTATAACAAAAATAACATATATCGTGTTTTGTTTGCAAAACACCTCAAAGAAATGTGGTCTCATGGAAAGTTGTGATTGTAAGATATGCACAAAATAGCTTTAACAATGATGCTCTCAAACTTGTTGAGGTAATAAAGAAATTTGGAATGTACCATAATCATAATGAAAGATCTGTAATTCAATATATTCCTCGCCACCACGTACACTATTTAGGCTTGGATAAAGACTTCACATCTCCCCTTCAATTAGAATATTCGAAATCTATTCTCCATCCATTTGTTCTCATGATTATAATACGTCTGTGAACTAGTCATTAAGCCATTGTTCAAATTGACCACTATTGTCATCTTTAAGATAAATCCTTAATTTTATTTTACAATGGTAGTCACTCATAACGAAGGGAATTACTTGTGGAATATGAAGAGATATATGTGTTAGGCAAGGAAGTAAGGTTGTGAAACATTGAGAACACTTCAAGAATTTCGAGAAGTGGGCAAATCTTGGAAATCATTTATAAGAGATGTCGGAGTAAGATAAAATATATGAAATTTATCATGCTTGCTAGATTCTCATAGAAATTTCAGAGTTGCATGGATATGGATATGGATACGGATGTGGATACAGATATCGATATTTATATGGATACAACTAGTTTTTACTTCCTTTGGATATGGATATGGGTTTTTTTGATTATTGGCAAATAGTTTTTTGGAAGGGACTATACCCCGATAAAAAAGACTTAAAATGCGAGATGTTACAATGAAACCACCCAAAAAGTGATCAAGATGAGATGTGACAAGAAAGCACAACAACAGTTAAACAACTACCTAGAAAAGTACCAAAACCACTACAAAACCGTCATACAACAATGACTAAATAGCTAGTCCACACTAAAACAAATGCACATCCAAGCTAGGTGGGAGAAACAATATTCTTACCATTGGATTTTTCTTTTTGTTCACCGTCTTCCAACTTTCAGAGACCTCCTTGATAGGAGAATAACCTCGAGGGCTTCAATTGACAGATATTTGCGATTTTCTACCGGAAGAGGAGGTATATTTTCCTTTGCCGCTTTACACTATGATAATGCAAAGTGTTTGTATTCTCCATGTTCCCACCAATAAGAATTTTAGCAGGAGTTTTCAGGACCGATTCGACCCCAACATCCAAATCAGCATTTGAAACCAAATCATCCATGGTATCAAAAACCAAATGCTAAGGAAGGGCATTTTTTCCACCAATTGTTTATCCCAGTATTACGCTTTGGCAGCCCGCAATCCGAGGTTATGTGACCAAGAGCAAAACATCTTCAAGATCTGAAGGGAAAACCTTTATAATCAAGTGGTTGCATCCATATTCAATTTTGTACTTTAATCTCAATGTTTGCAGGAAGGATTTTTAAAGTGTCAAGTTCAACAAGGATCCTGGAAAATGTTGTGTGGGTGTAATATGTTGTATGGGAATCAATGAAAAGAGTAGCACCCAAAACATTGCCTATGGAGGTCAAGCAATCACTGCTCCAGAATTGAATGGGTAGATGAGGCAGTCTTATCTAAACGGGTTCACGGGAAAATGATTCTATGAGTGGATTAAAAGATGGAAACCAGGGCTTTAATATGAGGTAGTGTGATTTGCATACCCATAATTGTGTGCAATATCATCCTTATCCTTTTAGAAGAAAAAACACCAATGAAAATCCATTTAGCACACAAATACAGATCTAGCTTACCCATAAGAAGTGAAATCCAAGTTTTAGAGATTCATTTGTGAAGATCTAGTACTTGATGGGCCATAACCCACCAAGCGAAAATCGAGCATGTTCTTAGTAAAATCATTAAGAATCTAGATCTTCTTCCCCAAATGTGATGCTCAAGGTAGTGTCTAAAGGGATCATCGATTTGCATCCCTACATGGCATCTTTGAAGGATACGCCAGAGTTCCCTTGAGAAGCGCAACTTGCCAAAGAAGGATCGAGCCGCGCCAATAGCCACCATCAATAGTTGCCTTAGAGATATGGTGTAAAACTCCATTACTAGCAGCAAGGGAAGAGAGAATGGGGCCATCACAAATGTCAATGCCTTTAGATACAAAGCCCACATTTTATTCCATAATCGAAATCTTTGGATGCAGTAAAGAGCCATCCAAATCTCCTTTGCCACTGGTGTCTTAGCTCAAAACAGGATTCAGGGGATTGCTGCCATGGTGAAGCCGGCTGGGGCTTGGTGTAGGGCTTGGAGGCAGAATGGACCTGCAATTGGGAAAACAAGATCAATCAAAGATATTTCTTGTTGCAAAATGTTCTAATAAGGGTTTATGGCGATAGCATAGCCTTCCTTTCTAGTAGATCCGACTTCATTCGCAGCCTAAAGGGATAGCTTCTTTCTAGTGCCGCCGCCCTTGAGATTCTACCATGGCTGCCTTGCTTAGGGCAATTTTTGGTATTTAGGGTTTTCGAAGGATGAGGTCGGAGGAACATTCGTGAGAAAATAGGTTAATAAATATGGAAAAACTATAATATGGTATAATATGTAATATTTAAAATACTATAATAATGTAGATTATAAATTAAGAATATATTAATAATAGTAATTATCAAATTTAAATTATAAACGAACTTATACATTAGATTAAAATTACACGCAAATAACATGCTTCCAGTTCACATGAAGTAAGAAATTTATCTCTAAATGGATTAAGAAACGTGCATGTTGTGAAGGCCTAAGAGAATAGATAAAACGAAAGAAAAAAATAGAATACGAAGCCAAAAGAAACAATTACAAAGAATTATAGGTAGAGCCAATGTGCAAGCATGAAGTAAAAGAGTAAATTAGCATTCTCACCTCCATGTCTTCAACTATTACTACTAAACTACTAAAATGCATTATAGAATATCATTTGTATTTTTAGCATCTTTATAGCCTTTTGAAGGGGTTTTTGTATATATTTATAACTATTGAATTAGATATGGCTATAGTTTTCCTCACTTATCCTATCTGGTTGTATCTAATACTAGCAATCGTATGTGTACAATGCAATGTGAACGCCGAATGGTATATGTTATTTGATTTAGAGGGGTAGTTAATTATTTGGGTGAAATTGTGTTAGTTTTGCAACATGTTTGAGACGGTGATTGCATCGGTTTTTTGGTTATTTTTTTGTTAAAAAGCCTTTTTGTATTGTCGTTAACATGTTGATAAGGAATGTGATACTTCAAGCCATCAAGTTTGTATTATTGTACATGAATGAAAATGTCCTTGTTATATACAACACATTTCTCACTAAGCCTTGATGTTCTTACATATTCAGGGTCAATGTAGCCAATGGTAACCATAACATAGGTGCAGTGTGGGGTTTTGGGCCGAGGAAATGTACTTGCAATGCCAAATTCTCAAATGTGCCTTAAAATTATCATCCAAAAGAATGTTATAAGTCTTCTCATCCCTATGAACAATGCATGGGCTACAATCATGATGAAGATATGTTATAATCCTTTTCGCAAAGCACAATTAGTAATCTTTAGCCGAGTGTCCCAATCTAGCTTTTGTCTTCTTTTATGATTCTATACGAAATTAAAAAAACACTTGTTAGATTCTTCAACAATCCATTTTAATTAGAAGGTTAGATATTTATTGGATTCTTATGAATCTATAATGTAAAGATCCATTTTTCTTCATTATGATCACCAAACATTTCATCTTTAAGCATTATTTTCGGTGTATAGAGACAAAACATCAAAATGCAATTGCCAACTTCTCACTATGGTGGGAGAGGAATAAATTTTTTTCCTCCTTGTCCACATCAATCACCCATGATTTGAATCTGGGAAATATCCTCATTCCTTCATCTCCCAATACAATTCATCTAACTTTGCATAAATCTCTTGTGTTTGTGGATGTGATGTGTCTCCTACACAAAGCATGTACCATTTTATGGCCTTCAATCCAACTACATCCGTGTTTCTTTTGAATTCCTCTACCTTTCATCAATATTCTTATCATTTGAACCTCACTCCACCTGCCCACTTCGCATAAATGTTTGAGAAGAACATAAGTTGCACTGATATTTTGAGGATCCACTCAAAAAGAAGAGTCGCTGTAAATGATCCTAACCCTATATTCTTATGTGCTCTACAGAACCTAGCAAACATTTCCACAACAACGACCATGGGTTTAATTGCCATTTTGATGATAAAATTTAGAGATTCCTCAAGATAGCCAAAGACGGCCAAGAAGGTCAACCATGCACACATAATGATCAATTGTAAATGCAATGCAATAATAACCACTCATGCAACTCAAGTAATTACAGCCCTCATACACTAAACCTACATGGTCGCATGCTAATAAAACAGAGGTGAAGCTTACATGGTCGTGGTCTGCTTCATTGTTTCATTACTTCAAAGAGTTTGAGAGCATCCTCACAAAAGCCATTTTGTGCATATCCTGCAATTATGGCATTCCATGACACTAAATTTTTCTGAGACATTTTGTCAAAAGCCCACGTGCCTTGTGTATGCTTCCACATTTTGCATACATATCTACCAGAGAATTTGCAGCTGCAACATTTGATAAAAATCCACTTTTGATTATGCTTGGATGGATGCTTGTAGACTGTTGCAAAGCTCCCATTTTGGCACAGGCTAGGAGGATGGTCGCTTTTAAGCTCCCATTAAGTGTAAGAGTTCTCTTTCAGAACCTAAAATACATCAATATTGAAAATAAGTTCTTGAACCGTGACAAAGAACTGCAGAAAAATTAACACTTTTGAGTAATATCATTCAATATAAATAAGTTCCCAGGGCCTAAAATAAATCAATACTGAACAAGGAAAAGAGGTTCTGACAAAAGCATGCAATCTGAAAGACTTCTAAACTAATTTAAATAAATTACTTTCAAGGCAATTGAGAGAAATGAGTGAAATGCATACATTCAATTGATGTGTGACATTGATTTGTGAAGGTAGCCCAGTGGAGCACCATTGTCATCGTGCATATGCATTGTGTGTTGTGAGAAATGAGTACTTGTTGAATGGTAGTGAAGCGCTCTAAGAAAACAAAACTCGAATTACTTCTTTGTAGAATCATCAAAATCAAAACCAAATCTTGATAAATAAAATGTTTTTGAGATTTCCACATGAGAATATATTCTTCTTGTTTTTATCTGGATTCAATAGTGTAAACATGTTTATTACTGTAGTTGAATTCGAGATAAAAACAAATATACATATATAGAAAAATAAAAAGAATAAGACTTGTCTAGTAGAATACTAAATAGCCTTTATCTTTAATTTATGAATAACAAAGTTTTCTAGGTTCAAACCCTTGACCCATGGAGAGGTAATGAAGGATACATTGTCGATTGCCTCATTCATCAAAAGAAAAAAAACAATGTTTTCCACGGTAATTTGATAAATTAAATAACAGATCTCATTAAAACAAGGAGGATAATTACCACAATTTTAAATGGACTTATTGCTTGTTCACGAATACACCTCAAATTGCTAAGCTCACATGAGCTGCAGTAAATTCCAGATGCATAATCACTATCGCTCGCACAGGGATCTAAAAGCTGAAAAATTCTCCCCAAATTTCATAAAATTAATACAAAGTGTACTCTCTACATTCAATTTTAAGCTGAAGAATTCTCCCCAAAATTTCACAAAAATTACATACAATGTGCACTCTACATTCAATTTTAAGCTAA
>CM031233.1:206476297-206599056 GCA_018340775.1 Taxus wallichiana var. yunnanensis | reverse complement strand
ACATGTTTAAGTATAAAGGGGATTATCGAGGAATGGATTATTTTGTACTAGACCAGGAGGTATCGGAATGGTGTTAGAAATAGTGGTTCTTGTTGGCATTTGTTGTGAATACCGAGGAGTCATGCCTAAGGTGCCTATTCTTGTGAGGAGGTCTACTTGGCTAGGATGGTGTGGGGATTACAATTTCCGCCTCGTATGAATTGAGAATGGTGATTTGCCCTGAGTAATTTCTAACCCCTAACTTTTTCTACTAAAGTCGAAATGACTTCATTTGTTAAAGTCAACGTATTTTTACTTAGTGGTGTTCTTTGTATATCCGGTGTTGTATAGGCATGTGATATCCGACTATGGTGATTGTTTCCGTGCCAAGTTTCCCCTGAGGGAATTTCCTAGCTATGTAGTGGCATAGAGGTATTTTCTTGAAAAGAGACCTCGGAGGTTGTGCTTGTAAACATCCTACGGTGGGTACATACTCCGAGAGCTTTGTTCATTTCTAGCATAACGCACTTTGAATGTTCATTATGAAACCGGTATGGGTCCGATTATCTCACTGCTAATTTGTGGTCTAAGTAGTACCGAGGAGACGAACCAGATTCCCGTGTAAACGTCATATTGTTTCTTCAAGCCCAAGGCTCTTTATGTTGCGTTTGAGTGAGCTGATCCAACTCCTCTATTTGGAAGGATGAGGTATATCTAGTCCTTGGATGTGGATTTTTGTGTTGATAATTGGTTATTTGAATAGTTGTCACCCAATGCCGAGAGTGAGGCGATGACTATCTATTCAGTTGAGCGTAGTATGCTTCAAGACCTAAGAGAGGTCTACCATATGCATCGAATCCCAGCATACTTAGGTATATGAATACCCACGAGAATAATGGGTAAGATTGAAGGTGGAAGGAAGAAGTGAAAATAAAAGAGGAAGAACTATTTCGTTCACATCGGGTTCACCAATTTTGGTGAAATGGAAAATTGACAAGCGAGCGTGGGATTTTACAAGTAACTCTTCCTCGCACTCTGACCTCTCGAGGTCATGCCAAGACAACCAAGTGGGGATGGAATACACGTGGGATGCGGACAAACTAGTTAGAAGATCGATGTCTTGACACGCACTCAGTGAAACTACGAATCTAAGGCAAAGAAGGCCTCCTAACTGAACTAGTGTGATAGATCAATTGGTAAGGATGATTGCTCGAAGGCTCCAATCAATATCGAGCTCTGGCATGATTGTCTATGGGTTGTGGAATACGCGGAAAATGACCTCCAGGGGGATAGTTTTGTGTATATCTCCAGACAGGGTCATAGGGTGGATGATGGGTATAGCGGACTCTACGGGTGATTATCTGGCCTAGTCTAGAATTCCTTAGCTTTATTAGCCGCTACGTCAAAAAAGGATAATTGTTTCGATGATGATAGGTGGAAGTGGAGTAGATATGAATACTAATGTGCGTAGGCCAAAGCATTTATGTCCGATTCACATGTGGATTCATTGGGTTTTGGGATTTGTCAGGTCATAACCGTAGATTCGTGTCTATTGTGGTCTTGTTATGGTCATGTGTGGAATCAGTCCTAATCACTAGTATCCAATACTCGTATGCTTTCTCGGCCTCTTATATTCAGAATTAACGGTTGTGTGATCTTCTCGAGTATCTCATGGTGTTTGTCACAATCTGAATTCTTAAACCTGGTATCTATATCTCCGTGAGAGTGTCTCCCGTGTCCGGTTTTGAGACCAAAGGATCACAACCAAACGTTGCTCTCTTTCAAGCCCTTCTACGGTCATGCGGATATATATCTAGGTAATCTATAGTTTGGTTGATTTGACCAAAACGTGTGCACTTGGTCGTCTTCATGTTTAACCCGCTTAACTTGGAGGTGATATGTTGTAAGTTTGTCGCTTTTAGGAAGACTTGGATCCTAAGATTCTAATCTATATTAGTTATTGCTGTGATGAGATTGGGTTGGGACACGATTGGCTCGAATACATATTCTCTGGGATCTCTAGGTCCCGTGATTGTCATACAAAAGCAACAATGTAAATCCAATTGTAACAAAGTAAAATTAACTATGTGAAGTATATCTATAGCATATATAACTTCTCTATTTTTGTATTTTTTTGATGAATTATTCAAACGAAATTGAAAGAGAAACTTTTTAAAATATCTAGCAATTGACAACTAAACTAATCACGAAGTTTAAAACAAATAAGGCAGCCGAGTATAGCTACATGCCTGTGTAGTTGTAAGTCTATTCTAAATAATGAAATTCCTAATCTAATCTATTTGAAAGACTCTCAATCCTACCTCAGAAGTGAGGAATGAATCATAGTTTCTCAGAAACTATCAATCCCCACAGCTTCCCTGGCAATATCGAAAGTAAAATTGACTGAAATAAGATGATTGGCTACTCTATTTGATATGCTTCTAACTAGAACTTTGAAAGCTAGAACTTGGATTTTGCAGAACAGTGGCGAATCCGATGGTGTGTGTGGTTTTGTCCCCTCAGTGTGATCTCCTCGTTCCTTCGTGCTCACGTGGATCTAGAAAAGCGTGTAATGCTAGCATCAACAGAAGTAGATTTTGGAACAAAGGCAACTTAGGATACAAACTGAATACAATGTGAGTAGGAGAGGGATAGCGTAAGAGCACAGAGCTTGGCTTATGTAATTCCTAGCGGGATTTATTGTGAGTCATGCAACATAAAACATCAGAACCTGAAACTACCCTATTTGACGAGTAAAACCTGCAACTTTAATGGCTTCCTACTGAGAATTAAATTGTTCTACTTTAATGGACTGCATGAAGTAATGACAACACTTGCACAAGATGGATATGTGGCTTTCTAATAGCAAAATAACATTAACTAAGCATGCAATGAACAAAACTATGAATCCTAAGAAAAATAAAAGACTGAACTACTAAAATGAGAAATTGAGAGGCAAATTTAAGGGCCATTTGCTTGGGCACAAGCCAACTATTTATAGCATTTGCATTTACCCAAAGGTAAAAACCAAATTGATCTCTTAAACCATAAAAAAGCCAAAACACTAGTCCAGGGAACTAGAATCATTAATGCAAGCCAAAGGTGGTGAAAAAAGATGGTAAACATTGAAATTTACATGAGTCAGGTTAAAAGGAACATTCTAGAAAATGTGTGAAGGACCGCTGCCACGAGAAGCAGGCGGGGTGGCGGTTTCATAACTAAAGAGAAAAACGCAAAGAAAAGAGGGTAAAAGAGAACAAAAAGCATGCAGGGCTAAGCGAGGCATGTGGGATGTTAACGGGCACTTGGGAGATTTTCCGGATCCCGAACACCTTATGAGGAGACTGTATCATCATTAGAATACGTGTTACGTTGTTCCAAAGCAGTGAAGTACCTTACAATTTTGGGTACGTACATATTGCCCCCTCGAAAGAAGTGTTTTAGCCATGAAGAGGCGTAAAATGGTGGGGTCGAGTATGGTGGTCCCGAAATGGGAAGTTGGAAGTTAGACTGATACATCCATGTGTCAAAATGACGCCATCCAAAATTCCCGTCACCTACAAAATGAAAACAGAATCAAGTGTAGATAGACAAAATAGATCAGAAAATAAATACTAAAATAATATGAAATGAGGACATACCATTTGTGCGGGATAAGAAATTACCTCTGTCGACGCGCTCCAAACCTATGGAAAGGGATTCAAAACGAGTCAAAGTTGCTATATATATGAAAGTGGGCCCATTTTCCTATTCATTTGCACATGTTGGTTTGGTTGGTTTTGAGCTCTGGGACCCACGATGACGGTTTCTTACGAGAGTAGAGTCAAAACATTCATGAAAAGATAGCAATCATGCCTCCACGAGTAGATCATCGACCCACGAGATCACAGGTTAGTTTTTCTCAATTTATCATTTTTACCCCCAAAATTTTAAAATGTTAAAATCTTTGTCATGGGGGGGTTATTTTTGAAAATGTTAGGTTCAAAAGGTCTATCTAGGGGGGGCACCTACTGGGTAGGCTTTTTTAGTTAAAATAGTCCCTTTTTTTGTGTTTTTAGGTGTTTTTAGAATATAAAACCCGTGTGGGTTTTCGGGACACGACCGCCACCCTAAACAAGGTGGTGGTCACATGACCGCCGCTCTATTCAGGGTGGCGGTTACAAGACCGCCACCTTTAAGTTGGCAGTTACAAAACTGCCACCCTGCTCAGGGTGGCGGTTCTTCACAAAATTCCAAAGGAACACTTGTTTGAAATTATTTTTGCATTTTTATGTGTTTTCATGATTTTTCTAATGTCATTCGGATGCTAACTTGCTCTGTTTTGTGTGTTTTTGGGTGTATGTAGGCGAGGGAGGAGTACATTCGATGGAGCCGAGAGAGAGAGTGTGACTGGCTCCCAGCAGTATTAGATGCCCTTTCACAGGATGAGGTGGACACTCTTCAGAGGGCCGGTATACTGCGTATATCACGGGTTCCACATGTTGCACCATCCAGTCACATACTTTGTGACTTATTTTCATATTGGGATGCTGATCGGAACACCTTTCCAATTACAGGGGTCCGAGGTGAGTGGACCATTACTTTGGAGGATGTTTACCATATCTTGGGGTCCCAATCATTGGGAGACAACTTACCCTTGAGACAAGCAGGTTCACGGGCTCAGATAGCACAGTGGGCCTCTTACATGGGAGATGTAGTTATCTCCACTGGTTTGAAGAAGGGGGTGAGGGTCTAATCTATTCCTAGCCTTCCCATCTCTTTGATTCGTCATGCCATTATGGGGATCCTTGCCTCGAGATTGATCGGGGACAAGGGAGGAGACACACTATTATATTGCTGGTCCCCCATCATTGCAGCAGTATTAAAGGACATGGCCGGATTTACGCCTGGGGAGCCGATATACTGGGACTACCTACCATGATTTGTACAAGGTGGCCCATTTACTGAGGGCGATCTTTGAGCCATCCGACCCCGGTTATGATTTGGATCTATGAGTGCTTCATCTCCTATGGCAGAGGTGTAGAGGTGGCGAGATCACGGAGCTATGAGGGAAGCTAGATAGACAGGACATGTCGGTGCTCGAGCACCTCACCAGCCAGTTGCTTCCTTGACCATCGATGACATGGAGGCCACACCATATCAGGCCATGGAAGGTTTATGGGGCGAGGAGGCTCTTACTTTGATTTCCTACTCCACCACAAGACAACTTGTTGACATGGTAGGGAGAGTGGAGATACATCCCTTTGGCTGAGTTCCTCAGCAGTTTGGCCTACCTTACATGGGTATGCTTCCCCCAGTGGTGCCAGTATACATGTCAATTCGAGAGGCCAGAGGGGGTCCTAGGGGCCAAGGTTGGACATTTGTTACCCCTAGCATTCCTATTGCAGCTAGGCGGGTAGTACGTGCCCGAGGGAGAGCCGGTTCTCCTCAGGAACCCTTACTTTAGATTACCGCCTGAGTCCCGCTCCACGATAGTCACGAGACCATTGACATAGACTTCCCGAGTCTGAGGAGTTCACATGGGGAGAGAAGGAGGAGGAGACTGAGGCTAAGGCTAGCGAGTTGGGCGGAGAGGAGGATAGTGATCCTAAGTGGCATGACACTTAGGATATCATGTAGGTAGAGAGGGCATAATAGAGTGCGGAGAGGTACTTGTAGTTTCGGAGGAGCCACTCTCTCATGGGGCCATGGTGGGGAGGATGAGTCCGTAGCGCGGTGCTACATTACTCCAGCCACGGGAGGAGTACCTCAGTCAGTGGTTTAATCGAACCGTGAGATCCCCAATGATGATACGAGTCCTTCACCAATTTCAATAGATTATGATATGGTGATTCGATTACATGGGTTATGGGATACGCGGAAAATGACTGGGATAGTTTCGTGTATATCTACGAGATAGGGTCATAGGGTGGATGATGGCTATAGCAGACTCTACGGGAGATTATTTAGTCTAGTCCTAGAATTCCTTAGCTTTTTTAGCTGCATACATCTAACAAGGATAAGTCATTTCGATGATGATAGGTGGAAGTGGAGTAGATCGAATACTAATGTGTGTAGGCTAGCATCTATGTCCGATTCACTTGTGGATTCATTGGGTTTTGGGATTTGTGGGTCATAACCGTAGATTCGTGTCTATTGTGGTCCTCACTTTATGGTCATGTGTGGAATTAGTCACTAATCCCTAGTATCAATAGTCATATGCTTTCTCACCTCTATATTCGAGAATTAACAATTGTGTGATCTTCTCAAAGTATCTCACGGTGTGTTTGTGCAACCCGAATTCTTAAGTGGTATCTATATATGTGAGAGTGTCTCCTACATCTAGTTGTGAGACCAAAGGTTCACAACCGAACGTTTGCTCTCTTTCAAGCCCTTCTGAGTCATTCGGATATATATCTAGGATAATATGTAGTTTGGTTGATTTTACCAAAATGTGTGTGCACTCGGTCGTCTTCTATGTTTAACCCGCTTAATCAAGGTGATCTATTGTAAGTTTTCCATTGTTTGGAAGACTTGGATCCTAAGATTCTGATCTATATCAGTTATTGCTTGTGTGATGAGATTGGGTTGGGACATGATTGGCTTGAATACATATTCTCTGGGCTCTATAGGTCCCGTGATTGTCATACAAAAGAAACAATGTAAATCCAATTGCAGCAAAGTAAAATTAACTATGTGAAGTGTATTTATATCATATATAACTTCTCTATTTTTGTATTTTTTCGATGAATTATTGAAACAAAATTGAAAGAGAAACTTTTAAAATATCTAACAATTGAAAACTAAACTAATCACGAAGTTTAAAACAAACAAACAAGGTAGCAAGAGTATAGCCTACTTTCCTGTGAAGTTGTAAGTCTATTCTAAATAATGAAATAACTAATCTAATCTATTTGAAAGACTCTCGATCCTACCTCAGAAGTGAGGAATGAATCATAGTTTCTCGAAACTATCAATCCCCAATGCTTCCCTAGTAATATTGAAAGTAAAATTGACTAAAATAAGATGATTGGCTACTCTATTTGATATGCTTCTAACTAGAACTTTGAAAGCTAGAACTGGATTTTGCATAACAAGTGGAAAATTTTATGGTGTGTGTGGTCTTTTTCCCTCGGTGTGATCTCCTCGTTCCTTCGTGCTCACGTGGATCTAGAAAAGTGTGTATTGCTAGCATCAACAAAAGTAGATTTTGGAACAAAGGTAGCTTAGGATACAGGCCGAATACAATTCGAGTAGGAGAGGGATAGCGCAAGAGTACAGAGTTTGGCTTATGTAATTCCTAGCGGAATTTATTACGAGTCATGCAACATAAAACTTCCAGAACCTGAAACTATCCTATTTGATGAGTAAAACCTACAACTTTAATGGCTTCCTACTGAGAATTAAATTGTTCTACTTTAATGGACTGCATGAAGTAATGACAGCACTTGCACAAGATGGATATGTGGCTTTCTAATAGCAAAATAACATTAACTAAGCATGAAATGAACAAAACTATGAATCCTAAGAAAAAAAAGCTGAACTACTAAAATGAGAAATTGAGAGGAAAATTTAAGAGGTAATTTGCTTGAGCACAAGACAACTATTTATAGCATTTGCATTTACCCAAAGGTAAAAACCAAATTGATCTCTTAAACCATAAAAAAGCCAAAACACTATTCTAGGGAACCAGAATCATTAATGCAAGCCAAAGGAGGTGAAAAAGATGGTAAATGTTGAAATTTACGTGAGTCGTGTTAAAAGTAACATTTTGGAAAAAGCGTGAAGGACCACCACCCTGAAGGGGCGAAGCGATTCTGAGGACCGCCGCCTTTTTCGGGCAGCGATTTCATAATCAAGAGTAAAACATAAAGAAAAGAGGGGAAAAGAGAACAACAAAGCACACGGGGATAAGTGAGGCATTTGGGATGTTAACGCAGTTTTGGGAAGCTTTTCCGGATCCTGAACACCTTACGAGAAGACCTATATCATCATTGGGGCACGTTTTATGTTGTTCCAGCAATGAAGTACCTTACAATTTTGGGTACGTACATATTGCCCCCTCGGAGAAGCGTTTTAGCCATGAAGAGGTGTAAAACGATGGGTCCGAGTATGGCGTTCCCGAAATGGAAAGTTGGAAGTTATACGATACGTCCATGTGTTGAAATTACACCATCCAAAATTCCCACCACCTACAAAATGAAAAGAGGAATCAAGTGCATATAGACAAAATAGATCAAAAATAAATACTAAAATAATATGAAATGAGGACATACCATTTGTGCGGGGATAAGAACTTACCTCCGTCGGTGCTCCAATCTATGGAAAGGGGATTCAAAACGAGTCAAAGTTTATATATATGAAAGTGGGCCCATTTTCCTATTTATTTGCGCATTTTGGTTTGGTTGGTTTTGAGCTCTAAGGCCCACGATGATGGTTTCTTACAAGAGTAGAGTCAAAACGTTCATGATGAGATAGTGATCATGCCTCCACGAGCAGATCATCGACCTGCGAGATCATAGGTTAGTTTTTCTCAATTTATCGTTTTTACCCCCAAAATTTTAAAATGTTAAAATCTTTGTTATGGGGGTGTTATTTTTGAAAATGTTAGGTTCAAAAGGTCTATCTAGGGGGGGCACCTACTAGGTAGGCTTTGTTTTAGTTAAAATAGTCCCTTTTTTGCATTTTTAGGCATTGTTTGAATATAAAATCCACATGGGTTTTCGGGACACGACCGCCGCCCGAGGTACTCCTCCTAGATGGGAGTACCTCCTTAGATTCATCCGGACTCATACCCATGTAAGGCGAGTCAAACTGTTGAGGAACTCGGCCAAAGGGATGTATCTCCACTCCCCTACCCTATCAACAAGATGCCCTATGGTGGAGTAGGAAATCAAAGTAAGAGCCTCCTCGCCCCATAAACCTGCCATGGCCTCGATAAGTGTGGCCTCCATGTCATCGGTGGGAAGGAAGAAGCGTTGGCAGTGAGGTTCTCGAAAGCACCGACATGTCTGTCCATTTGGCTGCCCTCACATGTTGCAATGGATTTGCCACCTCTACACCTCTCCCATGGGGATGAAGCACTCATAGACCCACTCATAACCGTGGTCGGATGGCTCAAATACTACCCACGTAAACGGACCACCCTGTACAAATCATGGTAGGTAGTCCCAAGTATATCGACTCCTAGATGTAAATCCAGCCATGTCCTCGATTTTTGCAATGATGGGGGACCAATAATATAATAGTGTGTCTCCTCCCTTGTCCCCGATCAATCTCGAGGCAAGGATCCCCATAATGGCTTTGACGAATAAAGGGGATGGGTAGGCTAGGAATAGATCGGACCCTCATCCCCTTCTTCGAACTAGTGGAGATAACTGCATCTCCTATGTAAGAGGCCCACTGCGCTAACTGAGCCCGTGAACCTTCTGTCTCAAGGTTAAGTCATCTCCCGATGATCGGGACTCCTAGGATATGGTAAACATTCTCCAAAGTAATGGTCCACTCACCTCGGACTCCTGGTAATTGGAAGTTGTTCCGATTAGCATCCCAATATGAAAATAAGTGACAAAGTATGTGATGGACGCGTTGCAACATGTGGAACCCATGATATACGCAATATACTAGCCCTCTGAAGAGTTTCCACGTCATCCTGTGAAAGGGCATCTAATACTCTTGGGAGCAGTCCTCTCTCTCTCTCTCAGCTCCATCGAATGTACTCCTCCCTCGCTTGCATACACCCAAAAACACACAAAACAGAGCAAGTTAGCATCCGAATGACATTAGAAAAATCATGAAAACACATAAAAATGCTAAAAATGCAAAAACAATTTCAAACAAGTGTTCCTTTGGCATTCTGTGAAGAACCGACGCCTACCTAAGCAAGGTGGTGGTTTCGTAACCCCTGCCTTAAAGGCGGTGGTCTTGTAATTGCCGCCTTGAATAGAGCGGTGGTCGTGTCCCAAAACCCATGTGGGTTTTATATTCTAAATACGCCTAAAAACACAAAAAGGGACTATTTTAACTTAAAAAAGCCTACCCAGTGGAGCCCCCTAGATAGACCTATTCAACCTAACATTTTCAAAAATAACCCCCCCACGACAAATATTTTAACATTTTAAAATTTTGGGGGTAAAAATGATAAATTGAGAAAAACTAACCTGTGATCTCATGGGTCGATGATCTACTCGCGGAGGCATGATCACTATCTTGTCACAAACGTTTTGACTCTACTCTCATAAGAAACCGTCACCGTGGGTCCCAAAGCTCAAAACCAACCAAATAAACATGCACAAATGAATAGGAAAATGGGCCCACTTTCATATATATAGCAACCTGACTCGTTTTGAATCCCCATTCCAAAGATTTGGAGCGCTCGATGAAGGTAAGTTCTTATCCCCACAAAAATATTATGTCCTCATTTCATATTATTTTAGTATTTATTTTCCAATCTATTTTGTCTATCTGCACTTGATTCCTCTTTTCATTTTCAGTGGCAAGAATTTTTTATGGCGTCATTTTGACACACGGACGTATCGGTATAGCTTCCAACTTCCCAATTCAGGACCACCATACTCGAACCAACCATTGTAAGGTACTTACTATCGAACAATCTAACACGTGCCCCAATGATGATACAGGTCTCCTCACAAGGTGTTCGGGATCCATAAAATCTCCCCAAGTGTGCGTTAACATCCCACATGCCTCGCTTAGCCCCTGCGTGCTTTGTTGTTCTCTTTTCCTCTCTTTTCTTTGCATTTTTCTCTTGATTCTGAAACCGCCACCCCTAGGCGGCGGTCTCATGACCGCCCTTGCATGAGGCAACGCGGCTTGAATCTTGCCGCCTGCTCAGGGTGGCGGTCCTTCACGCATTTTCAGAATGTTCTTTTAACGTGACTCATGTAAATTTCAATGTTTACCAGCTTTTTTCACCACCTTTGGCTTGCATTAATGATTTTGGTTCCCTAGAATAGTGTTTTGGCATTGTTTATGGTTTAAGAGATCAATTTGGTTTTTACCTTTGGGTAAATGCAAATGCTATAAATAGTTGGCTTGTGCTCAAGAAAATGGCCCCTCAAATTTTCCTCTCAATTTCTCATTTCGAGTAGTTAGTCTTTTATTTTTCTTAGGATTCATAGTTTTGTTCATTACATGCTTAGTTAATGTTATTTTGCTATTAGAAAGCCACATATCCATCTTGTGCAAGTGTTGTCATTACTTCATGCAGTCCATTAAAGTAGAACAATTTAATTCTCAGTAGGAAGCCATTAAAGTTGTAGGTTTTTCTCAAGCAGGATAGTTTTAGGTTACGGATGTTTTATGTTGCATGACTCATAATAAATCCCACTAGGAATTGCATAAGCCAAGCTTTGTACTCTTGCGCTATCCCTCTCCTACTCGCATTGTATTCAGTCTGTATCCTAAGTTGCCTTTGTTCCAATATCTACTTTGTTGATCTTTAGCATTACATGATTTTCTGGGTCCACGTGAGCACGAAGGAATGAGGAGATCACACTGAGGGGACAAAACCACACACACCATCGGATTTGCCATTGTTATGCAAAATCCAGGTTCTAGCTTTCAAAGTTCTAGTTAGAAGCATATCAAATAGAGTAGCCAATCATCTTATTTCAGTCAATTTTACTTTCGATATTGCCAGGGAAGCTGTGGGGATTGATAGTTTCTGAGAAACTATGATTCATTCCTCACTTCTGAGGTAGGATCGAGAGTCTTTCAAATAGATTAGATTAGTTATTTCATTATTTAGAATAGACTTACAACTGCACAGGAAAGTAGCTATACTCGGTTCCTTGTTTGTTTTAAATTTCGTGATTAGTTTAGTTTTCAATTTTAGATATTTTAAAAAGTTGCTCTTTGATTTCGTTCGAATAGTTCATGAGAAAAATACAAAAATAGAGAAGTTATATATTATAGATATACTTCACATAGTTAATTTTACTTTCTTTACTGATTAGATTTACATTGTTGCTTTTGTATGACAATCACGGGACCTAGAGCCCGGAGAATACGTATTGAGCCAATCGTGCCCCCTGACCCAATCTCATCACAGCCAATAAGCTGATATAGATCAGAATCTTAGGATCAAGTCTTAGAACAATGGCAAACTTACAACAGATCAGCTTCGATTAAGCGGGTTAAACATAGAAGAAGACGACCAAGCGCACACATTTTGGTCAAATCAACCAAACTACTGATTACCCTAGATATATATCCGCATGATTGTAGAAGGGCTTGAAAGAGAGCAAACATTTGGTTGTGATCCTTTGGTCCCCATGACCGGAACGTAGGAGACACTCTCACGAGACATAGATACGACTTAAGAATTTCGGGTTGCACGAACACACTGTGAGATACTCGAGAAGATCGCACCTGTTAATTAATTACGAATATAGAGGTTGAGAAAGCATATGACTATTGGATACTAGGGATTAGGGACTGAATTCCGCACATGACCATAGTAGGACCACAACAACCACGAATCTACAGGTTGTGACCCAAAAATCCCAAAACCCAATGAATCCACGGGTGAATCGGACATAGATGCTTCCTACGCACATTAGTATTCGAGATCTACTCCACTTCCACCTATCATCATTGAATAGTTATCCTTGTTAGGCGTGTGAGCTAATAAAGCTAAGGAATTCTAGACTAGACCAGATAATCACCCGTAGAGTCCGCTATACCCATCATCCACCCTATGACCCTGTCTGGAGATATACACGAAACTATCCCAGGTCATTTTCTGCGTATCCACAACCCATGGGACCGAATCACGCCGAGAGCTTGATATTGATTGGAGCCTTCGAGCGTCATCCTTGCCGATCGATCTATCACACCAGTTCAGGTTAGGAGGGCCTTCTTTGCCTTAGATTCACAGTTTCCACTAGTGCGCGTCGAAGACATCAGATTGCCTAACTAGTTTTTCTGCATCCCATCCCACGCGTATTCCATCCCCACCGGCTGTCTCGGCACGACCTCGGGAGGTCAGGTGTGAGGAAGAGTTACTTGTAGATTCCCACGCTCGCTTGTCACTTTTCCATCGTACAAAATTGGTGAACCCGACGTGAACGAAACAGTTCTTCCTCTTTTATTTTCACTTCTTCCTTCCACCTTCACTCTTACCCATTATTCTGCGGGTATTCATATACCCCCGAATATGTCGGGATTCGATGCATATGGTAGACCTCTCCTAGGTCTTGAAGCATACTACTACACTCAGTGAATAGACAGTCATCGCCCTCGCTCTCAGTATGGGGTGACAACTATTCAAATAACCAATTATCAACACAAACTCCACCTCCAAGGACTAGATATGGCTCATCTTTCCAAATAGAGGAGTTGGATCAGCTTACTCAAACGCAACACACAGAGCCTTCAGGCTCGAACAATATGACGTTCACAGGAGAATCTGGTTCGTCTCCTCAGGTACTACTTAGACCACAAATTAGTAGACAATCAGACCCATACCTGGTTTTAGATGATGAACATTCAGTGCGTTATGCTAGAAATGAACAAAGCTCTCGGAGTATGTACCCACCCATAGGAGTTTACAAGCACAACCTGAGGTCTCTTTTCAAGAAAATACCTCCATGCCACTACATATAGGAAATGCCCTCGGGGAAACTTGGCAGGGCAACAATCAGTTCATAGTGGGATATCACATGCCTATCTGACACCGGGATATACAATAAACATGCCACTAATTCAAAAATCGTGACTTTACCAAATGAAGTCATTTCGACTTTAGTAGAAAAAGTTAGGGGGTTAGAAATTGCTCAGGCAAATCACCATTCTCAATTCATACGGGCAGGAAATTCTAATCCTCCACACCATCCTAGCCAAGTAGACCTCCTCACAGGAATAGGCACGTTAGGCATGACTCCTCAGTATTCACAACAAATGCCAACAAGAACCGCCATTTCTAACACCATTCGATACCTCCCGGTCTAGTACAAAATAATCCATTCCTAGACAATACCCCTTCATACTTAAACATGTACTCCAAATCACCACAAGGGGATATGTTCTCCTCTCCCAACATGTTTACTCAACCACAGGGGTTTCCTTATGCCCCTACCAGTGCATACGCTATGCCATATCAACAACCCATTCCACCGCCACCCCCTCAGCAGGCACCATCAATGGTCGAAACCTACGCGATAGGGACTTATTTAGAATATTTGAAAGAACCCTTAGACTTCACCATACGAAGCGTTATGCTTCCAAGACCTCTTCCCGATTTTCCCAAATACAAAGGTGAGGGAGATCGAATGCACATATCAAGGCTTACGCCATAGCTATTCGAGAACTACTCCCTTGGGATGGGGTTGTTGCTAAAATATTCCCCAAAACTTTGGAAGGTATCACTCTCGATTGGTATTATAGAATACCTGAGGCTTCCATCCATTCATTTAAACAACTCATTTCTGAGTTCATTAAGGCATTTGACATGAACAAACTATTAAGAATAGGAATCAGGGAATTCTTGCACATTAAGTAGGAACACAATGAATCTGTTGCTCATTTCATCCAGAGGTGGCGTACAGTTCTTTATTCTTTGACCCAGATGCTCCAAATATGGACCAAATGGAACTATGTGATTTGTTCCTTCATTCTCTCAGCGAGAGAAGTGAAGGAAGAAGTCATAAGTTCCCACTAAGGACTTACGATGAAGTACTTGAGAGTGCTCTCTCGAATAGATCAAGTGGCGATAGATAGCGGTCGTAAGTAAGGCGTATGGAACAAGCGGGAGGTTAATCACCTCCAACCAGAATACTACGGCTTATCCTACCACCACAAATACCAATCAAGGACCTAAAATCCTTAATAAAAATCGCGGAGTGACAACAGATGGAGTAACTGATCAGGCCAAAAGGGTAAATGTTGTGAATACTCCACCACTAGTAAACAACCAATGAAATAACAACTTTACCCCAACAATCAATGCAGTGGATTTCAATCATCATCAACAACAACAACAACAATGGTGAAACCCTACACAGGGTCCAAGCCAAAACTCAACTGGATATCAAAACCAGAACCAAAACCAAAAACAAAAATGCAAAACTTTAATCCTAATAGGCAAGCGGTTTGATCGAGTTTTGGGCACAATATGCACCAAACCAACGGACTAGGAATTACAATCCTAACTCGTATTGTGGTTTCACAAAATTGAGGCCATGACACTAGAACATGTATGACTACAATAAATTCATGCAACGTTTACCGGAGGAACAAAGATAACTTTTCATAGATATGTTCTTGGCGAGATCCTACGTCACCGGCACCAAATACTTTTAGGGGCAGTTTCCCCTCAAAATGCACCCCTTAAGATCTTGATGATCCGCTCCCAAATCACAACAACAAACGAGTTAAATTCAAATGGGAAAACAAGGGTGTAATGACAGGAAACAATGATCATGAAGCCTCAACTTCACTAAATCCATTAGTTGCACCACAATTAGGAAGTCAGCCGCGACCCAAGATAGTCGGTTTAGTGGAATTAGATGCCGAACTACCCGTAGAGGTATGTGAGGACACGAGATTATTCCTCTCAGCCAAGTCAAGTTACCTACCGGAGACAGATAACATCCAACAAATGTTAGTAAGACCCGTAGGTGCCTATGATTTAATTAATGATCTAACAAAAACCTTCTCGCACATTTCTTTTTTGGACTTACTAAAGAATTCTCCTGCCCACAGGGCTGCTCTTTTAGAGGCATTAGGTTTAGGTCATCTAATTAACATCACTCCACCTCCCGAAACATAGGTAAACCATATAGACTTTGATATCCACCCTCGGGCAGCCGGATAGGGATACTGAATTCATATTTGAAATAAACAAAATGCCAACAGACGTTGAGATTGCATGCCGAGGTGATCCACCTTACATTTGCAAGTATGGGTTTATAACAATTATGTGAAACGCGTGATGGTTGATGATGGGGCAGCAGTTAACATAGTCCCCTTCTCTTTCCTTCAAAAGCTAGGGTATGGAGAAACAAATTGTTCCATGACTCGAAATACACTAAGAGGCTATGATAGCCTTAAAGCCACGTCAATTGGAACTATAATACTACTGGTCACCTTAGGACCCAAAACAATCATGACTGAGTTTTATATTATAGATCGGGAAACCAACTATAATATGATCCTTGGCCGACCATGGATACATCATATGAAGGCAATCCCTTCTACATTATTCCAAGAAGTAAGATTCTTGCATTTAGGAAAGGTGTTCATAGCCAAAGGTGATCCAAAACCATTTGATATACACCTAGCTGACTTAAAGAAAAGACCAGGCATTCACTAAGAATTTGAACTCCCAACAAACCAACTTAATAAACCCACCGACACAAAGCCGGAGGAAAGATGGTACCTACGACAGATCTTGAGACTATGAGCCTAGTCAAGATGATCCCAGCCCTCGAGGATGAGGTTAAGATTGTAGAAATAGTATCATTAGGAACTACTTTGCAAAAATAATTGAATTACTAGAAGCAGGATCTGCGATGTTCCTACCATTTGATTCTGTAGGCATGGGATATACCCTAGGTGTTGGTTCTCTTCCAATAGAGGATCTCTGCATGGTAGAAGTAGAATATGTTAACACATCAAATATCCAGACGCCCATATTCCCTAGTGGAATATTGGACTCTCCATTTGATGGAGCTAGATGTCATTACGGAGCTGAGGCGTAGGTGTAATCTTTACTTCTCCTAAGGAAAAGTCCTACCATTTACCTTTAAACTAAATTTTGAATGTACAAACAATAGTGCGTTGAGTACGAAGCCCTCCTCCTTGGCCTCGTCCTAGCTAAGAGGATCAGTGTTAATAATATCAGGGTGTTAGGAGACTCATAATTGGTAGCAAACCAAGTCTCGAGATGTATGAAACGAATCCGAGCACTTACTGGCTCTATACAAAAATAGTTGTATTGAATTTAAGCAAGGAGTTTGACTTCATATCAATTGAAGCAATCCCGAGAGAAAAATCTTCTCACCGATTCAATAGCGACCTCGGCGTCATGCTTCACTCCAAACAGTGAGTTGGAAGATACCCATTTCATGGTATCCCTTCGTACCGAACCATTAGTGAAAAAAATGTCAAATCCTCTTTTAACAAACAGAAATGAAAACAAATCTACTATCCTAGACCACATTGATAGTGATCTGACCACTGAATTACTTAAAACCTATGCAGCGTTACATCTCACCCATCATGCAGTAGATTTATCCTTAATCCCACATTCATCTTCCTACTTCGGAAATCCCATGACAGAGCTTCCCCCACAAAAGGAACTTAGCATATACATAGTCGAGAATGGAGACGATCTGAAACTACCTCCGGCCCACTTTGAGTTGAAGAAGGTAATGCTTCTTTAATCGAAGAAACAATCGATATTAACATTGGAGCAGGAGGATGAACCAAGGATATTGAAGTTAGGATCCTCGTTAACTCCATCGGAAGTAGAAATACACACTCAAATCCTCAAGGAACATCGGAAGGCTTTGCATTTAATTATAAGGAAATGATAGGGTTGCACCAAACATTTTGTACATAACCTGTCACTAAATTAGATGCAAAGCCGATTAAACAAAAATCGAGACCAATGAAACCCAAGGTAGCTCTCATGGTGAAAGAGGAGGTAATGAAACTCCTCAGTAGGATTCATCAAACCAGTTCGATTACTCTCAATGGGTATCTAATATCGTTCCGTTCTAAAAAGAATGGGAAGATACACATCTACATAGACTTCCGAGACATTAACAAGGCATGTCCTAAGGACGACTTCCCATTACCATCCATAGACGTCATTGTTGATGCAACAACTGGATTTGAGCTTTTGTCTCTCATGGATGGATTCTCGGGATACAATCAAATCAGAATATCTAAACAAGATCAAGCTAAAACCACGTTTATAACTCCTTGGGAACCTCTTCTGCTATATGATGTTATGCCATTCGGTCTCAAGATGCTGTGCTACATACCAGCGGGCTATGACGTATATATTTCATGACCTTATTCATAAAATTATGGAATCCTATGTAGATGACTTGTTGGCCAAGGCCAAGAAGTGTTGTGATCACCCGGAAGTACTCCACATCATTCTTTCACGTCTGATAGAATACGGAGTCACGCTAAATCTAGAAAAATACGTCTTTGGTGTAACAGGAGGGAAGCTCCTAGGTTACATTGTATCGTCATGGGATCGATGTTGACCCAACCAAAATTAGGGTTGTTCTTGAAATGGTCCCACCTTCGGATGAATCTGGAATCAGGTCTTTTCTCGGAAAGCTTGGTGCAATCGAGAGATTCATCCCAGACTTAAGCTTTGCCATTCATCCAATCAACAATCTACTTAAAAAATATTATAGTATTGATTGGACCAAAGACTGCAATGAAGCTTTTGATGTAGTTAAGTTTTTTGTTATCACCACCTACGTTAATGCCACCTAAGCGGACCACTGTTAATTTTATATTCACAAGCTACCAATGTCTCATTAGCTTTGTATCTTTGGCTCAAGAAGAGCGATGACAAGAGAGAATGCGCTATATATTTCATTATCCGAACGTTTCTCGACTATGAAACACATTATACACGGGAAGAACGAGAATGCCTTGCCATAATTTTTGTAACCAAATGCTTAAGACATTATATTCTAAATCAAGAAACAAGGGTCATTGTAAAAACAAACTATTTATGAACCTTCCTCACACAAGGTCCTTGTCTAAAAAGGCTAGACGCTTTATAACCTTAATGGGGAGTTCGAATTAACATTTGTAAATCAGAAATCTGTTAAAGGAAAAATCATCGTAGATTGGTTAGTTGATAACCCACTAGACGGAGGCAATCTAGTAGATCTGGACTTTCCTGATGAATGCGTATACTACATCGAAACCAGACCTCCTATCTCTGAATGTCCTTGGTATTCTGATATTATTAATTATATCATGGACCATACGTATCTAGAAGGTGCTACACCGCAACAAAGAAGGCGGTTATGCATTATCGTAGCTAAATACGTCATTATAGAGCAAGTGCTCTATTGTAAAGCGTTCGATGGAATGCTCTAAGATGTGTCGACAAAAAGAATCCAAGAGATTCTCCACGAATCTCACGAGTGGAATATGTGGAAGCCACTTCGGTGGCCATGCCACCACTCGTAAAATACATCGGATGGCTATTTACGGCCTACTCTAGAACTGTGCGCAGTAGAGTTTATGCTACGAAGGTGTCATAAGTGCAAGAATTCTCCCATGAGATCCACATGCAGCAAAATCTCTACTGACCAATCACTACTCCATGGCCCTTTTCTACATGGGGCCTAGATTTGATAGGAAATTCTCCCCTCATCTACAAGCGACCATAATTTCATAATCATGACCCTTTGAATATTTTACCAAGTGGGTAGAGGCCATGCCTCTTACTACTGTACCAGGTTCTGTAATCGCCAAGTTCATTTTGAACCAAATCATTTACAAGTACGGTGTCCCACAAATCATTATCTCGGATAATGGGACTTCTTTTAAGAATGACGAAGTTCATGAATTGTGCAATAAATTTAAAATAAGCCATCATACTGGCCTCCTTGTATTACCCTCAAGCCAACGGACAAGCTGAAGTGACAAACAAAACATTAAAAGCCATTCTCCTTAAAACTATGAAAGAAAACAAACAAGATTGGCATTTGAAGTTATATCCGGCCTTATGGGCCCACCGAACCTCAATAAGAACACCAACAGGAGTGACTCCTTTCTCGCTAGTATTTGGGGCAGAAGCAGTTCTCCCGCTTGAGGTTGAAATACCCAGTCTCCGTATCTCATTACAAGGGATTATGGACGAAGACGCTTACAGAGAAGCACGTCTCTCCCAACTAGAAATCCTAGATGAAGCTAGATTAGATTTGAACAGTGGCACGAGTCTATCTTTGACCGGATGTACCGGCAGTATAACAAGAAGGTCTATGAACGAGACATATATGAAGGTGATCTAGTTCTAAGGCTAGACAACCGGATCGATAAAAAGACCGGCGAAGGAAGGAAGTTCCGGCCCAAATGGTTGGGCCCATACCGAGTCATGGACTATGGAAATGGTGCATATCTCCTATGCACACTAGAAGGTGAGGAATTTGGTGAAATAGTCAATTCCCTACACCTTAAACGATTCTATGCATAAGCAACCAGCACTACTTGTATAATTATATCTACATTGCATCTTCATATAGTTAGGATCATTTTGTCCACTTTTTTTCGTAAAATTTTGTGATCAAGGAATTTATTCTCAAAGTAATTCCTTACAAACTTATGATGGTATTGGCATAAACACTCTAATCATACTTCTTCATTTCATAATATCATCACCTGTTTGGAATCATCTCATCAAATAAAGCTAGATATGACAAAGTCTTAACGGTAACCATACCAAGATCTACAAGTTTGTTCTCACTTTTAGTTTCTTCCTAGGATAGGTGTCTTGCCTATGGTCTGTTCTATAAGCTTCATTGTGTCACATCTATCCCATACGTATATCTCTTTGGAAGTAAGAACATACTGACACTTTGCTCAAGTAAACAAGTCAAATATAGATCAAACAAAAAAATTTAAATTTACACATTTCCTTGCCCCACCAACCCTTGGTGATGAGCTTGCGTCTCTTACTAGTGACGTAGGGTTGGGAAAGGATGGAAATTCCCTTACTCGCCTATGCCTTGCCCACGGTGATAAACCCACGCTTCTTACTAGTAGCATGGGGCAAGGTGTAGGGGGTCCTCTTAACAAACAAATGTTAAAGGTCATAAACAAACAATTCAAATCTTGAATTCTTGAGTCAAAAACAAATGAATCAGATGTCCAAAATTCCAAGAGATTTAAAAACCCTAAAATCTATATTTTGTCTACCATGTGGCCATCTACGGATCTAAGTCTAGATAAACCGCAAAGCAAGTTGCATCCCAAACTATGGAGTCACTCGAGTAGAGTAGGCTTGTAGCATCCTAATTTGGTTCCACCAAAGCTTTGTCTATCTTTCATCACTATTATTTCAACACATTTCATAACTTGTGCCCTTTCTAGCTCTCGGTGATGAGCCCTCGCATCTTACTAGTTGCGTGGAGTTAGGAGTGGGGCAAGTTTATCTACTCTCATCATCTTGGCTTATCTTCACCACTTTGCCAAAACAGATATGAGGTATCAAAGTTGCTTAAAGAAACTAAAATTCAAAATCACATTGTATCTACATTATCATATATCAGCACCATGAAATACAAAAAGAAGGTTAACATTTTTACCATTTGTTCTCCATTACATACATTCTAAAAAGCATATAAGCATAACATCATAGTTTACATGTGGAAACGGAAATGGAAGCAAGGTCATAGATGCCAAGAGTCTGATCCAAAAAGAATATATATATAAATGGTCAAAATTCCTGTACAATGCCATCATGTGCTAAGCATGGTCAAAACGCTCAAAGAGCCTGGGAAATACAAAACATCATACAAAAATCTAAAAGAGCCAAGTGGCTTCTCAACCCCTATGAGATCCCTTTGAGGGTGCACGCCCATGCCTAGGACTCGGCTACGCCGGCGCTCTGAGTGCACGAAGGGCTCACGATCCCAAGGGGCAGTTGCGGTCTCGCCATGAGAATGACTCCTCATCAGGCACTCTTGTCCTCTCCCTACCCGGCTCAAGACGGAGGGTAGATACCATCCTAGCCACATGCCAAACAGGGGCAAAGATGTCGGTATGTCTACCAGCTACTGAAGGCTCCCCTGCATCCACAGATAACTCTGCACGGGTCCTCTCCATAGGGATCATCAAGGTATCGGTGCATACCCTGTAAATCAGGTCTCGCCACTCATCGGTGGTCTCTACAAACAAAGGAGAAAATGAATTAGAAATAAAACAAGAGATAAACACAAGTGTAAACAAAAGGAGAGATAGCAATTAAGGCGATCCTAACTCAAAGCAAAGGGAAGATAACTTACTCGGATCACTGGGCCTCCAGGATGGATCTCTAGGGTCACACCGCCACGAGATGCCGCCACTGAGGTACTCCTCCCGTGGCTGGAGCAACGTAGCATCCTGCTATGGACTCATCCTCCCCACCATGGCCCTGGGAGAGTGGCTCCTCTGAAACTAGAGTTACCCTCTTCGTGCTCTCGATCCGCCCTCTTCTGCTGCATGATATCCTGAGTGTCATGCCACTCGGGATCATTATACTCCTCTCCGTCTGACTCGCTAGCCTTAGCCTCGGTCTCCTCCTCCATCTCTCCCCCTATGAACTCCTCAGACTTAGAGTCTATGTCAATGGGGTCGTCATTGTTATGAGCGGGACCGGTGGCAACTGATGTAAGGGTGCCTGAGGAGCAACGACTCTCCCTCGGGCACATACTACCCGCCTAGCTGCAATAGGAATGCCGGGGTAACAAGCTGTCCAACCTCGGCCCCTAGGACCCCTCTCGGCCTCTCAAACTTACTCGTATCTCGGAACCACCTGGGGAAGCATACCCATGAAGGCGAGGCCAAACTACTAAGGAACTCGGCCAAAGGGATGTATCTCCACTCTCCTTACCCTCGTCAACAAGCTACTGCTTGTGGTGGAGCAGGAAATCAAAGTAAGAGTCTCCTCGCTCCATAAACCTGCCATGGCACGATACGGTGTGGCTTCCATGTCATCTATGGTAAGGGAAGCAGCGGCTAGTGAGGTTCTCACGAGCACCGACATGTCGGTCCATTTGGCTGCCCTCATAGTTGCGGGATCTACCACCTCTACACCTCTCCCATAGGGGATGAAGCACTCATAGAACCAGCTCATAACTAGTGTCGGATGGCTAAAAGACTACTCCTATAAATGGACCACCTGTACAAATCATGGTAGGTAGTCCCAAGTATATCGGCTCCCAGTGTAAATCCGGCCATGTCCCTCGATTTTGCAATGATGGGGGACCAACAATATAATATTGTGTCTCCTCCCTTGTCCCAATCAATCTCGAGGCAAGGATCCCCATAATGGCTTGACGAATCAAGGGGATGGGAAGGCTAGGAATAGATCAGACCCTCACCCCCTTCTTCGAACCAGTGGAGATAACTGCATCTCCCATGTAAGAGGCCCACTACGCTATCTGAGCCCATGAACCTGCTGTCTCAAGGGTAAGTCGTCTCCCGATGATCGGGACCCCCAGGATATGGTAAACATCCTCCAAAGTAATGGTCCACTCACCTCGGACCCCTGGTAATCGGAAGGTGTTCCGATCAGCATCCCAATATGAAAATAAGTCACAAAGTATGTGATTGGATGGTGCAACATGTGGAACCCGTGATATACGTAGTATACCGGCCCTCTGAAGAGTGTCCACCTCATCCTGTGAAAGGGCATCTAATATTGTTGGGAGTCAGTCACACTCTCTCTCTTGGCTCCATCGAATGTACTCCTCCCTCGCCTGCATACACCAAAAAAACACAAAACAGAGCAAGTTAGCATCCGAATGACATTAGAAAAATCATGAAAACACATAAAAATGCTAAAAATGCAAAAACAATTTCAAACAAGTGTTCCTTTGGCATTATGTGAAGAACCGCCGCCCTGAGCAGGGCGGCGGTTTTGTAACCACCGCCTTAAAGGTGGTGGTCTTGTAACCGCCACCCGAATAGAGCGGAGGTCATGTTACTACCACCACCTGTTCAGGGTGGCAGTCGTGTCCCGAAAACCCACGTGGGTTTTATATTCTAAAAATGCCTAAAAACACAAAAAAGGGACTATTTTAACTAAAACAAAGCCTACCCAGTGGCGCCCCCTAGATTGATCACTTTGGCTTTTATCTTTGGGTAAATGCAAATGCTATAAATAGTTGGCTTGTGCTCAAGCAAATGGCCCCTCAAATTTGTCTCTCGGTTTCTCATTTGTAGTTCGAGTCTTTTATTTTTCTTAGGATTCATAGTTTAGTTCATTGCATGCTTAGTTAATGTTATTTTGCTATTAGAAAGCCACATATCCATCTTGTGCAAGTGTTGTCATTACTTCATGCAGTCCATTAAAGTAGAACAATTTAATTCTCAGTAGGAAGCCATTAAAGTTACAGGTTTTACTCATCAAACATGATAGTTTCAGGTTCTAGACGTTTTATGTTGCATGACTCGCAATAAATCCCGCTAGGAATTGCATAAGCCAAGCTCTGTACTCTTGCGCTATCCCTCTCCTACTCACATTGTATTCATGTATCCTAAGATGCCTTTGTTCTAAAATTTACTTCTGTTGATGCTAGCATTACATGCTTTTCTAGATCCACGTGAGCACGAACGAACGAGGAGATCACACTGAGGGGAAAAAACCACACACACCATCGGATTCACCACTGTTATGCAAAATCCAGGTTCTAGCTTTCAAAGTTCTAGTTAGAAGCATATCAAATAGAGTAGCCAATCATCTTATTTCAGTCAATTTTACTTTCTATATTGTCAAGGAGGCTGTGGGGATTGATAGTTTCTGAGAAACTATGATTCATTCCTCACTTCTAAGGTAGGATTGAGAGTCTTTCAAATAGATTAGATTAGTTATTTCATTATTTAGAATAGACTTACAACTGCATAGGCAAGTAGCTATATACAATTTGCCTTGTTTGTTTTAAACTTCGTGATTAGTTTAGTTGTCAATTGCTAGATATTTTAAAAAGTTTCTCTTTCAATTTCATTTGAATAATTCATCAGAAAAATACATAAATAGAGAAGTTATATATGTATAGATATACTTCACATAGTTAATTTTACTTTGCTGCAATTGGATTTACATTGTTGCTTTTGTATGACAATCACGGGACCTAGGGAGCCCAGAGAATACGTATTCGAGCCAATCGTGCCCCAACCCAATCTCATCACAGCAATAACTAATATAGATCAGAATCTTAGGATCCAAGTCTTGAACAATGGCAAACTTACAATAAATCAGCCTCCAGTTAAGCGGGTTAAACATAGAAGACGACCAAGCGCACACATTTTGGTCAAATCAACCAAACTACATATTACCCTAGATATATATCTGCATGACTGTAAAAGGGCTTGAAAGAGAGTAAACGTTTGGTTGTGATCCTTTGGTCCCACAACCAAATACAAGAGACACTCTCAAAGATATAGATACCAGCTTAAGAATTCAGATTACACGAATGCCTATGAGATACTCTGAGAAGATCGCACAACTGTTAATTACGAATATAGAATTTGAGAAAGAATACGACTATTGGATACTAGGGATTAGGGACTAATTCCACACATGACCATAGTAGGACCACAAAAGACATGAATCTACAGTTATGACCCACAAATCCCAAAACCCAATGAATCCACAGGTGAATCGAGGCAGAGATGCTTTGACCTACGCACATTAGTATTAGATCTACTCCACTTCCACCTATCATCATCGAACATCTATCCTTGTTAGATGTAGCAGCTAATAAAGCTAAGGAATTCGGACTAGACCAAATAATCACCGTAGAGTCCGCTATACCCATCATCCACCCTATGAACCTCTCTCGGAGATATACACGAAACTATCCAGTCATTTTCCGCGTATCCCACAACCCATAGACCGAGTCATGCGAGCTCAATATTGATTGGAGCCTTGAGCGATCATCCTTATCGATCAATCTATCACACCGGTTCGGGTTAGGAGGGCCTTCTTTGCCTTAGATTCACAGTTTCCACTAGTTCGCATCAAAGACATCAGATTGCTTAACTAGTTTGTCTCGCATCCCACGCGTATTCCATCCCCACCACTGTCTCGGCATGACCTCGGGAGGTCGGGTGTGAGGAAGAGTTACTTATAGATTCCCACGCTCGCTTATCACTTTTCCATCGTACATACACCATTTTTCCTTTCTCTTTTTCTAGGTAGGCACACTCAAATTGTACTTTATTCATTTCTTCTTCTTTAAAGAGCACCTTGAAATACGATTCCCAAGAAAATATAGGATGAGGTCCTCTACTTTGGAACTATCTCTAAGAGGAAGGTGTTTGAATACCTATAAAGCTTCATTCACTTTGGTGATTTTGAAGAAAGATACAAAAAGTCTAAATAACACCTACCGTAAACTCCTACTAATTTCTTTTCTCGATGATATAACTCTCAATATACATACCATGCATAACCTTGTAAGGTCGAATAAAACTTATGCACCCAGAGTTAAGGGGGTAAAACTTCCGGCCTTTAGTCTAGGATCTCTCACATTCCTGAATGTGGTATGAGGAAGATTCCTTCCCATGATAGTCACATATATTTGAAGGTGCATCATTTAGGAGAAATCTAATTGAAAACACAATTCTTACTTTGTGCTGCTCTATAAGATTTTCCAAATGAGTCATCCACCAATGCGTTGTTCTTCCATGTATGGTATAAATAAGCATATTCCTCCATTCTACTTCATAGGTCCATTGGACTTCCATAGCACAAAAAGACATTAAGGTTACCTTCTCCAATGTAACTTGGTAACTGTCTTCCTCCTAGATGCCTAATCGAGTGTGCCTTGACAAATCAAGTCACAATTCCCTTCAATTCTCTTCCAACTAACTCATAAGTCCCATGCGCCCAATTATCACATGCAATGCTAGTTGTATCACTCATGGACTGAGCATCATCCCACTGAATGAATCCTTCTTTCAATGGTTCAATAACCTCTGGGTCTCTAATGGTGCACACATAAATTTTATTCATGTCCTCTTCACCCAAAGGCTCTACATAAGGTGTAGACCTCCCATCTGTTAGTGGAATAATTACGTGCTTCTCCTTGTTCTCAAAATTGATGTATCATTTGTTGAAGTGTAAATAAACATTATTTTCATAACAACAAGGATGTCAAAGCAATGCTGGGAAACTATCTACCTCGGCAATTGCTAAGACTTCAAAATCCCCAGTGAACTTGGCCCCTTGAATGGTTATGGAAGCATTATTCAAAACTCGATGGGCGTAGATTTAGTTCTATTCGCCATGTACAACACATTTGAATATGGCTGAAATGGTGGTCTCCCCATCTGATTCCATGCATCCAAAGTATTAACATTAACCTCTACACCTATTTCAAGTAGTGTGTTACTCAGAGCCATCCATCAACTACCGCATTCAACGTGATTTCCTTGTTGTAATCAAGACTATGAGAAAGAAAATTAGCATGCAAGATTTGCCTCTTGTGCCCATTTCTAGCATGCGTATCTTTCCTCTCAACCACTCTCTTAACATGGGAATGATATTTTTATAGTGCAACATCTTACATACCTCTTTGACACCGTTAATATCCTTCTGAGGGATCTCATCATTCTTCACCTACTCCAAGTTCCGTGACTACTCTTTAAATCATTGAATCTCTCCTTGTAAACTCCTAATAACCTCAATATTATCATGGTAAACCTCCTTCGATAAGTCACACAAGGGTATTTTTCATGAAATACTTATTATTTTGTAATGAGAGGCCTATGTTTGGTATTTTCTCGGCATGCGCAGACTTCAAAGTAGCGTATAGTTACTAATATAGGTTCCAACTTAGGATTAGGTGCTACCTTAGGCATGAATAGGGGCTCAACATGCTTCACACTAACTATTCCCACACCCTTATCTTGCTTCTTATGATTTTGGTTCATGTGATCATACAAAGTAAGTAACTCCTCATACTTATGTTTCTTTCCACACAATAAGATTTGTAGCAAATATGGGCATTCGTGCTTCTAATGATCCGTAGATCCATAATTGAAAAAAGTTTCATGGGGGAAGTCACTCCTTCCTCTACTGCAATGACTATGGCCTCTCGAATCCTTCGTAAAAATATCTTCCCCATCCTCCGCAATCTTCGCACCATTCATAATGAAACCCCTTATTTTTGAAGCTGCATTCGCAATGCTAGTCTAGTGCATGCTAATATCAATTGCATCATGGATATGGTCTATCAACTAGAAATCCTTTGTATCATGAGTAGTAGAGGTAAAAATATTACAATAACAAGACACATTCTTACGGAGTGCGCATTATAAAAATGAGAATCTACTTGGATCATGATCCCCATGACATATTTCACAATCTAACGTCATGGCGCGCACCAAATTTTGAGGGAAACTATCCTTGGTGTGTCCTTCTACTTCACAATCTATACACCAAATTCTACTGCGAGTCTCATGTGTTGAATTCACAGACAATTTTTCAAGTTGTTTTTCCATGGAAGCAATCTATGCCTCTAAAAAGGGACTTACCCTAGTATCAATGCTTCCAATGGCCTTAGCGCGTAGAGAAGCCTCTAAGGCCTTGCGTGGATCCGTGAAATTTTTATGTGAAATAACTCATCTAAAATTTGTTATCAAGCCTCTAACAAACCACTGAGCATGCTGAGAGGGATGGATATCATAAGATAACTTTGACAAGAGAGTCTTAAAGCATGCATCATACTCCCACACACTCTTTGTCATACCCTGTTGAATCTCCTTGAGTGCGTTGATGTTCTTTTTCTCAAATTTAGGAATATAAAATTCCACCAAGAAGGCATCACACAATGCGTTATAATCCACCACCATCTAATGTGGGTCGCACTTTCAATACAAGCTATGTGCATACCCCTACAACATAGTTGCAAATTGGATTTTCTTCCACTATGAAGTAGTGATCCCCTTAGTGTGCCACAATGATTCAAACTTGTGTATATACTCTGCAAAATCTTCAACACGTTTATAATCAGTTAAATGAAGAGAAATCTCATAAAATACTTGTTGATGGGGTTGTGGTCCTTTCCCACTAGATTCAAAACCCTGATTCCCTCATGTGTTTCCTCCACCACTAGATCCATGAGGTCCACTAACTCCTGATCTTCTAGATCTACCAGATCCTCCTCATGTAGTGGGTATAGGGCTTAAAGTAGTGCTACTTTGTGTTCTCACCTTGTTGTCTTAGACTAAGCTCCAATAGTTTGTGTAGTTGAACTACTACATGACGTGATACCCATGTTTTGAGCACCCACACCTTGTCCAAATGACGTTCCTAACATGATACCACCAAACATAGGATATATATGCACGAACATAGATGAATTTAATGAAAAATGATATCTACGATGTTTCTTTCTTACCGACACTAACACCACGTAGATTAGCAATACTTGTGTTAGTAACTAGAAAACTAAGCACAAGGGTTAGGTCATAAGGTGGGTTCAAATGCATGCCTATGGTCTCTTAAATATCTTCATCGACGATCTCTAATCAAAATCCAAGGGGGTTACTCTTCCACATTTTCCAAGATGGGGTAGAATAGGTGATCAAGTTCCACGTCCTCTATATGAACCTCAAATCCTTCCTGCAACGTCTGCCTCTATACATCCATCGCTCTTGTAATCTTGCATTGTTTTTCCAATTCCCTCTCTCGTGCTTCATTATACTTGATCCACCTTTCCTATCTCTCTCGCTTCTAACGAGAAGATCTACCATCTCTTACCACACCTACTTTTGTTCCTCACGCAAGTGTGAGATTATATAACCATAGGAAATGCTTCTAAACTCAGGGTGATAATAAATATCTTAATGGATAATGGTAAAGCATGCAAGAAAGATCCTCTCGGTTCTCATAAGAACTCAAACTCAACAACCTCTGGGAAAGAATAAGTAGAAATTGTGTACTCCAACGTGTATCTAGTCAACACACCACTCCACCAATGATCAACAACACAAGTCCAAATCAGATCAACATCATGTAGCCACTGATAATCTTCTTGGGTCCAAACATGAGGTCAATAATACCAACTCTTCCTTGATGCATACGATGATAACCATTCATACAATTCTACTAGAAAATAGAAAAATAATGTCTCAGAGATCTCATGATAAATATGCTCCTCTACACATATACATGCATCAAACTCAGGTTTAGTGTTGAATCTCTATGAAAACACATCCTTCGTGTTCTCAAGCCAAGTCTCCACGTTGGCCAAGGTCAAGCATTCTGCCATCACACACCATCCATATAACAACTTCAAAAGAGTTCTTTGACAATGGAGCAAAGATGTATTCACTTTTCTTAACCCTTAATTCCTAGGCGCATTGACATATCACCCAAATTAAACCTGGGTGATTGTAACACCCACAATTTTGACATTCTAAAACCACATTAAACCTAATAATTATCTAGAAAGTTATTTTTGTTTTAAAATATTGTAAGTGTAGTAACCCTTTAATATGTTTAATTAACTACTACTAGAAATGCTACATTACATTAAATGGAACAAGTCTAGATTAATAATTAAATATTCTTAACCAATTTCTAAGGTCAACACCATTACAATCCACTAGAAAAGTGTCCAATAATACTTTTACTTAGTTAAATAGTTTCCCTCTCTCAAATAAACATTCAAACCCACATTTATTAAACCCTTATCCTTAGTTACATAACTAACTTAACATACTAGGGTACTAAGAGGCCCGATTAAACCATTTTCACATACACTTAAATTATTTTAAAGCCCATAGTATATATATTCTCATCTAAAAATAATATGGTTGATTCTTAACCCTTGGATTAAATAAATTGTGGGCACTAGATCCTAGAGTTCTAAGCTAACCCTAACCATTCTTATGAAATTTGATTCAACCTTGCTTCTTTCCCTAGCCTCCTCATTTGGTCTCTTTTCTTTTCTTTAATTTGCAAGTTAGAGGAGTGGAACCCATGAAAGAAAGGAGGGAAGCCATGGAGGGATTCATTTGGATCAATCTTAGTTTAGTTTAGTCTATGGATTTGTTATTGCAATGTATTCTATTTGTTGATTATATAGATTCTACCCTAAGTTTGGAGTAGTTATTTAGTTATTTCTAGTTTTTGAGTTCTCTATGTTAGGAAATAAGAGATAAAATATGTGGAATAATCCCTTACTAGAATCGCAACAATAGAAACTAATATGCAAAAATATTATAGATCTCAAATAAAAGTGCAGAATAAATAACACAACATAGAGAGACAAGATTTAACGTGGTTCACACAATTTGGGCTATGTCCACCAAGAATCACTTGCTTAGATTTTATTACAAGCCTCCACGATCTCAATACAATACCCAGATCCGTTTGGAGCTATGCTTAATAAAATCTACTGTAATTCACACCCAAATTCAAAACACATCTCCAATGCATTTGCTTGTCTATGTATCATATGCATAAGACCATATAAATAGATAATTACTTAAGCAGTTTGATACAAAACCGTGGGTATCAAAACCATGGGCAAAAACTATGGGTATCAAAACCATGGGCAAAAAACCGTGGGTATCAAAACAATGGGTATCGAAAAACCATGGGCCCAAAAATAGCCCATAACGGTTACCCATTACCCATGGGTTAAAAACCACCCATAAAAATTTGCTTGGGGCTTTGCCCCAACCCACCGACACGCTCAACGGTGAGCGGGACCACCGTAAATATACCTAAGTGTAACACATAGAAGGTGTACCACACTTTAACATGAAAATATGCTCCACAAACATAACAATATCCCACTTAGAGACTGATTTCCACTGAGTAAGCTTCTCAACCCTTCACTATCATCCGCGAAGGCCAACCAAAGTTGAACATAGCTTTAGTTTATCCCTTGTGACAACCTTGGTATCATGTCTGTAGGATTTTGACTGGTATGAATCTTCTCCAACTTCAACTTATTTTCCTCCAAAGTTGTCCTGATGAAGTGATATCTCAATCAGTATATGCTTTGTCTGGAGTGGAAAACAGAGTTCTTAGCTAGGTGTATAGCACTCGACTATCATTATGCATCTTACATTCCTCTTGCTATGCCCCAACTCCTCAAGTAATTTTTGTAACCAAATCATCTACTTTCTTGGCTCGGTGGAAGTAACATACTCGGCCTCGTGGTTGACAAAGCCACTAGCTTTTGTAGTGGTGAAATCCACTCACCGTTGTCCCACCTACAATGTAAATATAACTTGTCATGCTCCTCCTGCTATCAACATATCCAACCATGTCTCGAATCTACATAACCACGTAAAGTGGTGTCTAATCCACCAGAAACAAAAAGCTGCTCCCATGGTCCTCTCAAATCTTGAAGGATCCACTTTACTACTTGCCAATGCTCTTTACCTAGATCACTCATAAATCTACTCACAGCTCCCACTGCATGGGAAATATTAGGCCTAGTGCACACCATAGCATACATCAAACTGCCAACTACTAATGAGTAAGGTACCTTGGACATCTAGTTTCTTACCTACTCTGTCTTGGGACACTACTCCTTTGATAACTTAAAATGGCCTGCCAAAGGAGTCCCAACTAGTTTAGCATCCTACATGTTAAACCTATCCAATACCTTCTTAATGTACTCTTCCTGAGATAAAGTCAGCTTCCGTTCCTTCCTATCCCGAGTTATCCTCATACCAAGGATTTGTCTGGCTGCCCCCAAATCCTTCATATCAAAGGATTCACTTAGCTATTTCTTGAGTACTTTTATTTCTTGCATGTTTTTACCTGCAACCAACATGTCATCAACATACAAACACAGGATAATATAACTTCCATCCTCAAATTTCTTTGTATACACGCAATGGTCAAAATGACATCTAATATAACCTTGATCCATCATGAAGCTATCAAACTTCTTATACCATTGACGTGGAGCTTGTTTGTGCCATACAAGCTCTTATTTAGTTTGCACACCATCTCCTCTTTACCTTTGACTCCATATCCTTCATTGCTTTGAATGTATAGCTCCTCCTCCAAATCACCATGGAGAATTGCGGTCTTTACATATAACTGTTATAAGTGCAAGTCTTCTGTTGCCACTATTCCAAGAATAGTTCGATAGAAGTCATTTTTACTAAAGGAGAAAAAATCTCATCAAAATCTATACCTTTTTTGTACAAACCCCTTGACAACTAATAGGGCCTTATATCTTTTCTTTCCTCCTTCATCTTTAACTCTGTACACCCACTTGTTCGGCAATGCTCTTTTTCCTTCCAAAGTAGCTTCACCAAATCCCAAGTTGGTTCTCCATGAGAGACTTATGCTCCTCATCCATGGCTTGCTCCCACTTCTTCTGAATCTACCTTCATTGCTTCATCGAAGCTCTCTAGCTCTCCACTATCGGTTAGTAATAAATAATAAAGAGAAGGAGAAAAACGTTCGTGTTCTTTTCCTACCCTAGAAGCCCTCCTCACTATAGTAGTTTGGGGTTCTGTTGATTCGGTTCCTAAAGCTGATTCATGGGTCACTTTGTCCCATCCGGAAGATCCTCTACCATTGCATATTCTTTCTCGGATTCTTCCTGTTTTCCCTGCAATCGTTGCTTATACATGACTTTCTCATTAAAGACCACATCCCTAGACCGAATGATTTTCTTGTCCTTAATATTCCAACATTTAAATCCAAAGTCATCACCACCATAACCAATGAAAGTACATTTTTCTAATTTAGCCTCTAGTTTGGTCCTATCATCCTTGTCTATATGAACAAACACCTCACATCCAAAGACTCTAAGAAATGAATAATCAAATTTCTTACCATACCAAGCCTCCTCAAGTATACCTCCATCCAAGGCACTTGATGGTCCTCTGTTTATCAAGTACACATTTGTGTTCATGCCGCCCAAAAAGAAAGAGGCGGTCCCGCATGTAACCTCATGCTCTAGCACATTCCATTATTGTTCTCGTTCATACTTTTCGATACCCCATTATGCTGCGGAGTTCTAGAACCGTCTTTTACTTGCGGATTCCATTCTTAGAATAGTAATCATTAAATTCATTGCTCTCAATACTCCCATCCATTATCGACCCGAGAAATTTTAGCTTAAAACTGTTTCATTCTCTATCAAGGCTTTCCATTTAACAAAAGTTTCAAATACATCAAATTTGTTTCTAATACAATAAACCCAAACTTTCCTTGTTGCATCATCAATAAAAGTAACATAATAACTTGAACCCCAAATAGATGATACGAGTGGCCCCACACATTAGAAACCAGTTCTAACTTAGTCTCTTTCTTTGTAGGTCCAACCTTGAGAAACCTTACTCGCTTTTGTTTCCCATATATGCAGTCCTCACAAAACTCCAAACCTATTTTTGTATATCCAGGAAAATTCTTCTTTATGATGTTCATGCCCTTATGGCTCATATGACCGAGCCTATAGTGCCATAATGTTTAATCGCATCTAAAGCCATAAGATTAGAATCATTAGTACTATCATTGGATAAATACAAGGTTCTAACCTTCTTACCTCTTACCACCACAAGAGCACCCTTGACAACCTTCCAAGAGTCAGCTGTAAATATCACAATACAACCATCACTTCCCAATTGCTCCACCGATATCAAATTTCTCCTTAATGTAGGCACATGTTTGACATCCTTCAATAGCATGTCTTCCCATTCCGCATCTTAACCGAACATAACCTTTTCCAACTATCTTGCAAGACTCATCATCACTACGAAAAACATGCCCAAAATCCCCTTGAACATAATCAACAAAATAATGCATATGTGGAGTAGCATGAAAAGAAGCCCTGAATCTAAAACCCAAGATTAAGTAATATTATGTAAAGAAAGAATCAAAGCATCCCGGCTTACATTACCCGATGCCACATTTGCCTCCTTATTTTCTTCCTGTTGTTTCTTCTTGTCCCAAAGCTCCCAGTGATCCTTATTTGCATGCCCGAGACTTTCCACAGTTCCAACATACAATCTTGCTCTTGGATTTTGACCTTGCCCGATCTTTTGATTTTCCACGGTTTCCTCTATTCTTCTATCTCCCTCTAGTTTCCACTGTCAAAGCATTCCTTGAAGTAGAAGATTCCCAAAGCTTTTTCTTCACATTTCCTCACTTAGAATCACCCCTACAACATCCTCAAACTTCAACTTTGAGTTAGCTGGAACCGAGTTACTTACCGCCATTACCAGGCTATTCCAACTTTTAGGTAAAGAGCATAAAATTAATAAAGCCCTAAATTCTTCATCAAATTCTATTGCAACCGAAGCTAGCATATTCACAATCATATTGAAATCATTTAAATTATCTAATACTAAAATATTCTCAAACATCTTCATATTAAACAAATTTTTCATAAAAATATCTATTAGAGGTAGAGGGATTTTCATATAACTTCCCTAATGCATCCATCAGTTCTTTTGTAGTCTTTTCCTTTGAAATATTAAATAATACCAAAGATGCAAGACACAACCAGATCATTCCAAGTGCCTTCTAATCCAACAAATCCCATTCCACATCTTTCATACTCGAGGGTTTGTTCACCTTCTCAGACAATGGAGTATAAAGATCCTTCTGATAAAGGTAATCTTCCATCTACATCTTCCAAAGACTAAAATTCTACCCATTGAATTTATCAACCCTAGATCTTCCATCATCTGCCATAGCTCCCACTCAAGATAAAACTTTCCTGTGATTCAACACTTCAACAAACCAAACTTGGCTCTGATACCAATTGTTAGGAAATAAGAGATAAAATATGTGGAATAATCCCTTACAGAATTGCAACAGTAGAAACTAATATGCAAAAAATATTACAGATCTCAAATAAAAGTGTAGAATAAATAACACAACACATAGAGACAAGATTTAACGTGGTTCACCCAATTTGGGCTACATCCACCAAGAATCACTTGCTTAGATTTTATTACAAGCCTCCACTCTCTCAATACAATACCCAGATCCGTTTGGAGCTATGCTCAACAAACTCTACAGAATTCACACCCGAATTCAAAACACATCTGCAATACATTTGCTTGTCTATGTATCATATGCATAAGACCATATAAATAGACAATTGCTTAAGCAATTTGATACAAAACCGTGGGTATCAAAACCATGGGCAAAAAACCGTGGGTATCAAAACAATGGGTACCGAAAAACCATGGGCCCAAAATAGCCCATAATAGTTACCCATTACCCATGGGTTAATAAACCACCCATGAAAATTTTCTTCAGGGGCTTCACCCCCAAACCCCCGACGACCGCTCACCGGCGGCGGCGGGATCTGCCAAAAATACCCGAGTGTAACACATAGAAGGTGTACCACACTCTAACATGAAAATAGGCTCCACAAACATAACACTCTAATTGGGTAAAACCCTATTTCCATTTAATCTATGAGATTTAATATATTTAAATTCCCATTCAAGGATTGACATGATTAAAACAATGAGTTTATTCCCTTATGGTTTGATGTCAGTTTCCTTTTTACATTTTATAGGTTCAATCTTTAGTTAAATCAAGCTCAAATGTGTATAGTCGCAGATTTTAATTTTCCACCAAAAGTGATTAAAGCGCCACCATGAGAAATCCGGTGGTCATGTGACTATCGCCCTACTTGGGTGATGATTTGGAAATTTCGCCCTGGTGGGTGGTGGTTCAAAGACCGAAACTTTGATTAGGAAAGTGGCTTGGAGACCGCCACTCTGCACAAGGTGACGGTCTTGTTCTTGAAAACAGAACCATCAATTCATCAATTTTTCCAAAAATAATTTTTTTCTAGGGTGGTTTATAGTTTAACCTTAGCTTAAATTTATATGCCTAAAGTCACTAGTTGAAAGGTTAAACCATTTATTCATTCCATGACTTAAATCACTAAATACAAAGATTTTCTATTTCAATAGTATACAAGAAAACAACTACAAGAATACTTTTCCAATGAAATTTCTTTCAAGATAAAATGAAGAAATGAAATTCCATCTATTTCTAAGTATCATTTATTTCTTTTCCACAAAAAGAATGTAATTCCTTCAACAAGGTAATTCACTATAACTTAGTGCATTCTTCCATTACAACCACAACTATTTATTCAAAGAAAACACAAGCAACTATATTACACTTCACATTCGCTAAGAATACATTCTCAATGATTTACTGACTTCCAAGTATTCCCGTCATTCTTATAGTAACTCTTACCATAGGTAGGGTTGGTATAAGAATTTAAGAAGGTGTGGGACAAACTTGCCTCCAAAAATGGCACTTAATCCGAAATTCAAATTTCCCAAGAAAGGTAGAGTACTCAACACTCAAAATCAAATACACTAAACTTAAATCACAAGACTCAAAGGACCAAATACTCTAATAAATGGTCCCTTTTGTCACATCCCTAATTAACTTAATAAACATGATTAATCCACTTAATTAAGGCACATTAATCAACAATGATTAAATGAATTACATCAAAAAATAAATCACATACTCCACAATAAATAAAAGAAAAGGGAAAGAATTACACACATAGCCCATGGTCACATTTGGAGGTCATTCCCCCATGGGGACCCCCTAACAATATAATAACAAAACATCAAACATTACACAAGTTTCCATGGTGACCGTCGTTGTATCCATCTAGTATTCCATTGTGGTTGGTCTCCTAACCCCCTTTTGTTTGTTGTGATACAATTACCTACAAAATCACACAATACCTCCTTCGGCCTCGTGGCGCATCAAATACATAAAAGATAAAATATACGCACATCCATCAATAAACATCCTCATATAACTAAATCATCATCTAAACTAATAATGTTATCATTTTTCTATAATTTCAACAACATCTCAATTCTACCATTTCATCGATATCAGCGAGATCACGAGATTAGTTCAAACACTAAATCATAGTCAACATGATGAGAATTCTAAATGTCAGTAAATATATATGCTAACAACACATCATCATCATCAATATAAAATGTCTCTCTATGTCTCTAAGAATCCACACAAATCATACTATGAATCACAATCCATCAATAGTCAGAATCTCTCTATCATCTAACATCATGCTAAACCAAAATGATATGATAATATCCATATCTATAGTCAACAATAATCGAAGAGGATTGGGCACTACAGTGCTCACCGAAGCACGCAAAGGAACCAAGTCCCTCTTTTATGTGAGCTTTGTCAAGAATGTTACCATGAATGGTGGAGTAGTGCACAATCGTAAATGCATACATCCTATAACAAGAATAAAGAAACTAGACCCAAGCATAGATGAACCATATTATGACTATGAACATCAAAAACAACATGTAGGAATCAGATCTAAACCATGGACACAATACGAACACAAACATTGAGATCCATAAGCATTGATATTTAGAACAAACACCATTGTATTAATCCACCATTGTTATAGTAGCCAAATACATCATAAGAATAATAATTAGACTAGATACATCAATAGAACAACATTCTAACCCTACAATGACTATGCTCACCCTCCATACATATACAAAAGAAGGGTGGGGCTCACCCTCCACCACCTATTCATCACTCAAGAGTAGGCTGCATGCCAAATGTCATCATGCCCCGCCATACTCAAGTACCCAAAAGCATGCAAGATTTCTCATAATGACAACTAAACTATAACTAACTCTACTTTACAATTGTTAATCCTAGCATAATGATCATATCCTAAAGTAGGATTTTCTTGGGCCATAAGTCTCCATTCTTTAGCCTTATCCACAATCAAGCCTGGCTGCATCTCCACGTGTTCTTCATTGCAACTCTAATTGTGGCCCAAAATGCACCTAAGTCCTAAGCTTGTTGTACCTGGGCATGAACCTTTACGCTCTTCTAGAAGATACTTTTGTGCGAGCCTTTGTGTGTTGTTTTCATGTGACAAAACCCTTTGCATATGAGATACCTAGTCTTTTTAGGGGTTCAATAGGATTCATGATACACATTCAATGCATAGTCATGTATGATAATTCTGAGTGATTTACATCTACATGATCATCTTGATATCCTCACAGTCCCCGGTCATTTCAAATTGCATGCAAAATACTTTATAGGGTTTTAATTCTTTACCAAAAAATAAAATTTTAACCAAGAAACTAATCGAAAATGAAATGGGTGTCTCATATTTACAAAAAAAACAAATTTTTACAAACAAAACATTTGAACCTTCATGTTACAAGTTTGCTTTAAATAAATATTTGAATCATGATTACCATCTTCTTATGAATTTGGTGAAAATTGGGTTCAATGTTTCTTCTTTTACTTAAAATTGCGAATGAACAAATTATATAGAATCATAGTAGATAATTCATCACGGTCTATGATACATCATTTTATGGTATAATATATATGGTCGGTTAATGGTTGAATATAATAGATTTGGTGTTTTAAATATTTTACATTGTTTATAATATATTTCCGTATATTTTATAATATTGTTCAGATTTTACAAATTATAATATATTCTCCCCCTTTATATTAAACTACTCATTATCATTTATTGATTTATGGTCAAATTTATGCTTCTTATGTGCCTTGTGATTAATATTGTCAATTCTTCATATAAATTAATGTTACCAATTAGAATGTTGATTGTTATGGATGATCGTATAACGTTTAAAATTATTTTGATGTTTTTTTCTACCTATCAAATTATTATGATACATATTATTGTATTCATAGCATTGTGAAACATGTTATTTTTCAAAATAATTATAATTAAATAGATAAATATCGAAATATACATATACTAACAATTGATGTTAAATTTATTATGTCGAAGCCCTCCACAATCAAATTATTAGTGGATGTAGGCTAGTAAGCATTAACACACTTTAGAAAATGAATGGCGAATATCTAGTTGTCGTACATGCGTTGACATTTGACATTGGAAAATGGTCCACGTGAAATTTCAAGCGGAGATAGCACAACTCTTGGTGAGCATCGGTTGGAATGGTTGGAAGGTGTTGTGTGGATTCCATGATCATTGTCATTGATACCTCTCAAATAGGCATGCCAATGTTCGCTTAGAAGGATCGACAAGTTTGGATCATAGGTGTAGACCTGTGATGGCCAAGTCGAAACCCACTTGTGGGGTGCAAAAAATTCAATTATATTTTTATTGTGCATACAATGCCAACACTAAAGGTTATAATTCCAATGTTTCAATTTCATTGGTATGATGCCAACTAAGGAAGACTTCATTATTATTGTGAATTTCAACATTATTATTATTATTGTTTATTTGTGAGTGGCCATATATTTCAACTCTGGTAATGTTTTTCACATTTGACAATTGTCATCATTGTTCTATTAGTTTATCATGATCGAGTATTTTATCTTTGTAGCTAGTCTTAGTTTAGAGTCTTGTCAATTTCGGATCGTTCATTAGTATTACCATCGGTATTATTGGACACCGTAAGTGAGAATTGGGATATTGTTGCAATAAAAAGGGTGGATGACCTTCTCTAAATTAGGATAACAATAAAGAGGTCATTGGTCACGGCAAACATAACCATATTATCATTTTAAAAACGTCGATGACCACATGGTTGTTATGGGCTTATCACTAGGTTAAATTTGATGCACACCTTTGCGTGCATAACAAGTTTTAGGCGTGAGTAAATCATCATTTTACTTATTTTTATTTTTATTGAATGTTGAAGCATTACAATTATGCTGAAGACATACTTCAAATAATATAAAGGGAAGGGAAACCATTTGGTTGTGACAATAATCGTGTTGGACGTATTTTCACATCCTACCGTTGTAGACACCTAACGCCCTATTCAAAACCGCTACCTCAAAATATAGGATCCATACTTTACATTGCATGCCAACGGTCCACGTGAACTCACAAGAGGAGATAGAGTAACTAGCGGCAAACATAGGATGGAATGGTTGAAATAAATCACGTGGCTTCCTTGATGGTTGTTTATAACTCTCAAATATGCTTGCCAATGGTTCATCGAGTAGGATCTCGACATGTTTTGGTCGTAGGTGTAAACCGTGACGTCCAAGCCGGAATTCACTTGCAAGGCACAAAAAAATCAATTGTATTTTTGCAATGCCAATGCTAATGTTAAAAATTACATTTCCAATGTTTCAATTGCAGTCGTATGATGCCAACAAACACTAAGGGAAGACTTGGTTATCATTGTGAATTTCAACATTATTATTACTATTATTTGTTTATGAGCAGCCATATATTTCAACTCTAGTAGTTTCACCTCATATTTGACAATTTTCATCATTGCCCTTGTTAACTTATCATGATGAATAATTTTCTTTGTATCGATCTTAGTTTAAAGTCTTCTCAATTTTAGATCATTCATCAGTATTACCATTAATATTGTTGGACATTGTGAGTGATAATTGGGATATTGTTGTAATAAATAGGGAGGGTGACCTTCTCAAAAGTTGGATAACGATAAAGAGGTCAATGATCACGATAAACATAACCATATTAACATTTTTAAAAAATTGACAACCACATGGTTGGCCTAGGCCTATCACTACATTAAATGTGACGCACATCTTTTCATACCTAACAAATTTTAGGTGTGAATAAATCAACATTTTATTTATTTTTGTTTGTTATTGAATGTCGAAGAATTACAATTATGTTGAAGACATACTTTAAATAATATAAAGAGGAGGGAAACTTTCTAGTTGTGACATTGCTCATACTAGACACATTGGTACATCCTTCCGTTGTAGGCCCCTAAAGCCCCAGTCACATCCCCTACCTCAAAATAAAGGATCCATAATTTATATTGCATGCCATCCTCCAGGATTCACAATGACATTTGATCTCATAGGCTATCATGTAGCTTCTTTGTCCTTCATAACGCCACAAATTTGAAGCTTCTCACAAAACCCTAATTCTAGGAATTATAGGTTGTAACTCGTAATCTCACTTAAATTTCTAATGAAATTCAACATAACAAGATGTGCAATTTCACCTCTTCAATGAAAATACAACATAAATCTCATAAAATCCTTAACGTTTCTAGGTGAAGTTTAATGTAACTAAGCTATTGTATATTTTTTACATTTTTTTGTAAAATGCAAATGCATATGGTTGTGTATTAGCTTACTATTTTCTTTTTATTTCATATCGTTGATATTATTTATCTCCTCCTCTTCCTCAGTCATTCTTTTGATTTTGTAGTGGGACATACAAAGTTTATATGATTTGCGATATACATAGTGTATGTGAAATCCAATGCAATTCAAAGTGTGGCGATCTTTTGAGGAAAAAGATAGAGACAACATCTATTTATATTTCCACTTTTTTGGTGAGAATTAAATGTCATATTTCAAATCCATTACGTCAAGATTTCAAAACCTACGCACAAGGAATTTCTTCACATTGATTATCCTTTCTCGCTTTCATCACCCTCACACTTCTCCACCCTCTAACCTATTGTTCTTCACCGTTGTTCCTCTCCCATTGTTTTTCTCCCTCCAATATAAATCCTCCAAAAGATCCCCTTGGCATTTCCATCGTACATTTCACGTCACGATCCCTAGTATGAATATATATATATTATTAAAAATATATATATAATAAATGGATCTATTTTCCCTCTCTCCTCCTATCTAACATTGGAGAATTATTAAGAACCAAAAATACGTACTATCATATAATTGATTAAAAATCTGAAATTATTGCATATAATGTAATGGTCAATTTAATTTGCACAAGATTTCGAGATACGACCGTGGAATAATCGTTACTTGAAAGTCATAGATTACGAAATTTTCTCATTGGAGAGATTTCAAGTGACTAATCCAAAGACTAAACAGCCGACGTGGCGGTGAGTAATATATGAAGGCGCTGTGCCACTCATTGTCCGCCACCTGTAATAGAAATTATCGGCGACAATAATTTCTTTTTAATTACGACGTGATATCGATGCAGACGAGCACTTCATAAAAATTTGACCTCTCTTTTTGGGCCATCAATGTATGCCGATTTTGCATCGGATTCTAACATCAAACGACCTAATTTTCTAAGTGTACAAACTTTTGAAGATTCTCTATATCTTCTATTGGTTATTACGCCGAAAGGCGTGTTCTAAGTTGGAAAACCCGGGCCCTTCTGACAGCAGGTACTGGCACAGACGGCGGAGATTAATCGGTCGACGAATAAATCTCTGCAACTCACTGCTGACCGCACCCACTTGTCAGTGCAAATCGACGGCGTGCATCAGCGGAACGACCATCGGTGTAAACTCTGCCATCCATGTCATCGTCTGAGGAATGAACATTAAACAGCGAAGTGGAGTACAGGAGCGGACCAATCGATGGCGGGAAGGCCATCCTGACAGCCATGAACTTGCTTGTAGCCGTCGATGAGTCTGGAACTGTTTCGGTGTCTACTGTAATTTTTTAGTGTCTGCTGTAATTTTAATTACTCGTAAATCAACGCGTGCATGCCTTAATCTTTCCATACAGTCTGCCATATCTGCGCATGCGGGATTGGATCGTAATGGATGGAGAGGTGTGGGATCGGGTGAGAACAAGAGGTTGCATTTTTGGTTGCTGTAGTTGCGTGGCTATTTTTCCAGAAGAGTGTGGCATTGGAAATGGAGGAAATCCAAAGCGATTACCCTAACTGTCACGTCAAGGAGAATAGCTAAGTTTCTGCAAGGTCCACATTAACACTTAGTTCCCCTGCCATTCAGGAACCAAGCAGAAATTTAATTCCTCTGCCATTCAGGAACAACCGGCTCATGTTTTCTACATTCCCACAATACTCATAAGATTAGACTGCTCACAAGGCCATGTATGACCTATTATATCCATGGGTTGGATATTAGCATGATTTATCAAGGAGATGTTTTTATGTATATAGAAAAACATATATAATTTCTGAATCATAAGATTTTTCTCTTTATAGAACTACTGCAATGAGATTAAAAAAAGGCATATTCAGCCCATATATTACTCATAACCAATACTTCACGTCCAGAAGTACAGAGGAATACAAGTAAAACATTGCATAAAGTAAGTCATTGATGTCTTCAAGAAACTAATAGCCACTTTGTCAGCATGGAATAAATATCATCTTTAGGGTAGTAGAAGCTGCAAAAGTAAACACAAGAACAATTTTCCTTCAATTGTGATTCGATAGCTTCAACTTCTTTGCATATTTCTATTAGTTGCTCCTCTGTTGCATCATATGGGATGTTTCCACTGTTTCCACTGCAGCAAAACAATAAAAAGAACTTCAGTCTTCAGAATAATATAGTCGACAATTCCAGAAACAATTAATAAAATCCAAAAACAGAACTGATTATTTATCATTCAGTCTTTAGATTATCTCAAAGGTTAAAAATTTGAACCTGAAATCCTTACAATTGCTGTGACTTAGTAGACAGAAAATCAAAGGCAAAAAAATACTACACTAACTGTTGCATTCTTATCGGTGCAGGCTACATGAAATTCGAAGGGGGGATACAGTAGTTAAAGAAACCTTTCAGCTGAAACAGTTATCTTCCTTCCCACTACTAGTGGCAAAAGATGATATTATTTTATAGAATCTTTCATGGTTCTTCTATCGTGCTTTCTGTTCCTGGGCATGTTTACTTGTAATTACGCCGAAGGCGTTTCACTATGGGGCTGAGGCTTCCGCCCTCTGACAGCAGACACGACAGTATCGGATAGGATGAAAGTTGTACGTCGTCGACATATTGATATTTTAATATGATCCAAGCACCTCTACCGTACACGTGGCAAGCGATAGTTGGAGAGTTCCCATGGCCAGTTTAACCTAATCGATAAAGATGATGTTTTGGAAATTTTGGCTTGTGCTTTGTGGCGGCCACCATTCCCAGAGGCGGCAAGGTTGGCATGATGGCGTGATGACAGTTTAGGCCTGCACTCTCTGACACATGAAAGAAATATTATTTTAATGTTAAATACCAACAACAATACCTGAAATCACCCCTGCCCTTCGCCTCATGAAAAATCACAGGAAAATTCAATTTCTGCATCTTAAACTAGAACGAAAGGTTGGGAACATGGAAATACTCTATCATCCCCTTCCACATCCTTTCGTTGCGTGTAGTTGAACTAATGCATCACAAACATCTAGATGTGTGAAAACCAGTATCATTAAGCATGAATTTTGAGCATGAATCGTGAACCTAACTCGTAAACATGTCACTTATTAAGTACATCGGAGGAGAGGAGACGAAGAAAATTAATTTTCAATTTGACTATCTATGTTTTTTATCTGTAGCTCGATCCATTGTTTCAACTTCGTCGCTAGCTCGTGAGAAGAATTCACAAGAATTTCGTTCATATGCGGTAGAATATTAAAATTATTTAGTGTTGGAAACAATTTAAAGACGTCGAACGAAAAGATTTACAGAAAAAACTTCGCGCCCGTTCGTGAATTTTTCCTCCGCCTGAGAACTTAAAAGTTAGAACAAATAATAAAGATGATGATCCGGTAGTCTTTGTGGACGATGGGGTAAAGAAATACGACAGGAGTTCTTTGCATTTCGGTGTTCAGAATTTTATGTGTATATAATATTTTGGGGTTTTAAAAAGTACGGTAAGAGTTTTAAATTTCATGTTAGTTTTATTAAAATTGGAATTTAATTTATAAAATTAAATAAAGATTAGGAATTTTTATAAATTACTAGTATTTGAATTATTTTAAGTTTTTTTAATGAATAGTCAACAACTAAACGTTTTAATATTTAAAAAATAACATTTAAAGTTATTGATTTTGTTGAGACTTTATAATATATGTCGATGTTTATTTTTTAATATATTATGTTTTTTATTGTGAAATATTGTTGTGTTGATAACTGTTTATTAAATGTGATAAGGTGGTTGTTAGTGCAAATAGGACGGTTTGAAACTATCTTTTAGGATGTGTTGATGTTCGGCAATTTCGATGTCATGGATTTCCTCAACATTTTTACTATGCATTCAATGAATATAAAGCAGTTGGTTATTTACCACACATTAGAGGAACATTGAACAATTGCAAACTTTTCCTAAATAGCATTGGTGTGACTTTAGTTGTCGACACTTTTGTGAATGGTTGAAAAACAAGGGTTCTAATTTCCTAATGTAGTAGATCGAGGCCATTCATTTCCATTGTGCAAGTTAGCAATTGTAAGAAATGTTCTTACAATTTATAGTGAAGAAGTGTCGATGACAATGGCATGTGGATTGACATTTGACCTGGACAAACATATATCCATGAGTCAAGCACTAGATCATTTCCATAATTACCATTCTTTTCTTTTTGGTAATAGGATGGTAAGAAAAGAAAGAAAATCTAGAGTAAGAGGGGTGGTTGCGATAACATGGGGATACTGAGGTTAATCCCACGGATGTGAGGATATGCCTTCACTATCTCCCATAGTGTTGTTCCTTTTACCCCACCCAAATCTACTACGCTCTTTAATTCTTTCAAAACCTCGTAGCAATTCACAATCTTATCAATTGTTGTCATGGTAGTGGACACCAAGAAATTATTGATGAACATCTAAGTATTTATTTTTTGTTAAATTAGTGAGACTTAGATTATTTCTATTTTTGACGATTGTTAATCTAAATGGAGCTTTGGCACATGATATGATAGTGTTTAATAAGACTAAATAGGTTTTCATAAAAAGATGAGCCTTAACATTTCCATTCCACGTCTCTCATGATGGTAAACTTGATAGAGATGCACCAAAATCAATTCAAAAAGAAATGGTGGGATTGGAATTACATGACAAAATGAGGTGCAAAAGTTACTATGAATTGAAAAAAACCCTTATTATAATAACCAATAATTAACATAAAAGTTAAAAATAAAGTAAGATACTTTAGTTTAATATGACTGCTAACATAATTTGTAACTCATGTGTAATTGCTAATTAGTTTAATATGTCTTCGTGTACGTAATTGTGTTGGCAACAACCAAAGCTGAGCTTTACTTATGCATGCTCAAGATTTATTTAAACATATATCTCTAAATGTTTCGAAACTGAGGCCCGGCCAAATTAGTACACCTCACTATGGGATGGATGTATTACTATTAATATATATTCAATTACTATAAATACAATTGATTACTCAGACTGAAGATTCAATGGTGGAACTATATATGGTATTTTGGTCATAGAACCTGGAGCACAACATGACTCCTACACAGTTACAGGTGGTGGACTTGTTCTGAGGTAGGACAGTGGAGGTGAACATTTTAGTAGGAATAAAACCATCTTCTATGGAATACAGAAGGCCTGAGAAGAAACCCTGGATCAGAGCAGTTGTTACAAAAGTGGTCCTTTGTTTTCATGCATTCAAGAGATTGGAAGTGTGCCCATCCGTGTACTCACATTGCACGTTGTTGTAAAATTGGCTCCATATGTAGTTGAACACCCACGTATGCAAGACCATCCCTTGAGAGTTATCTAGGTATGGGAATTGTGTAGTAGTGCTAAGATACACTTTTGTAGAGGAGTAGAGAGCAGAGATGGCCTTGACGAGATCATCATAGTGCTTCGTCATCACCTTGATATCAAAATTGATGCCATCAAGAATGACCTCTCCACTAATCTTGTCTTTGAATTAATAAGTGATGTCGACACATGTTAGAGATCCATACCCATAATCTACTTATCAATATAAATGAATCACTTCTTAAACAATAGCTATCTAGCATTGTTTTCCATGTGTTTGCAACACATCAACAAAGCAGAAGTGATGCCAAGGGTTTTGAGAGTTTCAAAAGGGCATATAATGTGGACAAACATGAAGTTGCATCCTTAGCAACCCAACCAAATTTTCAATCCTACATTTTTTATAACCATTGACAAAAGGTCCTACAGGATTACACTTGTTATTGTGGATTATTTGTGGTATCATAATAAAAAAATATAGTAGGGCTTTAACTCACAATGGACAAAAAGAAAAGAATAGTAATTATGGAAATGATCTAGTGCTTGACTCGTGGCTATATGTTTGTCCGGGTCAAATGTCAATCCGCATGCCATTGTCATTGACACTTCTTCACTATAAATTGTAAAAACATTTCTTACAATTGCTAACTTGCACAATGGAAATGAATGGCATCGATCTATTACATCAGGAAAATAGAACCCTTGTTTTTCAACCATTCACAAAAGTGTCGGCAACTAAAGTCACACCAATGCTATTTAGGACAAAATTGTAATTGTTCAATGTTCCTCTAATATGTGGTAAATAACCAACCGCTTTATATTCATTGAATGCATAGTAAAAATGTTGAGGAAATCCATGACATCGAAATTGCCGAACATCAACACATCCCAAAAGATAGTTTCAAACCGTCCTATTACCATTCTTTTCTTTTTGTCCATTGTGAGTTAAAGCCCTACTATATATTTTTTTATTATGATACCACAAATAATCCACAATAACAAGTGTAATCCTGTAGGACCTTTTGTCAATGGTTATAAAAAATGTAGGATTGAAAATTTGGTTAGGTCTACTAAGGATGCAACTTCATGTTTGTCCACATTATATCCCCTTTTGAAACTCTCAAAACCCTTGGCATCACTTCTGCTTTGTTGATGTGTTGCAAACACATGGAAAACAATGCTAGATAGCTATTGTTTAAGAAGTGATTCATTTATATTGATAAGTAGATTATGGGTATGGATCTCTAACATGTGTCGACATCACTTATTAATTCAAAGACAAGATTAGTGGAGAGGTCATTCTTGATGGCATCGATTTTGATATCAAGGTGACGACGAAGCACTACGATGATCTCGTCAAGGCCATCTCTGCTCTCTACTCCTCTGCAAAAGTGTATCTTAGCACTACTACGCAATTCCCATACCTAGATAACTCTCAAGGGATGGTCTTGCATACGTGGGTGTTCAACTACATATGGAGCCAGTTTTACAACAACGTGCAATGTGAGTACATGGATGGGCACACTTCCAATCTCTTTAATGCATGAAAACAAAGGACTACTTTTGTAACAACTGCTTTGATCCGTGGTTTCTTCTCAGGCCTTCTGTATTCCATAGAAGATGGTTTTATTCCTGCTAAAATGTTCACCTCCACGGTCTTACCTTAGAACAAGTCCGCCACCTGTAACTGTGTAGGAGTCATGTTGTGCTCCAGGTTCGACTATGACCAAAATACCATATATAGTTCCGCCATTGAATCTTGAGTCGAGTAATCAATTGTATTTATAGTAATTGAATATATATTAATAGTAATACATCCATCCCATAGTGAGGTGTACTAATTTGGTTGGGCCTCGATTTGAAACATTTAGAGATATATGTTTAAATAAATCTTGAGCATGCATAAGTAAAGCTCAGCTTTGCTTGTTGCCAACACAATTACGTACATGAAGACATATTAAACTAATTAGCAATTGCACATGAGTTACAAATTATGGTAGCAATCATATTAAACTAAAGTATTTTACTTTATTTTTAAATTTTATGTTAATTATTGGTTATTATAATAAGTTTTTTTCAATTCACAGTAACTTTTGCACCTCATTTTGTCATGTAATTTCAATCCCACCATTTCTCTTTGAATTGATTTTGGTGCATCTCTATCGAGTTCTTGTTGTGAGAGATGTGGAATGGAAATGTTAAGGCTCATCTTTTATGAAAACGTAAAGTCTTATTGAACAATATCGTATCATGTGCCAAAGCTCCATTTAGATTAACAATTGTCAAAAATAGAAATAATCTAAGTCTCACTAATTTAACAAAAAATAAATACTTAGATGTTCATCAATAATTTCTTGGTGTCCACTACCATGACAACAATTGATAAGATTGTGAATTACTACGAGGTTTTGAAAGAATTAAAGAGCGTAGTAGATTTGGGTGGGGTAAAAGGAACAACACTAACGGAGATAGTGAAGGCATATCCTCACATCCATGGGATTGACCTCGATATCCCCCATGTTATCGCAACCACCCCTCCTACTCTAGATTTTATTTCTTTTCTCCATTCTTCACCAGATAATAGAGGTGTGCTATCTGATCATTCACAAGAAAAAAAAATTTGCGGGTTTTGAGCATGTGGGCGGTAACATGTTCTAGATCATACTATGTGTTGACGTCGTATTTTTCAAGGTACTAACTCGTTGTTTTATGCACAATGTCTTTGATTTTGGAATATATATATATATATATATATATATATATATATATATATATATATATATATATATATAAACACATTAGAAAATTATTGTGATGATTTGGTGAAACATAATGTAATTGTGACTAGGGACGACGAAAGGTCCACTAAAATACTGGCTGATTGTCACATGACGTTGGGGTAGTTGGACGGTTCTGTTTCAAATTGTTTCACCTTTCCATGAAATTCACATTATTCCCCCTTTCCTTTTTTGCCACCCTCACACTTCTCCACACTTTAACCCCTTATTCTTCACCCATCTTCCCCTCCCATTGTTTCTCTACCTCTAATTTGACTCCTTTAAAAGACCCCCTTCGGCGTTTCCATCGTACATTTCACGTACGATTGCTAGTTTATCAACATAATCTTATACAACATACTCTAGGATGGCACGTCGTATTGACAAGATGTCTGTTTGTGAATGTTTAATCTATCTTCATTGTGAGTAGGTTTATATGAGCATTGATTTTTGTACTCTATCAATAACCTAAATTAAACTCATAGTGCCCAATGTGTATTGTAACAATATTCAACAATCAATCCTTTCTTTTGTAACAAAGTGTATTCGATATATTTGGTGTGGTGGTGCACATGATTTCGTAATTCCTCATAGTATTTTTAGGGATCATATAGAAATGTAGCGCATTTTCCATCAAACATGGATCATCAATAGAATACTAGTGGATTACATTCTTTACCCGATTGTTGTTGTTGCATGGGTTCCAAGTCGGATGGTTATCAACAAAGAATTTGTATTCGTATTATTCAATTAAACATTATTCCAATTACAGGTACCAATATTATGCGCATTTGAAATCCATATGGATCCACTAATGTGAGAAGATCCTCTATTGTTTCATGTATATTTGTCAAAAAAATTGGTTTATTATGCATATACTCTATGTAATCGTTTTAGTTTGAATAAAAAGAATGTAAACCACAACATATAATGGACATGTACCAATATTCATTTGCATGGAGGTGTTTTTCTATTATCTTGAATCACGAAAAGAATGGAACCTATTGTTTACATGTAATGATGCAAGATGTGGATGAAAAGTAATTTAATTGTATCATCCATTAACTATGTTGAGTTAAAACAACTAATGATTCTCATAAACATGATATTGTGTAATTGTGGCCATTTTATATCAGTAACACTCAACGTGAAGAATAATGTTGGAATACCTTGTGTTATCATATAAGCGAATTCGTCTTTATATTTGGTCCAATTTATATGATTTGGTTCCTGGCATTGTTTCATCAAAGTGCTTTAGGTTCCCATGCAAGTTTTCATTTTCTATGTGTTGTAAACTATGTTACGAACTTGTAGTTATCTCTAGAATATATGTCGTAATTGATGGATCTGTAATCTTGAGATGCCAAGATGTATTTCAAACATTTTTATCCCTCGCCCACAACTACTTAGCTGGCAAGCATTCATATTTGGTTATTGGTCATTGGAGTATTTTGTATTTTACTGCCAAAGCGAAAATCCACGTGGCATTTTTCTGGGTCCTTTTATTTCTATGTCTTTGGGTGGACCCAAGTTCATAGAATTCACCAGAGTTGATGAGTCTTCGGTTCCAGTTTGTAATAAAGTGAGGATCCGAAAGTTGAGGAGAAAACATGTATCATCTTTTCAGCACCTCCCTTAGCAGATATCTCTAATGGATGTGAAGTCTGCGTGATAAGCAACATCATATATTTGACCTCTATATTTTGCATTGGATTCTAACATCAAATGACCTCAAACTTTTGAATATTCTCTATACCTTCTATTGGTTATTTATCCATTTGTGTAGGAATGAATAAAGCTTCTTGTGTTGGCAGTTTTTATTTCTGTTGTGGAAAACATGAAGAGAGATTTGATTTCTCAAATTCAACTAAAAAAAGAGCATCTTCATAATATAAGAGGAAGTTGCTACAATACATGCCACTTTTTATAAAAATATTTGTGAGAAATTTGTGATATACGAATGAGGAAAGCTCATATGGAGGAACATTTAGTGAGCTTCTAGAAAGCATATGGTGATAGATTTCAAAATTTCTTTCTATATTTGAAGAATATTTTGCAATATAATCTTATACAACATACTCTGAAAGTATATGTTAGCACTCTAGGATGGCATGTTGTATTGACAAGATGTCACAACTGTGAATGTTTAATCTATCTTCATTGTGAGTAGGTTTATATGAGCATTGATTTTTGTACTCTATCAATAACCTAAATTAAACTCATAGTGCCCAAGGTGTATTGTAACAATATTCAACAATCAATCCTTTCTTTTGTAACAAAGTGTATTCGATATATTTGGTGTGGTGGTGCACATGATTTTGTAATTCCTAGTATTATTTTTAGAGATCATATACAAATGTAACTGCATTTTCCATCAAACATGGATCATCAATATAATACTAGTGGATTACGTTCTTTACGCGATTGTTGTTGCATGGATTCCAAGTCATTACATGGTTATCAACGAAGAATTTTTATTCATATTATTCAATTAAACATTGTTCCAATTACAGTACCAATATTATGCTCATTTGAAATCCATATGGATTCACTAATGTGAGAAGATCCTCTATTGTTTCATATATATTTGTAATTTTTTTTTTATTATGCATATACTCTATGTAATCGTTTTAGTTTGAATAAAAAGAATGTAAACCACAACATATAATGGACTTGTACCAATATTCAATTACATGGAGGTGTTTTTCTATCATCTTAAATCATGAAAAGAATGAAACCTATTGTTTACATGTAATGATGCAAGATGCGGATGAAAAGTAATTTATTTGTATCATCCATTAACTCTGTTGAGTTGAAACAACTAGTGATTCTCATAAACATGATATTGTGTAATTGTGGAAATTTAATATCAAGTAACACTCAACGTGAAGAATAATGTTGGGATACCTTGTGTGATCATATAAATCAATTCATCTTTATATTTAGTCTAATTAATATGATCTGGTTATTGCATCAAAGTGCTTAAGGTGCCCAAGAAATTTTTCATTTTCTATGTGTTCGAAACTATGTTATGAACTTGTGGTTATCTCTAGAATATTTTCAGAATTGATGGATACGTAAGCTTGATCTCGCTAGAGGTATTTCAAAAAAACATTCCCTCACCCCAAACTACTTATTGGTAGGAATTAAGTTTTTCTTCCATTGGAGTATTTTGTATTTGACCACCGAAGTGAGAGTCCACGTGGCATTTTTTCGGGTCCTTTTATTTCTAAGATTTTGGGTGGACCCAAGTTCGTGGAATTCACCGTAGTTGAGAAGTATTCAGGTCCGGTCTATTACAAAGTGAAGATTCAACAGTTGAGAAGAAAACACATGTCGGCTTTTCGGCACCTCCCTTAGTAGATATCCCTAATGGACGTGAAGTCTGCAGAATAAGCCACATCATGTATTTTGTTGGGTCTAATTTATGTCAATCCAGTCAGTGGTAATATATCCATTGACTAAGGCAGAGACACATGGCTACATTTCTATGGAGCCAACATTTATAGTCATCCTTAGCTAAGAATTGCGAAGCGAAGCCGTAACCAATAAAATAAAATAATGAATCCTAACATACTAACAAGTGAGAAGGGCATGGAGATTTACCTTTAGATGGGGCTTTGCATACTAACATGGTCTATAAGAAAAATTGAAAATCACGAGAAACATGGAGTTTCCTCATTGGTTCAAAGCCAGAACTTTGATAATGTCTATGGGTGAATACCGACAATGTGACAAACATGAACTCTATCATTGATCTTAGCTTCAGGTTAGATAATGGAAGATTTATAAAACCTGAAACCACAACCAATGCAAGATAGAAATGTGGAGGCATTTCAATCAAATTAATGGAAGTGGATTTGAGTGGATTTAAAATCTATGAAGAGCAAGAGATAATATATATTTTAGGTCCATGTCAAAGGTCAACGTCTTTTGAAACACACGAGGAGCCATATTATTGGCTCAACAATTATAATAAGACATGGATAGAGATATATGTAACAACATAATACAAAGAAGCAAGAGAAGGAGAATATGAAAGAGATAGATATGTAGCTCGAGGTTTATATAGAAGAAGAAAGACTCGTGCAAAAACACATACCAAAAAGAAGAAAGAGCAAGAGGAATATTTAATGATGAACATAGAGCAAGTATCTCAAAGAATATTGTAAAAGAAGCACAATTAATATCTATGAGATTATATGAATTTTTGAGTCAATATATATATATATATATATATATATATATATATTGTTTTTTTGTTTCTTTTATATTATTTTGGTTGTGTCTTCCCTTGTGTTTGTTTTAGTTGGCACAACCTTTTTCAACATCTTAGTATCGAGTGAAAGGTTGTTTGAGCTACCGAGTTTTAAAGTCCTCTAGCAAAGTAACTTGTGGTAACAACCTCCAACATTTTATGGGAAAAACCATGATATATGGTGTATCAAGATGAAGACATTTTTCTCTTCTCAAGAGCTATGTGAAATAGTTGAAGAAGGATACATAGATGTAGTAGATGAAGCTACTTTCAATGCACTCACACAAGGTAAAAATAATGTGTTGAATGAAAATAAACAAAAGCATGCAAAGGCTTTAAGCTATATTCAAAATGTTGTCACTGATTCAGTTTTCCCAAGGATAGAACAACTATAAACTCCAAGAAAGCATGGGATACCTTGCAGAATGCATATCAAGGAAGTGACAAGGTGAAGATAGTCAGATTGTAGATGTTGAGAAGATATTTTGAGACCCTTCTCATGAAAGAGTCAAAATTAGTAAATGATTTTTTCACAAGAACAATGACCATAGTCAATTAGATGAGGACTAATGGAGATTTTTTTGAAGATCATAGGATCATAGAGAAGGTACTAAGGATCTTTCCAACCAAATTTCATATAGTTGTGGTTGTAATAGAGGAGACTAATGACTTGATAAAAATGGTAGTTGAAGAGTTAATGGGTTCTTTGCAAACCCATTACCAGATGATGAGTAGGACATCCAAATCCTCCCATGAACAAGCCTTAACAAAAATAAAAAATTGAGAGACAGAGGCGAGAGGAGCATAAAATAGAGGAAGAGGAAGATTTAACAACCAACAAGAAGGTGGAAGACATAACAATCAACAAGAGCCACAAGCAAGAGGAAGAGGTAGAGGAAGGATCAACAACACTTCCAGAGGTGGTTCTACACAAAGGTATTAAAAATCAAATGTTCAATGTTACTATTGAAAAAATTATGGACACTATGTAAGTGAATGTAGAAAGATAGAATATAATTTTTGAAATCAAAATCATAATGCAAGCTCCTCTAATGAAAAAGAAGTTAAACCTAAAAATAATGAAAATAGTGTAACTTTCTTTCTAACTTGCAATGTAGCTGAGCAACGAAATAAACAAATATGGTATTTGGATAGTGCATGTTACAACTAATCTGTTAGGAAATAAGGAGATGTTTAACAACATATATGAAGCCATAAAATATGACGTAAAGATGAGAAGAAATGACAAGGTTCATGTGATGGGAAAAGATATTATATCCATTCTCACCAAGCAAGGAGACAAGAAGAAGATCAATAATGTCTTCTATGTCCTGTGGTTAAAGAATAATATTCTCAAGTATTGGGTAGCTTGTCCAAAATGGATATAAGGCGAGGTTTTAAAATGGAGAATGTGGTATAGATGAAAGAAGTGGAAACAATAAGCTCATTAGAACAATGAAGATGACACAAAATAGAATGTTCCCCTTGCGGATGCAAATTGTAACAACAAAATAATCATTGTTCAAAACAATAACTATTGATAAATCCACTCTTTGGCATCTCCACTATGGAAATTTCAGTTATGGTGGATTGCATGTTATTTATAAAATGAAAATGGGTAAATGGTTTCCTTCTATTGAACAACCAGATAAATTATGTGAATCTCGCATATTAGGGACGCAACATGGAAATTCTTTTCCCTCAGGACAATCTTTGAGAGCAAGCTCACCTCTTGAGCTGATACATTCAGATTTGTGTGGTCCCATGAAGACTCTATACTTGTCGAAGAATGTGTATTTCCTTACTTTTATAGATTACTTCAAAGAAGGACATGAATTTATTTATTGAAAAATAAATCGAGACATTTAAAGTACTCAAGCAATTTAAGGCCATGGTTAAAAAGCACACTAACCATTATACAAAGAAATTGAGAGCATATATCAAATGATTTTCCAAACTTTTGTAAGAAGCATGGGATCAAGAAATAATTTATAAAAAGGTATACACCTTAGAAAAATGGTGTAGCTGAGAGGAATAATAGAACCATTCAAGAAATGGCAAGAAGCATGCTCAAAGCAAGAGGATTGTCTGATGAATTCTGGGCATAAGTAGTTGGAACAACAATATATTTGTTGAATAGATGTCCTACAAAGAGTGTGAGGAACAAGATACCTCAAGAAGCATGGAGTGGAAGAAAGCCAAGTGTTGAAAACTTGAGAGTTTTGGGTGTGTGGAATATGCACATGTGCCCAAACAAAAATATCAAAGTGGGATAACATAGGAGAGAAGTGCATTTTCATTGGATATAGTGAGAAATCAAAAGATTACATATTTTATAATCTAGTTACAAAGGAGATGATAATCATATGGGATGTTTAATTCATTGAGGAAGCATCTCGGGAGATGCACAAGAAGTGGAATAGCCACAAAAAATTAAATTCACCTATCATTGATGCTTTGAGACAACAAATGGTGGAGTAATTAATGTACCACTACGGTGGAAACCCATTTCACAAAGGGTTGAATATTCAAATTGTAGAAGCCAACAAAACATGTAAGGATTAGTAAATGAAGCATCTTCATCATCAACTGACTCATTTTAGAAGAAAGGAAGAATGAGGAGTGTTTAAGAGATCTATTAGCAATCAAGTTATGAAGAAAATGAAGATGAAACGATTAATTTTTTTTATTTTCATAAGTTGATCCTATTTATTATGAGGAAGAAATTAAGGAACATAAATGGCGTGAAGCAATGGATGAATAAATTCATGAAATAGAGAATAATGAAACATGAGAGTTAGTAGATCTTCTAGTAGGAAAGGAATTCATTGAGTCAAATGGGTTTATAAAACCAAGACTACTCCCGAAGGCAAAATTGAGAGACATAAGGAAAGGTTAGCTACCAAAGGCTACAAACAAAGGCCTAGACATGATTATAATGAGACATTTGCTCTAGTATTAAGGATGGAAATAGTGAGAGAAATTATTTCCATACCTTCTCATCATAAGTGGAAGGTCCATCAAATGGATGTTAAATAAGCTTTCCTGAGTGGATTGTTAGAAGAAGAGGTGTATGCGGGACAACAACTAGGTTATGAGATTACAGGCATGGAAGGAAAGTATGCAAGCTCAAAGAATAATTGTATGGGCTCAAAGAATAATTGTACGTACTCAAACAAGAACCAAGGGCATGGTATAGTTGGATAGACTCCTATCTGATTAGCAATGGCTTTACAAAAATAGTAGTTAGCCCACACTCGAATCAAAGCAAGTAAAAATAGTGAGATTTTAATTGTTGTTTAGTATGTAGATGATTTAATCTTTATTGGAAATGCAAACAAGGAAATAGATGAATTCAAATCATCCATGAAGAAGGAATTTGAAATGTGTGATTCCCACATTTTCAATGCACAAACCCAAGAAAAACTCAATACTTAATTAGGAAAAAATTACAAAATAATTTTTTTGTTTAAAAGGGTTACAACAAGATACTATCAACTAGGTTTAATTATTTATTGTTTAATAAATTTCACACATTTGTAAAGTTGTTGAATATTAAATTAATAATTAAAATTATTAATTTACACTAAGGCCACTTTAGGATAAATCCCTTTCTAGGTTTTCCGTTAACTCGCCTTATTTAAAATATCAACTGGGTCAATATCTCCTAAGTTAGTTTAATTATTACTTCTTAGAATAATTAACAATAATGCCCCCGCCTATGAGGTTATCTAACTAAACATTTTAAATTCCAATTAATTAATCCTTATAATTCATTAGCTAAGTTACCCCTTTCACAATTATTTAATTTATCCTTAATAGTCTAAGGCTATAGGTCTCAACTTATCCTATTCATTAAGTGGCCCCATTCATTAAATACCCATATTTTAATTAAAAATCACCCAACCCCATAAAGTGACCCAACTTGAAATGTGTAGGGTTAATCCTCAACCCTTAGATTAAATGGTTTTGCACCCTTAGATCTAGGTATTTTAAAATGAACCCTAAACATCCTTATGGGGTCTTCTTATTCATTATTTTACCCTAACTCATTCATTTGTTCCATTTTAATTTGTAGGTTGGAGGAGTGGAAGCCATGGAAGTAAGAAGTGAAACCATGGAGAAATTTCTTGGGATCTAGTTTTTCAATGAGAGGAAAATTCCTCCACTCCATTCTTTATCTAGTTTAGTTTATTCATGGGTTTACTATTGCAAGGTTCCCTATTTGTTTATTGTAGAGATTCCACCATGAATTTACTTTTGCTATTTAGTTATTTACATTCTTTGAGTTCATTATTTGGGAAAACCCCATTATATTAGATCTATGGCATTATACATTCATATACATATATACATGCGTGCATATGTGTATATATAACTATTATGTGGTTGGATCAACCATCAGGTTTCAAAATAAAAATCTAAGCTACTGGTTTGATAAAAACAATTTATAAAAAGAAGATCTATGCACGGGTGACCTGTATCGGTCGCTTAACTATTCGTAGTTCCCATTGTGCTAACAATGCCAAAGAGGGCTCTTGGTGCTGAAGTTCTACAAATCTAGCCCATTTTTGTCAAATCACACATAAATACATATTTTCTTCAATATATACACTTTGGTATGTGCTTTTACAAATTTTAAGATAGTTATAAGTCTCTTTTTTATTATTTCTTAAGTAATAGGATTGAAGAAACTAAAGAAATGGATGACTTTGTTATCTTGTTGCAATTTTGAGAGACCGATGTTGGTCTATGTTACTAGCGACATTGGTTGGTCGAATCGACGGTCATTGTGTCATCAGAAAACAGATTTATTTAAAAGGGAGAAATATACAAATATATATAGTTAGAACTATATATATATATATATATATATATATATATATATATATATATATATATATATATATATATGTATGTATGTATGTATATATGTATGTATGTATATATATGTATATATGTATGTATGTATTTATATGTATATATGTATGTATATGTACATATGTATATATATGTATGTATGTATTTATATGTATATATGTATGTATATGTACATATATATATACATACATATATATATGTATATATATATATACATACATACATACATACATACATACATACATACATACATACATACATACATACATACATACATACATACATACATACATACATACATACATACATACATACATACATACATACATACATACATACATACATATATATATATATATATATATATATATATATATATATATATATATATAGTTCTAACTACATGTTCATTAAAGTAATTCATAAGAGCAAAGACTACTTCATTTCGTGACTTAAATCACTAATACTCAGCTTTTCCATTGCAACAATTTCTAAAATTGATTAAAAGAGTTCCTCTCCAACTATAATGGATTTGATATTTTATGGGAGAGAAGGTAATTTAACAATTTACTAAATGTAATATTATTTTCCTTTCACAACAAGAATGAAAACCATTTCAACAAGGAATAATAAGTATAAATTCCATGTATATTTTCGAATATAAAAACAACTATTTTACCAAATTAAAGCACAAACAAATATGATTTTATTTCCAGTAATGGAAAGAAATACATTTTCAATAAATACAACTTTCAAAAGTCACCTTTTCAATAACTTTTAATACATAACTTTATATTAGAATTTACAAGAAGCTCCTTTTAAAATACAAGAGTATATAATCCTTTTACTTAAGTAGAAATAACATGGCCAAATTTTACAAAAATAACTATCTCTTTCTTTGATATTCTTCAACACAAAACTTTCCAAAATGATAACTTGAGCTCCTTCATTTCTTCAATATCCAAACACAACAAGAAGAAAAGGGGAGTAGGCAATTCTCTCCCCAACCTATAATCCAATGAGAAGGAGAATCCATCCTCCTCATTGGCCCCCAAGCCCCAAAAATGAAGCAATAAAGGGTATCAAACAACCATGGAAACATTTACAAGGCTTCAACAACAACCATTCACAAAAACTTTCAACACAACAAACACAATACAATAATGGCAACAAACATACAATTTTCCCAAGCACAAAGGCTCACAATCCAAGCCAAAGGAGAGAAGAAACATGGGGAATCACTTATGCCTCCCAATGGGTTTAGGTGTCCACCTTAAAATCCTCTAAAAATTCATTCACACAACCACAACAAAAATCTTACCCCACCCTCAATTTCTATTGTCTCCCTCAAATCTTCTCCCACCATCCATAAATTTATCAAGAAAAATAAGAAATATTTCTTATTATCAAAAGGTGGGATACCCAACCCAAAACTCCCTCCAAATGTATAACATAAACTCTTATCCCTCCCTCAATAAATCATAATTTTCTATCTCCTACACAACCTTAAGGCCATTCTATTCCAAAACCAAAACACACAACATTCATTCATTTACAACTATTTGTAGAAAAAAATAAAATTAAAATGCGTGAGTGAAGTCCCTACATGTAACGCACCAAAAATACCAACACAAAGGCAACACAGTGAAATACAGGATAATTTTTTTTTGACTTGCTTTGACACAACACGACACAACATGTTGTCACAAGGTTACAACCAACACTAGGAACCACTTGTTACGGGGGAGACCACAAGTTCAGCACGGAAACGTTCACACCTATCAAGGAAAATGTACTCTTCTTTTGACATGACAACATGGAAGTCCAATCCACATGACACACACACAGCTAGGGCATCCCATGAGGAATTTCTTGTTAAAATTTTCTTGTTTACTAAAGTGTCTCTTAATTCTTAACTTACGTTCTTATGAAATTTCATGTAATGATTCACACAATTCTTTTCACAAGGGAGAACTTCTTTCTTTTCAACGGTTGACTAAATAGCTTAAGGCCAAGCTTTCTAAATCGGGATCATCAATTTGATGTCCAAATCTTTCTTATTCATTTGATTTTAGACATTTTCCATTTCTTACAAGGTTAATTAATCTTACTCAAGCCACTAACACCTATTCCACAACTCTATTGCACAAGTGAAGGCATAAGCTCGATAGAGTGAAAAGTACCGCTTGGGGTTCATAACAATGACCTTCTTGTTTAAGGATCAAACTTTGACCTTGCTTAAGGAATGTCACCATGAATCAAGGCAAGGATTAACAGAACATGACAAATGAATTTAGCTTGTGGTCACATTGTTTACTATCAAACTTTCATTGAAGTTAAGAGTTTATCGAGATTGGTTAAATACTCCATCTAGACTTTACTTAATTAAGTTTGACAAAGGAAAACATTCCAAACGATAGAGAGAGATTTAAGGTTTTATTAATCACTTTCACTCCTACTTATTAAACCCTATCATTTTCTATAATCTAACCATTGATTTCACCATGAGATCATTTAAGGTTTCTTTGTAAAAGGATAGTGTTTAATAGTTTGGCTCAAATAAAATAAAATAAAATAATAAGTTATCATATTCCGTTACAAAAGATAGTTTCCTCTTGATTGTTCCAGGTCTCAAAGGTTATCAAGTAGATCACATCTACATAATATATTCCTAGGTATAAATTTTTAGTTTAACTTTTATCAGGATTATCCAGCTCACTTTTTAGTACTTACTAACTCATTGCTACTATGCCTTAGGAGGATTTACAACTCAACATTTTAACTCAAGAGCAAAGTTTAACAGAACTCGTTTGCGAAAACAAAACAAGGTTATATCAATTCATTCCAACATGATGTACAAATCAAAGGGACATATCATCTCTATCGAACAAAGACTAGGGAGCAAGAGAGTAATAACATGGGACATGCCCCGCTACTATTCTAAGGATTAAAATTCACTAGAATATCACATAACCAAGCGGTAATCAAATTTTCATCTTTCACATGATAATCAAACAAGCCAAAGTTTCAACAGTTACAACAACAATACTCTACAATACATTTACTAGGCACTGACCCTTCTTCTAAAATGTCCAAAGGCCCTTTCCAAATTTTATAACATAATACACATTCATACAAAGGAACATCATAACCAAGATTGATGCAATAATCTACAAGTCTTTCCATCATCTAACCACGTAAGCCATCTGCAACAATTAATAACCTGAGTCGGCCGCAGAATCGAGCAAGATAAGACTTTACATGGCAACAATAAGCTACTAGCTAACAACATCATGAAAGGAAACATTCTAATTTAGGAAATGGATCAAAGTTCTAACCTCTAACAACCTTTTGAAACAAGATATAATTTCAACATATCAACTAAGAAGAAATCCATAAATTTTAGTTATGAAAACTACCTCGAAAACAACAAAAGTTTGACAACCAAAATACGCAAGACTATGAAATTTGAATGATTAGACACAAGAGTTGAGAGTATTAGGATTTCAATCATGTAATCCCGTAGATTACGTGATTGAAATCTAAAGTGTAACCCATCAATCCACATTCTCAAGGTGAAGTCAAAAGATACAAACCAGACCCGATCTTAGCTGCCAAAAGGAATATAGTTTTGGGATCGTTCCGTAGGGCCATAGGCCAAATAGGCTAAAACGAACTACGAGGGTAAAAACAAAGTTCCATCATGTAATCAAAAAGGTTTAAAGGATGAAAAATCTTATATTCAAACCCGCAACCATTATATCTTAGGTAATAAGTGACCTCATAGCTAATAAGGAGGAGTGGAAAGAACGGTAAGAATTTCCGGAATAGGTATTACCTAAAGCAACTTACCTACTGAACATAACTGGGGCCGGAATAGCGACAAGCCTCATTAATACCCAAGTTGAGTAGGCAATCTAGCATTCAAAACACATCCTTGCAATTTTCATAATACCATAGATTTATAATCCTCCCGTTTTAGAGGAACATAGCCATGAATCTAGACTTGGTTAAAATTTTCCGACATCAACTCACTTCCTAATATCATAAACGATGTATACAAAGGAAAGGGTCTCTCAACTCTCCTTAATTTACATCTCATCACTAAGTTTACGGTAACCTATGTAGAGACTAAACACATAACATACTAGTGAAGATAGACATCCCCCAATAATGAACTTCTATAACGATGTAATCATAATCATTACGTTCGACACATAAACAAACTATTCCATAACTTCTTTTCCCCTTTTGACAACAAAATATATTCATGACCTTCCAACACAATCATTCTAAATTTGCAATGAAAGGTCACTCATCAAGAAGGAAGTACAAAACAAGTTTGACTAAATTAAGGAACTTCATGTTACCTTAAGTAGTTGATGAAAATCTTAACTTTCACGAACCATGAAAGATATTACCTTACTCCATCAAGGCATTATGTCGATACATGATTGAATCGATCACACAAGGAATCATCAACATACCATATCTTAACACCCTAAAGGTCATTAATTTTATCAAATTTTACTCATCGAAAGAGTAGAATCAAAATGGGGTTCTATCAATAATTTATTCCCTTCTAACAACCCAGGACATATTCTCTGCCCAAAACTTCCTTCTTAACAAGCATATAAATTGAACTTCTAATTTTCAAAAGTCCTAATACTTTGCACAATACACGAAGTGCATAATCACGCTTATCATAAAAATAATAATAATAATTTAACTGTATGTTTTCCTCTAGGGCAACAACATAACAGAAACCAATCCTAGTCAACGCTACAATGTTCTAGGGCGATTACATACCCAGTTCACAAAAGGAAACAACGACATTTTTTTGGAGAAGGGAGTAACTTTAAAATTATATATGTATATATATATATACGTATATTTTTCATATGATCAATCAAAGCATACACTCGGGAACCTTTGTTTGTTTTATATATATAGATGGGTTGATTACTTCAACAAGAACAACCAATAGAGGCAAAACCAGAAGTAACAAACTGTTAACCATGTACTGAACGCAAATCCACAAAATCACAAATTTAAAACAATTTCCAGAAAGAAAAAGTTTCATTTCAAGAGGTTATTAGATACTAGCATATTATGTATATGGTTAGCCTATCTTGCCTGTTTTAACGCATCCACCAGTCGTGAACATCCAGCAGGGACTGCTACAGCCACACGCCTTCCGCTTTATCCTCTGCTTTTGACGACCCATCCTGGTAGTTGACCGCACAAGAAAAGACTTTGAGTGTCCAGACCATAAGAGCCCCAGTTCCATCAATCCCTCCTTCCTTCCAAGCATCCCCACTCATATAATAACATGGCAGCCAAAGAGATAGGCAAAAGCAGCCACAAAAGTGATATGCCCACAAGGTCTTCTGCACAGCAGCATGGAACTATAGCCCAGCGTCAAGGGCACCATAAAAAGCAGATTTGACGACAACCCAAAAAGGCAAGAAAGATAGCAGAGCTCCTGGCTCTGAAAGGCATCTACTGTATTGATGGATAAACCCTTTTTCCTTCATCAGATTTGGGGACAGCATCAAGCTCTCGGTGCAAACATTGCAGCTGTAGCTTGTAAGGGGATGATAATTCCAACAGAGACCTTTATGCCTGCCAACTTAGTGACTCGTAGAAGATGCTCATATAGTTGCAAGGCAAAATGTGCTTCATGAATATTCTGACATGATACAGATCCACGCCTAAGAGATTCTCTTCCATGAGTTACAACATAAAACAAGTAAAGTCTCAAAAGAGAATCCTTGCAATAATTTTTCACCAGGTCTGCTGGTAATACTCTCACTATCACATAACCGATTTTGGAGATACAAACCTCAGTACATGATCTGAGTCTGAAAAATATCCTGCTACCTTCATCTCCCAAGACATTTTCTCCAACATTGTATAGATCTCCTGTGCCCAAGGGTGTGATCTGCCACCTACACAAAAGCATGCACCATTTTATTGCCTTTAAACCAACTGCATCCAAGTTCCTTTTTAATTCCTCTATCCTTCATCGATCTCCTAACCTTGGTGCTCTCATAATAGGAGCAGCCCTAGTTTGAGACGAAGCAAAAGAAGATGGCTTTAAAACCCAAAAAAAATCTCTTGGTACAGACTCCATATCCATAAAACAGTCCCTAGACTTAGCATCCTCAATAAGGCTGACCAGCCACTAGATCGCTTCAATGCAGCAGCTAAAAAGGACAACCCTGAAAAAGCAGTTGCTGGAGGATCCCCAACAAGAACACACCTTACAGCTCCCAAGGAAAATGGAGGTAACACGTCTACTTCCCTAGCTTGTAGCTTCATCTATAACCACAGTGAACGCAGTGAAACAGTAGTGAAGCAGCACTAGAAACAGCAGTGAAACAACACTCTCAGCCTCGCCTGCAAAACTTGCCTCAAGGTTCGACCGAGCTTCTTCCACGCTAGATCTGTCACCTGGACAGAAGCGACTTCCCAAAAAATGAAAGGGCAAGGCAGCTCAACTAAGACTTTACCTCATTTTTCCGCTACAGCTGCAAGATCTTGCAACAATGGTTGTGGATCGTGGTCGCGCAACCAGTAACGCGTCAAGTTCGGCACCAACGGTTCTTGGGCTCACCCCCGCATGTATTGCCGCACCTACTCTCACCGGAGGCCTTTGGTTTCTCGAGATAAGTTTACTCCTCTACCCCAGTAGCTGCGCATATAGCACCCCAATGCTTCCTCACGACACCCCCAGGGAGAAGTTCGGATTCGCGCCCACTGATTCAACTCTCCCGAACAACACGATTTTGAGAAACCGCACCCAGAACACGTAGCAAATACATCTGTTTCAGCATTGATGGAGCACAGCAAGCATCCGTGGTTTTGGACAGAAACCACAGGCAGACCACGTGACAGAAAGGAGTCAACAGGAGATTTGCAAATCCGAAAATTTAATAAAAGGAAGAGACGCTTCAACCACTGCCAGCTACCAAGGCCAAAAAAAAATGTATTTTATCATTTTTGGAGCCCCGTGCTGTGGGGACAGGCCGCCTTCCTGGAGTGAACAAAGGACGGGCATTACATTCTCCTCCCCTTAAGAAAGCATCGTCCTCGATGCGACATTACACAGAGGAAAGGAAGTGGTTCGCAACCAAGGACAGGTAGAGGAGACATTACACCCTAAGGTTTAAAATTTTAGTTGATTAAAGCACGGTCACAAGGTAGCCTTAGGAACATTTTGGTAGAAATTTTAACTTTCAAGGTTCTGTGAAGATTGGTAGTTCTTTCTTGTTCATCATTTCATTATTCCCTTTCCATTAGCATTATTCTTAGTTTTAATTTCTTTTTAAAAAAAATTTCATCATTGAAGAGTTTTAGTTTATTCGCTATTGTGGGTGCCCAACATAAAATGCTAACACAACACCCTAATGGTTCACAAGACACTACAGATTCACAAGTATATTCTTCATGACTGAATTACACCACAAAAGGTTACTCAAATACGGAACGGATTAGGCACAGTCCACATAACATAGGTACTCATCACACATCAATGACTGACATACCAAATACTCAAACAAAAGAGTACTACAATCCACCAGACATTTCCTCAATTTGCATCAATGAAAGACTCACATAACAACAAACCATGCTACAGGTACATAGTGTCCACAAGGAAAACAATGACATGTCCACAACATCACAACACATAACCATCTGACATGAGAATTCATATACATCAAAAGACCACTACCAAACATCACAATAACTCAACATATATCCTGAAACATCAACCATACAGACAACCATCATAAGCCTCCCTCAAACTCTTATGCCTCCCTCAAGTCTCTTATGCCTCCCTCAAGCCTCTTATGCCTCCCTCAAACTCTTATGCCTCCCCTCAAGTATCTTATGCCTCCTCAAACTCTTATGCCTCCCTCAAGGAGGCCGGTTGTCTCTCTCGTGCCCAAGGCACATCGAGTTTGGACACTCCTAACCCAAGTGACATAATAATGCGTAGTTCTCAATAACCGCTGCTGTCATATGTACCCCTCGGGGCGTACCACCCCCATACAACGAAGCGGGTCCATAGGTCCAACCAATCCATGGTGCATCCCATGACCCTATTCCACACATCACGACATTAGAACCAGCACAACAATCCAGTCAAAGTGCCAAGTGGCAAAGTACAAGCCTTGGGCAAGGCGGTAAAAATTCCCAATTTAAAAGAAGACCCCAAAATCAAGCAAAAATAAATGACCAAATGGCCAAAGTTAGTATCAAATCCCCATGTTAGTGCCACAAACCACGGAAATGCCCAAAATTGTAAAGCATTGCAATCAAGAAAAGATGCTGGTCCTTGCAAAATAAAAATAAAAAGCTCAATTTACGAATAAAATCAACTTATAATAATGTCACATTACGATAACTGTGTGGCCTTATCTGGCCACCAAAGGGGTACTCAACGAGTTGCTGGCACTCGGAACATCGAGCCTCAGCTCGTAAAATATATATATCAATCCCGCCACCCTTCGACAAGGCTAAACATAGTCATAGATACACTAGGGTTGCATACATACAACCACATAGGGAGAGAGGAAAGAGTCACATGTAATCTACTAAACCGAGTTTTGACTCAAGTTATTGACCCATGGTACACCATTCCTCACTCTTAACATACACTTCTACCGATCTCCCTTAGGGTCGGTTAGTGTAAGGCTCACAACATAACATGTAACTACATTACTAACACCATGGTGGTACACACATAGCTACCATAACGTCTCACGTATGGTAGGTATACAGGGGTAGATCACAATCATACATTCACAGGGCGCAATACATCACTTTACCACATTCTGCACCCAAAGTGCAATCACAATACGATAGGGTTCATACACTCACCGTATGACCCTAATTCACGACATGAAGCATTACATATTACACAACTCATATATACGATGAACATAATAACATCACAACATAACAATAATTGCTTCATAACAAGGTAGTACACACATTTCTTCAAAACATGGTAAAAACATCATGATACAACTCATTTCTTTTAACATCAACTAGTCATACAACACATTGATACACCCACATATCACAATATGCCACAATGCTCCAACACTACGTCATCCACATTAGAATTCTTTTCACACATCACAAACAATAATTTACACGTGAATTCTTCCTAGAATCCACAAGAAGGAGAGAGAATACTCTCATCCCCAACACATCAACATGATGACAAATACGCACTGAGTGACATACACATCACGTGCGTTCACAATATCACAATTACGACAATAATCACATCACGCTTAAAGCACATTACTCTTCCAATATAAATCATCATCATGCAACATCATCATCATCATGCAGTATCATCATGTAACCCCACCACCACCATGCAACATCACCATACAACACCAATCCAGCCCATAGGTTCGAGAGCATGAACCTACGCTCTGATACCAAATGTAACACACCAAAAATACCAACACAAGGGCAACACAGTGAAATACAGGATAATTTTTTTTTTTTGACTTGCTTTGACACAACACGACACAACATGTTGTCACAAGGTTACAACCAACACTAGGAACCACTTGTTACGGGGAGACCACAAGTTCAGCACGGAAACGTTCACACCTATCAAGGACAATGTACTCTTCTTTTGACATGACAACATGGAAGTCCAATCCACATGACACACACACAGCTAGGGCATCCCATGAGGAATTTCTTGTTAAATTTTCTTGTTTACTAAAGTGTCTCTTAATTCTTAACTTACGTTCTTATGAAATTTCATGTAATGATTCACACAATTCTTTTCACAAGGGAGAACTTCTTTCTTTTCAACGGTTGACTAAATAGCTTAAGGCCAAGCTTTCTAAACTGGGATCATCAATTTGATGTCCAAATCTTTCTTATTCATTTGATTTTAGACATTTTCCATTTCTTACAAGGTTAATTAATCTTACTCAAGCCACTAACGCCTGTTCCACAACTCTATTGCACAGGTGAAGGCATAAGCTCTGATAGAGTGAAAAGTACCGCTTGGGGTTCATAACAATGACCTTCTTGTTTAAGGATCAAACTTTGACCTTGCTTAAGGAATGTCACCATGAATCAAGGCAAGGATTAACAGAACAGGACAACAGAATTTAGCTTCAGGGTCACATTGTTTACTATCAAACTTTCATTGAAGTTAAGAGTTTATCGAGATTGGTTAAATACTCCATCTAGACTTTACTTAATTAAGTTTGACAAAGGAAAACATTCCAAACGATAGAGAGAGATTTAAGGTTTTATTAATCACTTTCACTCCTACTTATTAAACCCTATCATTTTCTATAATCTAACCATTGATTTCACCATGAGATCATTTAAGGTTTCACTGTAAAAGGATAGTGTTTATTAGCTTGGCTCAAATAAAATAAAATAAAATAATAAGTTATCATATTCCGTTACAAAAGATAGTTTCCTCTTGATTGTTCCAGGTCTCAAAGGTTATCAAGTAGATCACATCTACATAATATATTCCTAGGTATAAATTTTTAGTTTAACTTTTATCAGGATTATCCAGCTCACTTTTTAGTACTTACTAACTCATTGCTACTATGCCTTAGGAGGATTTACAACTCAACATTTTAACTCAAGAGCAAAGTTTAATGAACTCGTTTGCGAAAACAAAACAAGGTTATATCAATTCATTCCAACATGATGTATAAATCAAAGGGACATATCATCTCTATTGAACAAAGACTAGGGAGCAAGAGAGTAATAACATGGGACATGCCCCGCTACTATTCTAAGGATTAAAATTCACTAGAATATCACATAACCAAGCGGTAATCAAATTTTCATCTTTCACATGATAATCAAACAAGCCAAAGTTTCAACATGATTTACAACAACAATACTCTACAATACATTTACTAGTGCATCGACCCTTCTTCTAAAATGTCCAAAGGCCCTTTCCAAATTTTATAACATAATATACATTCATACAAAGGAACATCATAACCAAGATTGATGCAATAATCTACAAGTCTTTCCATCATCTAACCACGTAAGCCATCTCGCAACAATTAATAACAATGAGTCTAGCTCAACATCATGAAAGAACATTCGAAAGCAAGATAAGACTATACATGACTAGCAACAATAAGCTACTAGCTAACATTTGACATCATGAAAGGAAACATTCTAATTTAGGAAATGGATCAAAGTTCTAACCTCTAACAACCTTTTGAAACAAGATATAATTTCAACATATCAACTAAGAAGAAATCCATAAATTTTAGTTATGAAAACTACCTCTAAAACAACAAAAGTTTGACAACAAAATACGCAAGACTATGAAATTTGAATGATTAGACACAAGAGTTGAGAGTATTAGGATTTCAATCATATAATCCCGTAGATTACGTGATTGAAATCTAAAGTGTAACCCATCAATCCACATTCTCAAGGTGAAGTCAAAAGATACAAACCAGACCCGATCTTAGCTGCCAAAAGGAATATAGTTTTGGGATCGTTCCGTAGGGCCATAGGCCAAATAGGCTAAAAACGAACTACGAGGGTAAAAACAAAGTTCCATCATGAAATCAAAAAGGTTTAAAGGATGAAAAATCTTATATTCAAACCCGCAACCATTATATCTTAGGTAGTAAGTGACCTCATAGCTAATAAGGAGGAGTGGAAAGAACGGTAAGAATTTCCGGAATAGGTATTACCTAGCAACTTACCTACTGAACATAACTGGGGCCGGAATAGCGACAAGCCTCATTAATACCCAAGTTGAGTAGGCAATCTAGCATTCAAAACACATCCTTGCAATTTTCATAATACCATAGATTTATAATCCTCCCGTTTTAGAGGAACATAGCCATGAATCTAGACTTGGTTAAAATTTTCCGACATCAACTCACTTCCTAATATCATAAACGATGTATACAAAGGAAAGGGTCTCTCAACTCTCCTTAATTTACATCTCATCACTAAGTTTATGGTAACCTATGCAGAGACTAAACACATAACATACCAGTGAAGATAGACATCCCCCAATAACGAACTTCTATAACGATGTAATCATAATCATTACGTTCGACACATAAACAAACTATTCCATAACTTCTTTTCCCTTTTGACAACAAAATATATTCATGACCTTCCAACACAATCATTCTAAATTTGCAATGAAAGGTCACTCATCAAGAAGGAAGTACAAAACAAGTTTGACTAAATTAAGGAACTTCATGTTACCTTAAGTAGTTGATGAAAATCTTAACTTTCACGAACCGTGAAAGATATTACCTTACTCCATCAAGGCATTATGTCGATACATGATTGAATCGATCACACAAGGAATCATCAACATACCATATCTTAACACCCTAAAGGTCATTAATTTTATCAAATTTTACTCATCGAAAGAGTAGAATCAAAATGGGGTTCTATCAATAATTTATTCCCTTCTAACAACCCAGGACATATTCTCTGCCCAAAACTTCCTTCTTAACAAGCATATAAATTGAACTTCTAATTTTCAAAAGTCCTAATACTTTGCACAATACACGAAGTGCATAATCACGCTTATCATAAAAATAATAATAATAATTTAACTGTATGTTTTCCTCTAGGGCAACAACATAACAGGAAACCAATCCTAGTCAACGCTGCAACGTTCTAGGGGCGATTACATACCCAGGTTCACAAAAGAAACAACGACATTTTTGCAGAAGGGAGTAACTTTAAAATTATATATGTATATATATATATACGTATATTTTTCATATGATCAATCAAAGCATACACTGGGAACCTTTGTTTGTTTTATATATATAGATGGGTTGATTACGTCAACAAGAACAACCAACAGAGGCAAAACCAGAAGTAACAAACTGTTAACCATGTACTGAACGCAAATCCACAAAATCACAAATTTAAAACAATTTCCAGAAAGAAAAGTTTCATTTCAAGAGGTTATTAGATACTAGCATATTATGTATATGGTTAGCCTATCTTGCCTATTTTAACGCATCCACTGGGTCGTGAACATCCAGCAGGATGCTACTGCCCACACGCCTTCCGCTTTATCCTCTTTTGATGACCCATCCCGGTAGTTGACCACACAAGAAAAGACTTTGAGTGTGGGACCACAAGAGCCCGAGGCCCATCAATCCCTCCTTCCTTCCAAGCATCCCCACTCATATAATAACATGGCAGCCAAAGAGATAGGCAAAAGCAGCCACAAAAGTGATATGCCCACAAGGTCTTTCGCAAAGCAAAGATGGAACTATAGCCCCCAAATCAAGGGCACCATAAAAAGTAGATTTGACGACAACCCAAAAAGGCAAGAAAGATAGCAGAGCTCCTGGCTCTGAAAGGCATCTACTGTATTGATGGATAAACCCTTTTTCCTTCATCAGATTTGGGGACAGCATCAAGCTCTCGGTGCAAACATTGCAGTTGTAGCTTGTAAGGGGATGATAATTCCAACAGAGACCTTTATGCCTGCCAACTTAGTGACTCGTAGAAGATGCTCATATAGTTGCAAGGCAAAATGTGCTTCATGAATATTCTGACATGATACATATCCACGCCTAAGAGATTCTCTTCCATGAGTTACAACATAAACAAGTAAAGTCTCAAAAGAGAATCCTTGCAATAATTTTCGCAGTGTCACTGGTAATACTCTCACTATCACATAACCGATTTTGGAGATACAAACCTCAAGACATGATCCGAGTCGAAAATATCCCGCTACCTTCATCTCCCAAGACATTTTCTCCAACATTGTATAGATCTCATGTGCCCAAGGGTGTGATCTCGCCACCTACACAAAAGCATGCACCATTTTATTGCCTTTAAACCAATCGCATCCAAGTTCCTTTTTAATTCCTCTATCCTTCATCGATCTCCTAACCTTGGTGCTCTCATAATAAGAGCAGCCCTAGTTTGAGACGAAGCAAAAGAAGATGGTTTTAAAACCCAAAAAAATCTCTTGGTACACTCCATATCCATAAAACAGTCCCTAGACTTAGCATCCTCAATAAGGCGACTCAGCCACTAGATCGCTTCAATGCAAAGCTAGCCTAAAAAGGACAACCCCGAAAAAAGCAAATTCTTGGAGGATCCCCAACAAGAACACACCTTACAGCTCCCAAGGAAAATGGAGGTAACACGTCTACTTCCCTAGCTTGTAGCTTCATCTATAACCACAGTGAACGCAAAGTGAAACAAAAGAGTGAACGGTGAAACAAGATAGTGAAGAACCCTAGAAACAGCAGTGAAACAACACTCTCAGCCTCGCATGCAAAACTTGCCTCAAGGTTCGACCGAGCTTCTTCCACGCTAGATCTCACACTGACAAGTGACTTCCCAAAAATGAAAGGGCAAGGCAGCTCAACTAAGACTTTATCTCATTTTTCCACTACAGCTGCAAGATCTTGCAACAACTGGTCGTGACTGTGGTCGCGTGCAACCAGAACGTCAAGTTCGGCACCAACGGTTCTTGGGCTCACCCTGCAGCTGCTGTCGCACCTACTCTCACTGGAGGCCACTGGTTTTCTGAGATAAGTTTACTCCTCTACCCTGTAGCTGCTGCATACAGTCCAATGCTTCCTCACGGCACCCCCAGGAGAAGTTCGGTTCTACGCCCACGGATTCCGCCTGAACAGCACGATTTTGAGAAACCGCACCCAGAACACGTAGCAAATACATCTGTTTCAGCATTGATGGAGCACAACAAGCATCCGTGGTTTTGGACAGAAACCACAGGCAGACCACGTGACAGAAAGGAGTCAACAGGAGATTTGCAAATCTGAAAATTTAATAAAAGGAAGAGACGCTTCAACCACTGCCAGCTACCAAGGCCAAATAAAAATGTATTTATCATTTTTGGAGCCCCGTCTTTGTGGGGGAGCCGCCCTGCACTGGAGTGAACAAAGGACGGGAATTACACTACCTAGCCATTATAAGAAATATCCAAATGAAAAGCACAAGCTCTATGCATTTCCAAGCTCGAACAAGAACTCCAAAACAAGATCCTCAAAAATGCAAGAGTGAAAATAAAACATGTAACCCCAAAACTATCAAATAAACTTGTATAAATAGAAAAAGAGAAGAGGAGGCTAAGCTAGATCCATGTAGGATGCCACATGGCTTCTCCTTAACTCCACATCACAAGGTCAAGCACAAACCTAAAGCTCATAAATTGGTGGATGAGAATATGACAAGTTTTCCTTTGACACACAAACCATAACCATACTCCAAAGGACAAAATTATTTTTTTTTATAAGAGAGTGCAATTAATTGCCTCTTTTCTCCGCCAAAACACATAATGATGCCTAAAATCAACCCCACACATCATAGGTATAGTTGGTAGGTGAATTTAAGAGGTGTAGGACAAGATTAACTTGTCCCACAAGCCTCAAAAAATAGTCTTTAAGATATAATACGAGTTTGACATGCAAGGTTGAGTACACAACATCAAAAGCAATAAAAACCTTTCCAAATCAATAATAAAAGGAAGGAAAATATACCAAAATTAAATTCCCTTGGTCACATCCCAAATTACAATAATTAAAATGATTAATCTCTTATATAAGAGCACATTAACTAACAATAATAAAGTGAAATACTCAATGATAGTAAATTACATACTCACAAAATAAGTAAAATGAAAAGGGAAAACAACACATTTACCCTTGATCACATTTGAGGCCACCCTCCAATGGGAACCTCCTAACAAAATATCAACAACATAACAACATACAAAAACTCATGTTGCCAAGGTGACCTATTACCAGTATCAAAATTATTTCATTGTTGGTCTTCTATCCCCTTTTGTTTGGTTTGTTATAATTTCCTACAAAAATCAAAGTAATATCTCTTCGTCGTCGTGGCCATATCAATGACATGAAACCAATAAAATACATATACATGTATCAATTCACATCATCAAACAAAACTAAATCATCACTAAAACTAATCAATTTCATCAATTGTTTATAATCCCAAAATATTTCAATTCTATCATTTCATCAATAAGAATTTGATCACAAGACTAGTTGGATCATCTAACAAAATCTATATATCAAAATCCAATGTGTTAGTATACATATAAAGTAGTAACTCTAGATCATCATCAATACGATCTGAAATATCAATCCATGTATATAATTTACAATATGAATCACCACGTATCTATAATCAAAATATCTATAGTTTCTATCACAATACTAATCAAATATAATAATTACCATCTATCAATACCTACTAATCAAATATGATAACAAAGTCCATGTCTCTAATCCAAACTAGGAAAAAGTCAGAGTAGATCAATGTTGAAGAGGAGTGTGCATTACATCCCCCTCCCCTTAGACTCAACTTCCCCCTCCCCTTAGAATAAGTGTGGGAACTGTTCTCTCAAAGGTGTGGCATCCTACCATATAGTTGGTGTCTCATCGTATCGATCCCACTGGATGCACACCTGATCAATCTCTTGACCTCGAAGGCTGAGGGTATTGTGCTCTAAAATGAAGATGGGCTTCACCATCACTTGCCCTTGCTCCTAAACCTTAAATTCGGTCCAATCCAATACATGAGAAGGATCTAGAATGTATCTCCTAAGAATAGAAACATGGAACACATCATGGATGTGAGACAAGCTGAGTTTCAAGGCTAAGGGACCGATCCACTCCAAGATCTCAAAGGGACCCACAAATCTAGGATCTAGCTTAAAGCCTTTTCCATAATGGATAGGGCTCTTATGAGTCCTGACATGAAGAAACACCTTTGTGCCAACCTCAAAACCGTGGTCTATCCTCTTCATATATGCATAATTCTTCTACCTATCCCGAGCCTCTTGTAATTTTTGTCTAATCAAGACAAAATTCTGCTCCATATCCTATAATAAAGTTGGCCCAAGAGATACCCTGTCCTCAAATCTATCACAACTCGGTGGATTCTTGTACTTCATGCCATATACCACTTGAAATGGTGCCATACCAATGGAACTTTAAAACTATTGTTATAAGAAAACTCAACCAATTACAAATATGCCTCCCATCTCGAATGATGATCCATGACATACATCCAAAGCTTTTCCTCTAAAATATAATTAACCCACTCATCGGTCTTTCCATTTGACTTAGGGTGATAGGTTGTACTAAAATTGCTATTCGTCCCAAGATGTCTCAGATAGTAGTTTGAAAATAAGAGGTTTATGGGGTCATGTTAAGAAATGATTTCCGCATACTCCCGTGCAACCTCACTATATCATCCAAATATAATTTTTCCACTGAACTAGTTGTATAAGTGGTCTTCACTAGATAAAAATGAGCCACTTTTGTCAATTTATCAACCGTGACCATGATGGCGTTGTAGTGATATCTCAACGTCGGTAATCCAAAAATGAAATCCATGGAAATGGTGTCCAAATTTCACTTTGGTATAACATGTGGGTAAAGAAGACCATGGATGTTGATGCTCAACCTTCACCCTCTAATACTCTAAACATCGAGACACAAAACATGTTATATCTCTCTAAATTCCTCTCTAATAATGCAACTATCTAAAAGTTGTGTGTATCTTCTTCACCCCCGGGATGGGCTAAATAGGATTAATGATTGGCCTCTAGAAGAATGAGCTATCTAAAATATCCATCTCTAGGTAAATAAATCATACCTCTATGTCCGAGAAGTTCATCTCGTCTCTAGTGTCAATCCACCAAAATTACCCTCAAGGGGTCTCGAGATTCAATCTCGCTCTATATGAAAGGTAGAAATTGTCATGTGGGAGCTGCTCGTAAGATCTTAGTCCTCAAGTTTGTACCAACTGTTGTTGCCATAATCGGATGCCTTTGATGACTCAAGGAATCCGCAACTACATTCTCCTTCCCCTTCACATGTTATATCTACATATCATACTGATATAATAACTCCATCTAACTTCATTGATAGGCGTTGAGATTGAAATGTCTAAAGAGGTGCCGAAGGCTCAAGTGATATGTCCTAAGAATGAATCTCATGCCTAAAATAAAAGGTCTCTATCGAACGAAAGCATGCACAAAACTTGCTGCTAGCTCAAGGTCATGATTTGGATAATTGAGCTCATAATCCTTGAGTTTGCAAGACTCAAAAGAAACTACTCAGCCATCCTACACCAATAATCCTCTTATCCTTTCCAATCAAGCATCTATACAGACAAAGAAACTCCTCTATGGATCTCGAACTACTAGGATAGGTGTTGTGGTAAGGCATTCCATTAGAGTCCCGAAGGTTTTCTTACAACTATCTCGACCAAAAAAAAATATTCCCTTTTTGTTGTAGGGAAGTGATCGGATGAGCTATACGTGAGAATTCTTACATAAATTTCCTATAATACGTTGTTAACCCCATGAAGCTCTAATATTGGAAGGATCAATTGTGATACCTTCCCCCGAAATAAGGTGGCCAATAAATTCAATGTCAAACTGAAAGAACACACACTTCTCTAGGTTCCCATAAAGTTGCTACTCTTGGAGACACTGCAAAACCTGTCAAAGGTGTTCCTCATGCTCCTCATGTGTGTGTGAGTATATAAATATAACATCAAGGAATATGAACACATAAAGTAATCTAAGAATGTCCTAAATACCCCATTCATCAAACTTATGAATACTGCAGGGGCATTCGTCAAAGCGGTATGCCACAAATGTGAACTCATAGTGGCCATATCTCGTGTGCATATTTTTCGTATGAATATCCACTTCTATGCAATCCTTAGCTTATGATAACCTAACTTAAGGTCTAGATTAGAAAACGATTTCACCCCTTTCATCCGATCAAACAAATCATCAATTCTTGGAAGGGGGTAACGATTCTTGATCATTACTTTGTTTAGCTATCTATAATCAGTACAAAAATTCAAGTACCCGTCCTTCTTCTTCACAAAAATAACCACTGCGCCCTAAGGATATACACTAAGATGGAGAATAAATTTTTGAAGAAGGCCCTATAATCTGGAACTTGAGCTCACAAAGCTCAAGGGTAGTCATCCTATATGGCACGCGTGAGATAGGCTTCGCTCAGGAACCAAATCAATATGAAAATCTATCTCACGTGGGTGAGGTAAGCTAGGTAACTCACCTCGAAAGACATCAAAAACCCTCAAAATTTGATGATCATCAAGTGATGTCCCACTAGTCTCATCATCTGACCTATCATTGACTGTAATAGCATATAACTGACATCCATATTGTGCACACCACTTAAGCTACATAGCAAATATAGTGTGAATAGAGATGGGTCTCTTAACCCCAACTATTACTAACTCAATCCCCAAATCATCTACACAAATGATTACCTTGTTGTAATATCCACTCTAGATATGTGTATACGTAGTCAACCCATATCCAAAATGAATCCATAAGAACCCAAGGGAATGATGCGAAGATACGAGCTCATAGTGAAGGGTCCTAGGTCCACTACACACTCCTTAACTAAGGAGTTCACTGAGAGCTTGGCTCCAGAAGCCATCTCAATGTCCCAACTAACGCCCTACCTAACCGCAACCAACCAACCCGCATCTCTACTAATGATGGTCCAATAAATGAATCATAAGAGCCAAAATAAAACAATATACAGGTAGAATAGCACCAATTCTACATGTAGTCACTATTATTGAACCTTAGTGCTCGCCTTGCTATTCTCAACCACTACATAAATTTTATGGCTCCTGGCCATATCACCAAATATAGGTTCTCGAAATAGGTGCCTTACCCTTGTTAAACAGTTCTTTATACACTCTATGCAATGGTATCCATGTGCACCACACCCATAACAACTACTAGGCTCTCTCCAAAAATAAACAACTCTCCCGGTGCTCTAGTGGTCTATGGAGTAGATCCCGATGATCCTGCCATGGACTGTTGTGGTCATTACTGAAGACCTTCAATTGACTAAGCTCTAGGTGCTCCCTGTGTCCTAACAGGTCCTCTAGGAGGAAGCCCCACACACCGCCCTCTCTATGCATCAAATCTACATGGAGGTATAAATGGTGGACTGTCATGGCTCAAGGAAGACTATGCTAAACCATTTCCACCATGAGGAGGAGGAATTATTCTCCCTTTGATTGACTATCTTGCATCTGCTAAATACAGCTCCTCACTCATTCTCTAGCCTTTTTATTCTTCCCCCGTTGTCCTCTACAATGTAGGCCTTCTCAATGACATCATCTAAAGTTTTGTGACAATCCATACACATTGCCCCTCCCAAATCAAAATTTAGGCCCCTAATGAACCTGTGAATCCTAACCTACTCATCCTACATGTAGTTGACATACTAAATTAGTTCTACAAATTAAATCTCATACACAACCACTATCATAGATGTCTGTCACAGATCATGAAACTCATCAATCCTTTGTTGAATAAAACAATCTAGAAAAGTATCGACTCTGAATCACTCCTCAAAGATATTTCAAGTAACAATCTCCAAATCTACATGAATCTTCTATTCCTCGGTCCTCCACCAATCTCCTACCCCATCTCTCAAAATATGAATCACAACACGAGATTTCATGTTGCTAATATATGGGCATAAATTGAAGCATCCACTCAAGCTAACTAACCAAGCCTCAACCTGATATCCACCTGTGTCTCCAAAAATATGAGATGGAGGAAGTTTCATAATCTCTCCGATATGATTTGTTGTTCTCATCTTCCTACCTCTAGGTCTCCCATCACATCCATCTATCTTTCTAGGGCTCTTAGATCTCTCTCTATGTCCCGTAGCCCTATCTCCATGTCCTATGTGTGGGAAATTCAGTCTAGCTAACTCCACATTGGATTTATTTACTCTTTACTCCTCATTGTGTCGTGAAGGGATATGATCCTCTACTAATGGCTCTCTATCATGTTATCTAGATCGTCCCCATACTGCTCCACCTTGTATAGCTACATCGACCTCCTACAAGGTGCAGTAGGATATGTGGAGACTTCTGGGTTGGTGGTGGTATATCTTAACTCCACATGAAATATTCCCTCATTTGGTTCATGCCTCTGCAGCACAAACTAGGATGAGAGTTAGTTCATCATCATCTAGGTTCATTTAAATTTTCTTAGTTTTCTACGTTTTAGGTTATCCACAATGTCATGTGTTCTAAGTTAGAGTTGCGCTAAGTTTACTATTTGTGTTTCCATGTGTGCCCAAGGGTCCATATGTTGAACCTTAACTCTGATACCAAGTGTAATGCCCACATTTTCGACACAAAAACCCAAGACAAATCTCGATACTTAATTAGGAAAAAAATATGGGAATAATTTTTTTAATGGTCAAATAAGATAGTATCAACTAGGTTTAATTATTTCTTGTTTAATAAATTTCACACATTTTTAAAGTTTTCGAATATTAAATTAATAATTAACATTATTAATTTACACTAAGGCCACTTTGGGATAAATCCCTTTCTAGGGTTTCCGTTAACTCACCTTATTTAAAATATCAATTGGGTCAATATTTCCTAAGTTAGTTTAATTCTTACTTCTCACAACAATTAACAATAATGCCCCCCATGAGGTTATCTAACTAAACATTTTAAATTCCAATTAATTAACCTTTATAATTCATTATCTAAGTTACCCCTTCACAATCATTTAATTTATCCTTAATATTCTAAGGCTATAGGTCTCAACTTATCATATTCATTAAGTGGCCCCATTCATTAGATACCCATACCTTAATTAAAATCACCCAACCCCATAAAGTAACCCAACTTAAAATGTGTAGGGTTAATCCTCAACCCTTAGATTAAATGGTTTTGTACCCTTAGATCTAGGTATTTTCAAATGAATCCTAAACATCCTTATGGGGTATTCTTATTCATTCATTTACCCTAACTCATTCATTTGTTCCATTTTAATTTATAGGTTGGAGGAGTGGAAGCCATGGAAGCAATAAGTGAAACCATGGAGAAATTTCTTGGGATCTAGTTTGCCAATGGGAGGAAACTTCCTCCACTCCATTATTTATCTATTTTAGTTTATTCATGGGTTTTCTATTACAAGGTTCCCTATTTGTTTATTGTAGAGATTCCACCATGAATCTGGTTTTTCTATTTGGTTATTTACATTCTTTGAGTTCATTATTTGGGAAAACACCATTTAATTAGATCTATGAGATTATACACTCATGTAGATATATACATGCTTGTATATATGTATATACATGTATATATAGCTATTATGTGGTTGAATCTACCCTCGGGTTTCAAAAATAGATGCCTAAGCTACTAGTTTGATCAAAAACACATTTTTAAAAATAAGATCCACGCACAGTGACTGGTACCGGCCGCTTAACTAGTCGCGGTTGCCAATGTGCTCGATGCTTAGGTAGGGATACCAATTCCTCGTTATGCAAATACGAACCACTTTTTTCAAATCACACAAAAATTTATTAATTATTCAATTATATACCTTCGTATGTGCTTTCAGAGATTTCAAGATAGTTATAAGTATTTGTTTCACTATTTCTAAGCAACAGATTCAAACAACTAAAGAAAGGATAAAGTTGTTAGTTTGTTGCAATTTATAGAGACAAATGCCGGTCTATATTCCGTCGATGCCATATGGTTGATCGGCATCGCTCACTTGTGTAAAAATAATTTGTTTAAAAGGGACATATATACAAATATATAAATTCTAAAATGTATATATTTATATATCAATATTTAGAGTTCTAACTACTGGTTCATTACAGAATACATAAGTTCAAAGACTACTTCATTTCATGACTTAAATCACTAATACATAGCTTTTCCATTGCAACAATGTATAAAATTGATTAAAATAATTCCTTTCCAACTACAATGCATTTAAGATTTTAAGGGAGAGAAAGTAATTTAACCATTTACTAAATGCAAGTTTATTTTCCTTTCACAACAAGAATGAAAACCATTTCAACAAGGAAGAATAAGTATAACTTCCATATATATTTTCCAATATAAACACAACTATTTTAACAAATGAAAGTACAAACAACTTTGATTTCATTTCCAGATTTGAAAGAAATACATTTTCAATAAATACAACTTTCAAAAGTCCTTCTTTCAACAAATTTCAATACATAACTTGATATTAAAATTTACAAGAATCTCCTTTTAAAATACAAGAGTATATAAGCCTTCCACTTAAGTGGAAAAAACATGGAAATTTTTACAAAAATAACTATCTCTTTCTTTGATCTTCTTTAACAAAAAAGTTTCCAAAATTATAACTTGAGATCCTTCATTTCTTCAATATCCAAACACAACAACAAGAAAAGGGGAGTAGGCAATGATCTCCACCCATCCTATAATCCAACGAGAAGGAGAAGCCATCCTTTGCATTAGCCCTAAAACCCCAACAATGAAGAAATAAAGGGTATCAAGCAACCATGGCAACATTTACGAGGCTTCAATAACAACCATTCACAAAAAAATTCAACACAACAAACATAATACAATAATGGTAACAACCATACAATTTTGACAAGCACAAAAAGTTACAATCCAAGCCAAATGAGATAAGAAACATGAGGAATCACTTATGCCTCGAAATGGGTTTAATTTTCCACCTTAAAAGCCTCCAAACCATCATTCACATAACCACAACCAAACTCTTATCCCTCCTTCAATAACATATCAAGAAAAATAATAAATCTTTTTGTTTATCACAAGGTGGGACACCCAACCCAAAATTCCTCCAAATTCATAACATAAAATCTTATCCCTTCCTCAATAAATAACCATTTTCTTTCTCACACAACTTTAAGGCCATTCTATCCTACCTAAAAACACACAATATTCATTCATTTACAACCATTTGCACAACAAATAAAAATAAAAATGCATGGGTGAAGTCCCTACCTTGCCATTGCAAGAAATATCCAAACCACAAGCACAAGCTCCAAGCTTTTCCAAGTCCAAAACAAGCACAAAACAATCTTCCAAGCTCCCAACAAGCACTCAAAAACAAGCTCCTCCAAAATGCAAGAGTTAAAATAAAACATGTAACCCCAAAACCATCAAATAAACTTGTATAAATAGAAAAAGAGAAGAGGAGGGTGATGTGGCTCCATGTAGGATGCCACATCACTTCTCCTCAACTCCACATCACAAGGTCAAAAACCAAACCCAAAGCTCATAAATTGGTGGGTGAAAATATGACAAGTTCTCCTTTTACACACAAACCATAACCATACTGCAAAGGAAAAAATTAAAAGCTTTTGTAAGAGAGTGCAATTAATTGCATATTTTATCCCCTAAAACACATAATGAAGCCTTAAAGCAACCCCCAAAATCATAGGTAAGGTTGGTGGGTGAGTTTAATAGGTGTGGGACAAGCTTAACTTGTCCCATAAGCCTCCAAAAATAGCCTTTAAGCCAAAATCCGAGTTTGACATGCAAGGTTGAGTACACAACACCAAAACCAATAAAATCCTTTCCAAATCCATAATAAAATCAAGGAAAATATACCAAAATTAAATGCCCTTGGTCACATCCCAAATTAATTTAATTAACATGATTAATCAACTTAAATAAGAGCACATTAACTAACAATAATAAAGTGAAATACTCAACAATAATAAATCACATACTCACAAAATAATTAAAATGAAAAGGGAAAACAACACATTTACCCATGGTCACATTTGAGGCCACCCCCAATGGGGACCTCCTAAAAAAATATCAACAACATAACAACATAAAAAACACAAGTTGCCAAGGTGACCTATTGCCAATACCTAAAATTCTTTCATTGTTGGTCTCCTATCCCCTTTTGTTTTTGTGTTATAATTTCCTATAAAAATCAAAGTAATACCTCTTGGCCTCGTGGCCATATCAATGACATAAAGAAAATAAAATGCATATACATGTATCAATTCACATAATCAAACAACACAACTAAATCATCACTAAAATTAAGCAATTTCATCAATTGTTTATAATCCCAAAATATTTCAATTCTATCATTTCATCAATAATAATTTGATCACAAGACTAGCTAGATATTCGAACAAAATCTATGTATCAAAATCCAATGTGTCTGTATACATATAAAGTACTAACTTTAGATCATCATCAATACTGAAATATCAATCCATGCATATAGTTCACACTATGAAACACCACATATCCATAATCAAAATATCTATAATGTCTATCAAAGTACTAATCAAATATAATATTATGCATCTATCAATACCTATTTGTCAAATATGATAACAAGGTTCATGCCTCCAATGCAAAGTAAGAAAAAATCATAGTAGATCAATGTTGAAGAGGAGTGGGCATTATAAGATGACTGATTTGGGATTGTTGAAGTTGTTTCCTTGCATTGAGGTCAAAAACACTATGCGGGGAATTTTTGTGTCTCAAGAAAAGTATGAAAAATAAATCTTGCAAAGATTTAGAATGTTGGACGGTAAACCAACATCTACTCTAGCTGAATTAAGTCTAAAATTGACCAAAGATGATTGCAGCAACAATGTGGATCCTACAAGATACAAAATCATGATAGGAAGCTTGATGTATTTAACTAAAAATACATAGAATATAATGTATGCAATTAGTTTGATTTCTAGATTCATGGAGACTCCAAAGGAGACACATTGGCAAGTAGGAAGTGTATTTTGAGGTATGTGAATGGCACAAGAAATTATGAAATTTTATATTATGCTAATGATGATTTTTAGTTAGTTGGATATACATACAATGATTGGGAAGATAGTCTTGATGATAGAAAAGAAACATCTAGATACGTGTTCAATGTTGGATCAGGAGCCATTTCATGGGCTTCAAAGACATGGTTTGTAGTTTTTTGTCTACTGTCAAGAAATGTATATTAGAAAAAATTCAGTCATTTATCATATGATATGGTTAAGGAGAATCCTCTCATATTTTCATGAAGGGAAACAAGGAGGTTCTATTTGTTTTGTAATAATATGTGATCGATTACATTGTCAAAGAATCCATTCTTATATGGACAAAGAAAGCATATTGCAATTAGATATCATTTCATTCATGAATTTGTTGAGAAAGGCAAAATCGAGCTCAAGTTTTACAATTTAGAGCAGTAACTAGTTGAAATTTTCACCAAATCTTTGTAAAAATAAATGTTTGAGCATTTAAGAGCAATTCTCGACATCGTAGATTTCAGGACTCGAAAATAATCCCTTGAATAGATTTTGTTCGACTCAATATTAAAGGTGGTGCGAATTAGTGGATCTATAATCTTGAGCCACTTGTAGGTATTTCAAACCTATTTTTTCCCTCACCCCAAACTACTTAGTGATGTGATTATTTTTGGTTTTTTTGGTTGAAGTATTTTTTATCGTGCATCACCAAAACAACATGGCACATAGCATTTTTATGGCACCCTTTTATTTCTAAGTCTTTAGGCAGTCCTAAATTTGCATAATTCACCTCGCTTGATTAGTCTTTGGTCTGGGCTATCACAAAGTGAGGAGTCGACAAGAAAGGAGAAAAAAAGTGTCGCATTCTCAAACCTCCCTTTGCAGATCTCCCTAGTAGACATGAATTCTGCAGAATAAGCCACATCTAATATTTCGTTGGGTCCAATTAAGTCAAGGTAGTCGGTGGACATATATTGACCGACTAAGGAAAATACACATGGATACATTACAATGGAGCCAATAGTTTATTTCAGCCTCAACTAAGAGTTTTGATGTGAATATGTAACAATAACTGAAAAGAAAAAAGCCTCACATAATCAAAAGTGATAAGGGCATGGAGCTTTCCCAATAGATAGGGCTTCCCAGATCGACAGGTCTATACGAAAGATTGATAGCCAAGAGGAACATGAAGCTTCCTGATTGGTTTGGGCTTCACAACTCTTAAGAGGTCTACTGACGAAGACCGAAAATGCAAAAAGTGGAGCTATCTCATTCATATTAGCTTCATGTCAAAGAATGGAGGATTTATAAACCCTGACACAACAACCAATGCAAGACAAATATGTGGAGGTATTTTAGCTAAATTAATGGCAATGGATTTTAGTGGATTTAAAATTCCTTAAGAGCAGGAGATAATTGATCATTTAGGTCAGTGTCAAAGGTCAACATATTTTGAAAGATATGGGGAGCTATATAATTAGCTCAAAAATTATAGCAGGATAGGGATAAAGATATATGGAGCAACAAAATACAGAGAAGAAAGAGAAAGAGAATATAACAAAGATAGAAGTGTAGCTTGAGGTTTTATATAGAAGAAGAAAGACATGTGCAAAGAAAGCACAAATCTATAAGAATAAATAACAAGAAGTATATCTAGTCGGGAATATAGAGCATTAGCTTGAAGAATATTGTAAAAGAAGTAAAATATTATACGAGATCCAGAGCTCGATATTGTATGAAGATAATGAATCAAATGTAATATATATTTGTGCTCATGTATAGTTAACTAAGCTATAAATTGAAACTAATATATACATAGCTTCAAAAGAAAATGATAATTAAACAATGAACCATCAAGATAAGATCTTAAAATTCTTCATTGCATAAATGAAACTATATGCTAAGTTATTTCCTACTCTCTATGATTGCTAACTTAAAATATGAACCTATGAAGAACATAAGTAATCAAAGTGTATTTTTACTTAATATCAGGATTGAGAATGGAATCTCACAAAGAATGGCTATAAGGCCATTTTGGATCTTCCCATATTACTCAATTTTGAGTGAAAGAATGCAAGATGGAGAAGCGATTTCCAACAATGGAGAATGACTCAAGATCAAAATGCTTATATTTTTCACTATTTAAAGCATGGTGCAAGAAGAAACGTAAGGAGGGTTCTTTATATAGCTTTTCTAAAGAGGCAAGGCTATTAAATTAATTAATGTGGGATAAAGGTAAAACAAGATTAGGAATGGATAATGTTTCTTTATAAAAGGTAATCTTGATTTAAAAGATGTTAATTTGTAACTAGTAACTCATGGGAGTTGGGGATGTTTTAATTAATCAAAGGTGATTAATTAATAGGTAGAGGTAAGCTTATAAAAGATAATTAGAGGAAAATCAGTATGCTTTGTAGGATGTAAGAGAGGAATTTTATCTAATAAATGGTAATTTATTGATTTAGAGTTACGAACGTAATGAATTAATAATAATTAATGAACCGAACTAGAAGTAGATATTAATTAACGAAAGGTCATTAATCGACATCCTTAATGATAGGAAGGTTGATTAATTAATGAAAGGTCATTAATTAATGAATATGAAGAGGAATGTTAGCTAATTATTATGAAAATGATGAGAAAGAGGATAATTAGTGCAATCTTAGCATTAAATGCTGCGCAAGAAGATTTTAGGTGTCTACATTTTCCCTCTTTGGGGTGGCATAAGTGACGCCACTTCACAAATAGTAGACAAGTACAAAAATATTTTTTTGAAGAGATAGAAGAAAAAATTAATAGAATGAAGGATGCCCCCTTGAGTTCGATGGGGTGATGAAAGATGGAAATGAACGATAAAAATGATGAAAGAATAGAATAAAAGAAGTAGAATAATTGATCCCTATTTCCCAAGTTGCTTTTGAAGAAAAGTCTTGATAGAAGGAGAGTGATATGGAAGAAACATGAATATGAAAAGACATGCATATAGCTATCGTCTTCCGATGTAAAAAGTAACTTTATTTCATCATTTTACTTATGATCGATGCCATCAGTCCTTATTAAAAATATTAAACAATAGTGTAGTATGACAGAAAATCCATATACGAACAAATGTCCATTGCTAACAACACCAACTCCATGGAACATACAAAATTCAATGTAATACGAAAAATTAAAAGATGCCTAAATCCCTACAACATACATAATAAAATGCAATATGAGAAAATAAACAAGCTAACCTAATACAGAAACATTATGGAATGTTTATTTTATCAAGCTTCAATTCTTACTTGTGTGAATTAGTGATAAGGGATAAAAGTGTTTCCTAAGCAAGGATACATGCACGGAGAATAATGGAGGACACTTGGGTCCTATGAAAAGTAATCGTGCACTATGAAATAGTACCAAGCAACTCGTTGTGCACTAGAGTACATACATAGTAAGAAAACTAGCTTTCTTGATGGAGCTAGATGAATATGATTCACAAGTTGTGCAAAAGAATAGGTAGGAACCAAAGAGCGACGTTTTGTAGGATGATTTATATTATTTTTTATTTTTCTTGAAACATATTTGAATTCTTTTGTGATTTTCAATATATTTGAATGTTTTTCAATTTTCAAACAGTTTTTCAAGCTATGTACAACAAACCAAGAAACATGGATGCCCCAATGATAGATGGGATGCACAAGGAAGAATGCCATGTGTACAAGAAAGTGAAGATGTGACGCGCCCCAATGATTAGGTGGGATTATTCAAAGACAAAAGCTTCACATGTAGAAGGGGATCAAGGCAAATATAAAGTAGGTTCAATCATGAGGATCAAGGATTCCCTAGCGTAAGCTAGTTAAGAAACACATGAGAGAAAAGAAGTAGAAAATTGTCTTATTAAAAGGGGACAAAGGTGTTTACAAACATGGAAAATAGAACATCCTATACACATGGATTTTTTAAATGATTTTAGAAGAATAGAGGATGCTATCAAAATATTTAGACGGTAGACAAAGTGAAAAAGTAATCATCCCAAGGCACAAATAATGAGACAAGACATGCGCTAAAGAAAGATTTTGAAAAGGGTCATAAAAAGAAACACTTGGTAACATAATAATCTTGTTTACTCATTAATATTCTTTGTGTGCATGTGGAAATAAATTACCTCTTTAAGGGAAAAATTTGATAGACAATAAGTGAAGATACTAGCCAATGTGTAGGAATGATTTATTTTCAAAGGTGATTTGTGAATGGATTTCGGAAGGAGAGTTGTACAGGTGCTTCGCTGCCATCCAAGCATCCATAACCCCGATGGAGATGCATTTTATTCTAATCACAAAATTACTCCACCTTTGTCATTCAGAGTCCATAGCCCCAAAGAGAGATTGTTGGAAATACACCAAGAGAGAGTTATATATATATATATATATATATATATATATATCATTTTACTTTTAACCTTTCTCTTTGATTGATATATTTTGATTCTTTTGCTTTCTAAAACGTATTTCAGGTATCTTGTTTGACAATGGGTTAAGAATCATTGATGTCTTGATCAAAGGATGTGGAAGTGTTTGTGATGATGACATTGGCTAGTGTTAACAAATACCCCCAAAATTCTCCCCAACAAGTTTATTATATGTAGATAATGATAAGATCTCTAAGAGGTCAATCATTCTTTAATTTACCAAGGTGATGAATGACCAAGGTCAAATGGATACCATATATCTAAATGTCACAAAATGTGTAAAAAATAAGCTAACCAAAACATCAAAGAGGATGAAAATGGTGGATGAATTGCAGAGGAATATGAAAGAAAGGGAAGAAAGAACATCCATGTATATCCAATACCTAATTGCAATGTTTGATCTTTGTACCGTTGATTTTTAATGTTTTTCTCATTTTTTGTATTTCTAAATTTTTAGAATTTTTCAATTTTTTGGGAGATTGGGACAAACCATGTCACTCTACGTGATATGATCCAACAATGATGTTCGCAATTTCTGGATAACGAGACTAACTACGTTTGTTCATCAAGAGTGATATTATCCCGATCTCGATGATTGTGGTTAGTTCACACTCAACAAATGATTGTGATTTGCTTTGGAACGTAGGTTTTGTATGTGGGAACTTGAGTTCACTATCTATAGGTTTTTTTACTTTGCACGATACTTGATGGGTACATTGGTGTGCATTGGAATCACGTTTTATTTTGAATTTTATAATTGTTTGAGTTGTTGGGATATTTGGATCTCTTCAAGTTTGTATTTTAGCTTGATAAATAATTTTTTTCGGGATTTATTTTTAGCTAATGCTTGACTTTTCTTATCCCAAGAAGTGGGAGAAGAACATGGATGTTTAGAATTTATGAGAAGAATGATGGCGGGATTGCCACAATCATTAATAGCATAATGTGATGGAAAAAGGGATGAAATAAAAGAATTGAAGAAGATGGGATACCGGAGATGAGCCATAGAAAAAATATGGAAGGATACTTGGATGTGGCCCTGGAATACGGGAAGAAGGGCTACTAGGAGGCAAAAAAATAGAAGATGAGGGGATACCAGAAGGTGTCCCATATATAGAAGAAAAGGGGCTAGTTAGACGTGGCACCAAAATAGAAGGTAATGGGCTACCCGTGAGGAGACCCACAAGTAGATAATGAAGGGCTACTTGGAGGTGGCCCATATATAAAAGAAGGTGATTGGCTACTTGGTGATGACCCAAAGTGCAATTGCAATTGAGGAATTGTGATATGTAAAGAAGAATTAGGTGATGATAAGACGGGCCATGGCTCAATACTAAACCTAGGACGTTCATCACAGAATGAAGAATGTGAGGATGGAAGAAGAAGATGAGGATCAAGTTACATGCTCATAGGATCTTCCGCTATTTCTTGATAAAAGGAATCAACCTTTTCCCCATAATACGCGAACACATCGAGGTCTAATGAGAATCCTTGCTCGTAATTTTCTAGAGGTATATCTTCATGTGCCCTTATAAATGACATTATCGCCCCTTCGTTCTAAAATATATCAATTGGTATGGGTTGTTGATCAACCAAAAGGGTTTGATTGGAACAAAAAGGTCCACTGGTGTGGAATACTTAGAAGGTGTTTGATTATGATTGATAGAAGAAGATGACTCAAGAGAAAAAGTAGAACTAGGGCTAGATGTCTCGTGAGTAGAAGAATATGTGGATTTAGAATTGGTTGGTATAGGTTTCCTATAAGGTGACATCGTAGAGGAAGAATAGGAGGATTTTGTATCCAAAATCTATAGAGTGTGACATAGGAGTCAACTTAGATGATTAACTAGAAGGAATTTGAGTTACACGAATCTTCAAAGGAGGAAGGGTTCGTTGAGGTGACTGATAAAAGAAGTCCTACAAAGAAGGGGAGGACCGCGATTGAAGAATCACATTAGATGTTTTATAAAGAAGGTCCTGTGAAGAAGGGGAGGACAACGACTTAGGATTCAAATTTGATGAATGATGAAGGAGGTCCTGCAAAGAAAGGGGGCCTTAAGATTCTTAGTAGAAGTATGATGAAGGATTTATCATGTGAATAAGGGGAGGACCATGACTTATGAGTCAAATTAGATGAATATGAATAGTAGTTTGGATCTTAATCATCAGAAGAATAAGATGAAATATTTAGATTGGAATCCTCGTAAGAAGAAGAAATGTTTGTATTAGAATTAGAAGAAGAGTGGGGGAATCGAATAATAATTTGGATCGGAAGTGTCAAAACCATACCACCAACTATGAGATGAAGGTGGGGAAAAGGTTACCCAAATTGGTTCTTTAGCACGAAGAACCAAACATGGTTTAGTCATGATGGGCGTATTTTGATGTGAATGCATAAATTTTTATTATTTATGGTCTTAAGTATAAGTAACCCTGTGATAATCAGTCATGGTTGGAATTCACTAAGTAAAAATTCCTAGACCTAGTTAATGTGATTGAAATCCTTCAAATAGAGGGAAGTTCCATGTCAATTTGGGTAGCATAATGGCAACCAACTTGACATTTTTCAAATAGATTTGGGATGCTTGTGTGATTTTCCAAAGGCAAGCTATGGAAAACATACATCATGTTGACATAAGATTGATAATCCTACAAGGTTTGGACAACAAGTTTGGAGGCATAAATGTCAAAGGATTGATCATAATTTTAGCAACATAAAGGATACAAAGGAAATATTTCCAATGTTTTATTGATGTAAAATTTGCTTGATAGGAAATGTTTTTGCTAAGTTTTGAAAGATATGTTCAAAAATGACCATGAATTTAGGAAAAGCAAGAAGATCAATATGATCGAAAGTCCCAAAGGATTGTCCAAGACACAATTTTATAAGATGGATGAACACAAGGAACAATCATGCAAGTTCAAAACACAAAGCCAATCTACAAAGAATTAATCCTTATGAAAAATGTGTGTTAAAGGTAGGTTTGCGTAAAATGATCAAAATAATGTCACCACTTATGCCAAGTTCAAAAACAAACAAGATGTGAGAAATAACAAAAGGTTGATACAATTTCCAAACAAGTTATAGTAAAATCATGTTTAATTCCAACCAAGAACAAAATATCAAAAACAAGTGGAAGTTAATAATATGAACGACACAACAATACCACTAAGATACATTAACCAAACTTTATGGAAAAGTAAGGTATTAATATTGAAATAATATTAATATGACGTGCACAAAGGTAACAAAACACACTTTTCAAAATTGAGGTTATGTTTGAAAGAAAACAAAGGCTACAAAAGTATACTAAGGAATTTTTACGATGCACGTAACATAACATTACAATATAAACACTTAGGTCAAGTTTGTAAGAAACAAGACGTAAGTATCAAAATTGTTTTGATACGATATAAGAAAAGATAATAGTTAAAAGGAGAATCAAGTGATGAACCAAGCCTAACTATGATGATGATCTTGACATGGGTATCAAGATCAAAATGACTTCTAATGATATAAGAATGTTCCCACACACTTTAGACATTTAACAACTAAGCCAAAAACATGGATGAGGTTAATCGAACATAAAAGTGGTGACACAATCAATTGGAAATACACGTGTCATCACTCTTCTTTTGATGAACAAAGTGTCAAAAGAAAGAAAAGTAAGTAGTACAAGTGAGGATGAAAAATGTTGGCCTCACTTCGGTAGAGTTTTTCCTCGCCTTAGGGCAAGTGAAAAAATAAGAAAAAGTAATGCTTCACACATTTCGTGATGAATGATGGCTCTTTATAACAACAATTTGGTCAAGTTGGCTCCAAATACTAAATGGATTTCCTAGGTGGTTTTCTCAACTAGGTGTCACAAGTTATCTAGATGCAAGCTTGATTTACCAAAAAAGTTGCACTGACTAGTCTTGGGTTATCTCGGCTTTACTTTACCCCCTTCAAGTACAATGAGAAATTAATGTGTTCATCATGTACTCTCACTGGGGTCGTGATATGGATAACTTTGATGCTAAATCTCACAAAGGTAAAACTAGTCAAGTAGGTGTGTGAAGCACTTCCTATTTCATCCACAAGGTTCCCTCTTGCGTGGACTACTTTAGGGTTCCTAGGACCACCCCCATTGTTGTAGCTTAAGGCTTATGCCAAAGGGGTTATGTCCTAGTTAAGAAGACAGGGCATACCCTTATCTAAACCTACAAATATAGTGTTATGAATGTGGTGTGTTTTTTTATCTTTTATTCTTAATGTGGTTTAGTTGTACACCATTTGAAAACCTGCATCAAATTGCATTAGTATTTTGTTTCGATCCCGATTCTTTGGCAAGTGTATTTAGGTCCTGCATTCAAAGTTTAATATTTCTCCAAGAAAATCACGTTATTTGAAAGAGGATCAAGAGTTTCTTTTGATTATCAAGATCATCCAAGGATGCAAGAGAAGAGCATACACAAGAAATAATCTAAATAAAAATTAAATGAAAGATTTGCAATTAATGAACCATACAAAGATCTTGATAAATTTTCATTCCCTTAAGTCAAAAATGAAAGATGAAGTTTCCAATCAACCAAATTTTAGAAAAAGAAGACTAAAGTTTCTTTTGATTCTCAAGATCACCCTAAGCTGCAAGAGAAGAGCATACACAAACGCTATCCCAACTAGATAGAAATGGAAAACTTCAAATCCAAGGACCATAATAAACGCTTTGTAAAAGGTTCATTCCCTTAAGCAAAATGAATAATCATATTTCCAAGTTAATCCAAATGTTAAAAAAATAGAGATCAAAGTTGTTTTTGATTCTCAAGATCACAAAAAGGTGCAAGAGAAGGGTATATACAAGCTTTTGTATAAATCAAGTAAAGCATGGAAACATAACATTCATCAAAACATTTGACATGTTAGAAAATAAATAGTTTTACAATAAAGGAAAACCTATAATTTCTATAAGTATAAATCCTGAATTTATATTTTCATTGCATATTTCACTTCAATACCTTTCCAACGCAAAACAAACAAATTCATTTTGAGTTCGGGAGTAAAATTTATGGCCTTCAGAAGATGGGTTATGCATATGCTCTTATGCTCACGGGTATGCACTTAACATGTACCCAAAAAATGTCAAAAAAATGTCCCTTAATCTGTAAAAAGGTCAAATTTTTCCAACCAAGATTCAATTTTGACAACAACCCATCACATTAATATACAAATAGAAGACTCGAAAATATCAAACATTAACATTCATGATCAAAAACTTAACATTTTTAAGAAATTGATAAAACTAGCATGTAGAATGTTTAAAATCTTGTAAATATCCATGATTTAATCAAATAAAAAAATAGAACATTGCATGGTAAAATAATAAAACCAAAGATATTTTAGTTCATTTGGGACAAATTCCCAATGGAGATATTACATATAAATAGCTCAATTAACTCCTATAACTAAGGAGTCGAGGAAAATCTCTAAATCCTCTCAATATCCCAAAGATCTCTCAACTATGAGTTGTGCTTTAAAACTATTTTGCACATTCATATATTATTTTATAAATATTAAAGACTATTATTGCAAAATAACCAGACCACTCCTAAGTGTTCACACTATGAAAAATATTTATGTAATAGTCACCCCTTTAGTGTGAACATGGGGAAAGTTATCGTCTCTACCTGCTCATGATTTACAAAGAAATGATGGTTTTCAATGAGTACAAACAACTCAAACAATATGAGGTTTTCAAAGAGATCCTGTAACTCAGAAAATGGTTTTCTAGTGGAACAAACCACTACATAACATCGTACATTATTTTGCTCACATCATTGTTTCTAACTTAGAGGGATTACAAAACAAAAATTATGCTCATGTAGGAACTTTAAACAAGAATGTTACTTTTATTCATTATTACAACATAAAGTAAACACACCACACAACAAAAATAAAAGGTCACCAATACCATGAAGCAATCTCTTTGTTGGTGACTAACAAGAGATGTCAATTTACCTCCATCCTCCATCAGGCACTACTTAGTATAGGTAGTCATCTTCATCCTCCTTTTTTCAGTTCATATTCTTCTTCATTCTCTGCCTCTTCTTTAACAACTGCATTAGCTTCATCCATTTTCAGCTTTCCTTTTATGATGTCCTTGGCACGAGTAATACAAAAAGAAGATTTATGTCCTTTTTCTTATAATAAAAGAATTATAATTCCTCTTTGTTTTTGAAAAAATTAGTATGCTTCCTTTTAATATAAAGAGCAATTTCTTCCTCAATATCTTCTTTTTTCTTTTTTCTTCAACTAGTAATGCAAAAATCATACCTTTAAGTGAATGAGAAGGCATTTGACCAAGAGTAAAAACTACATTACTATATAATTTGGCGGTAAACTATTTAATAAAATAGCTTTTGCATATTCATCATCTACCTGAGCACTTAATTTTGTCAGATGTCTTAGAAGAGATCTAAGATCGTTAATATGACTTGAAATAGTTGCACCCTCATTCATTTTCAACTTAAATAAACTATGCAACTTAAGTGAGAATTTAGCATTCACCGCCTTTCACCAAATGTCGACTTAGCAAATCCCATATATCTATAGAATGTTTTTCTAAGTCTATGTAATCCAACTCGATATCGATAAAGCTAGCTCAAAAATGGATTTTTCTTTTTCATCCCTAGTTTTCCATTCAAACAATTTTACAGCATCTGTTGGTTCTAGTTCTTTTCCACTCACAATTCCCAAAGGTTCTTGTTCATTAATTGCATTTGTATTTTCACCTTCCATGTGTGAAAATTTAATCCATTGAATTTATCTAATGGAATTTCCATAATAGGTGTCAAACTCAGAGAAAATGCAACCTTACAATAAACTTTAAACAATGAAAGTTAAAGTTTCGACATATTTGTCAAAAATTGAAAACATATTTTTTGTCCAGCAACAAAAACACATGATCAATGTGTAGAGATCGAAAAAATACACATTTTTTAAAAAATGGCACATTAATTTGAGTTACCAGCTAAAATTTATGGCAATTTTAAGTTATAATTCCAACATCTTCCTGGACCCTTTCCAAATTTGGCAATTTTTTTCTATACATCTATTTTTTCATCTACATCCAAAAAAGGAAAGAAACACAATTCCTCTATTACTGCGGATCCGGATATTACAAAAGTTGCGTCAACCAAGTATGGATTTGCTTAAGTGAAGCATCACCGTTGTTGGTCGAGAAACACACATGTCGTAGATTTGATTCCAATGAAACAATTTTGTTCCAGATCTAAATGCCTCACAAAATCCTACAAATTATCATTGCGGTGTAACTTTGCTCTAATACCAAATTTTGTAAATATTGATGATTTAATAAAATAATAAACAAAACATTGCATGATAAAATAATAAAACTAGAGATATTGTAATTGTTCGGGACAAACTCCCATTGGAGTTATTACATATAAATAGCTCAATTAACTCCTATAAGTAAGGATTTAAGGCTAATCTCTAAGTCCTCTCAATATCCCAAATATATCTCAATTATGAGTTCTACATTACAACCGTTTTGCACACTCATATATTATTTTATAAATATTAAAAACTATTACTACCAAATAATCCAAACCACTCCTAACTGTCCACACTACAAACAATATTTATGTAATGAAAAAGTAATCTCTAAGAATGAAAACATGGAGAAATCTTGAAATTTTCTCACCAAGATTCAATTTTGACAGCAACCCACCACATTCACATGTAAATAGAAGACTCAACACTATCAAACATTAACATACATGCTCAATAATTTAATATTTTCAAGAAATTGAAAAAACTAGCATGTAGAATGTTTAAAAAGTAAGCTCTTAAAATGAAAATATGGAGAAATCTTGAAATTTTCCCATCAAGATCCAATTTTGATAGCATTTCACCTCTTTTATACCTACAAGGAAGACTCAACACATGCAAACTAAGAAAAAAAAGGTTATGTCAATATATGCAAAAAGAGGGTTAGTAACCAAAATTGAAACTTAACTACAAAAACTTGAAATTAAGTGCAACATACAATGGTGTAACTCCCAATGAGCATGCCATATGTGCTCATGTATAATTAACTAAGCTATAAATTGAAAATAATATCTACATAGCTTACAAAGAAAATGCTAATTAAACAATGAACCATCAAGATAAGAGCTTAAAGGAGATGCTTCTTCAATGCATAAATGAAACTAACATGCTAAGTTATTTCCTACTCTCTATGATTGCTAAATTAAACTATGAACCTATAAAGAATATAAGCAATCAAAGTAGATTGTTACTTGATCTCAAGAATTGAGAATGGAATCTCACCAAGATTGGATACAAGGCCATTTTGGATCTTCCCATATTACTCAATTTTGAGTGAAAGGATGCAAGATGGAGAAGCTATTTCCAACAATGGAGAATAAATCAAAATCAGAATGCTTATAGTTTTCACTATTCAAAGCATGGTGCAAGAAGAAAGGTAAGAAGGAGGGTTATTTAAATAGATTTCTTGAAGAGGAAAGGAAATTAAATTAATGAATGTGGGTTAAAGGTAAAACAAGATTAGGAATGGATAAGGTTGCTTTATAAAAGGTAATCCTAATTTAGAAGACTTTAATTTTTCATTAGTAATTCATGGGAGTTGGGGGATGTTTTAATTAATCAAAGGTGATTAATTAGTAGGTAGAGGTAAGCTTATTGAAGTTGATTATAGGAAAATTAGTATGATTTGAGGGATTGAAGAGAGGAATTTTATCCAATAAATAGTAATTTATTGAGTTAGAGTTGTGAGTGTAATGAACTAATAATAATTAATTAATCCAAGTATAAGCAAATATTAATTAACGAAAGGTTGTTAATCGACATCCTTGATGATAGGAAGGATAATTAATTAACGAAAGGTCTTTAATTGACATCCTTAATGATAGGAAGGATAATTAATTGAGAAAAGGTCGTTAATTAACGAATATGAAGAGGAATGTTTCATTTCTTTTAATATCAAAAGCTAATATCTAATTAAATATTATAACATCACCTTATCCCTTTATTTTATTGCATAGTACTTAAAGGGATAGAGCCACCTTAATTATATACCCTTACAATAAGAAAGGAAAATATAAACTTGGAATTTGAGACACTAGTTGAAGTACTTATAGTCCCCTTTAACCTTAACACTTATTTCTGAATAGCTTCAATCTTTGCATCTATGTCCATTCCTCGGGGAATTGTTGTATTGGAAATGGCATGAGTCCAACTACCCAAACACTTCTCCATGTCCTTCTCAAACTCTGCATTCTCCAAGAACTCTCTTATAGCATCTATGCCGACAACCCAGTAGTGTCAAATTTTCATTCATTTTCTCCTTAGAGATGGTGTCTGCTTGAATAAATCTTCTCTAACTAAAGCCTTGAATCGAGATTTGATATCCTTAATAGTAAAATTATCACTTGAATTATCTTTGAAGATTCAGAAATGTATGTCTAGGAAGGCATACATGATCAAGGCTTTAAAATATTCCCTTTTTTGTAACATATTCTCGAGTTCACCGATGGCCTCTTCTAGAAATTTGATTTTTAAGCCAATGCTAAAGACCCCTTTGTTTGGACAGATTCTATTTAACATCCACAAAATCTTTGACCAAATTTTATTTAGTTGCATCTCAAAACAGAGTTGGCTAGTAGTAACATACACGAAATATTTTATGAGCAGTCACATCAGATGAGAAATGTCCTCCACTAGTGTGATCATGAAATGACCTTAGAAATCTCTTTTGTTGTTCCCTATCCACACATTTGAGAAACCTTCCATCAATCCCTCTTTTGAATAAATAATTATTCCAAAGTACATATTGTGTAGCTCTCAGTTTAATAGCTATCTTTTCTTTAGTTCTCATATGAGATGAGCATTCTCCATATGTAATAAAATGAGCAACATCAGCATACCATTCATGAGTTGAACAAATGAAGAGAACAATCAAAATATATGTGCCTTCCTCTGGGGAATTTTCTTTAGTACTGCAACAATCAATTCACAAAGGTGTTTTCCTTGCATGAATTTATTTTTCTTGATGTCCAAATCATACTCTTGCACCTTTGCCACCCAATTTCCTCTTTTGGTCCCAAACTCTTGTTGTGTGAGAATAGACTTAACCGTTGTATCTGGGACAAATACAATTGAGTGAGAATTAAGGATATAGAAACAAAATTGCTTGACTTCTGTAACCACAACAAAATAATGCTTTTCAATATGAGTATATTTTAATTCATGAGTTTTAAGAACATAACTCATGAAAGCAATGGGTAACTCACATGCTTCAATATTCTTATTTATTGGGATGATAGCCAAAGTATTCTCGGTAGCATAGTAATAGATAAAGAAATCCTTCTAAAACTCGGGAAAGCAAGAATGGGAGTTCGATCGATTGCCTTTTTGATATTTTCAAAAGCTTCCTTCCCGTCTGTAGTCAAACCAAAGGAATGATTTCCGTTCATCATCTAAGCTATACTCATAGGAAGCTCTGCAAAATCAGGAATAAATATTCTTAAGAAATTAATCTTTCCAAAGAAAGAATGCACACCTTTTTTACTTATAGGGAGAGGAATCCATTGGATAGCCTTAACTCTTTTTGGATCTATCTTGGTTCCCTCCTTGGAAATAATGTGTCCAAGTAGCTTACCCTCAGTGACATCAAAAATAGATTTCTTTGGGTTGAGGGACACTCCATGTTCTCTGCACTTTTGAAGGACAATTTCAAGATGTTGAAAATGGTCTTCCCTTTTCTTTGAAAAGACAATTAAATCATCCAGATACATAATAATACATTTCGCTTCCAAGGACCCAAAATCTAAATCCATTTCCCCGAAAAGTGGCACCAACATTAATAATCTCGAATGGCATCCTTTTGTAAGAAAAATTTCCCCATGGGGTCATGAAGGTTCTCTTGTGTTGATCATGAAGCGTCAACCTCAATCTGATTATCTTGAGAAAATCCATCTAACATAGATAACATTTCAAAGCCGTAATAGGCTGCAATATTTGATCCATCATGGGAAGTGGATAGTTATCCTTGAGGGAGGCTTGATTCAGATTTCAAAAATCCACACAAATTTGAATCTCACCATTCTTTTTCCTTATTGGCACAATATTGGCTACCCAAGCTGAGTGATGAATTGGAAAAATTATTTTTTCCTTCAAGAGCTTTTGAATCTCTTGATAAATGGTGTTTGAAATCTTAGGTTTATATTGCCTTTGATTTTTTTCCTTAAAGGGTTAATTCCTTGTTTGAGGGATATGATGTTGCATTTTTCTACGTTTGAAATATTTCAAGTCATCATATGAATAGGAAAGCACATCAATATATATTTTTAGAAAATTTATCATTCTATTTCTTGCTTCTTTTATGTAGCATTTTCCAATGTTGACAAGCTTGGGTTCCTCTTTGCTTCTAATATTAATATTTTCATATTCGGCAGACTAATGAACCTCGTGTGATATATTTGACATGATATACCTATCATGTTTTTTCAATAAAATCTTTTAGACTTACTAATCCTCCTGGGTATCTTGTTACCTTTCAAATTAATACAACTATCCTTATCAGATTCTTCCTCTATTCCTTCTTTAATCATGGTGGATGTTATGGATTCATGAGGAGCATCTTCACTTCCTTCAAAATACAACTGATCTGAAATTATCTTGAAGCTCAAGAAAAGAAAGAAAATGTTGATCATCATTGAATACTTTCCAATTGTTGGCATTATCCGACACACTTGGCCTATGTATCATTTCAATTGTGAATTTTTCCTGAGAAAATTTAGGGTGAGGGATGAAAGAGTATCTTGAGACAGCTAAAGCATCTTCTTTGGTATTCCTTTTCTTGGGAACAACTTCAATGGAAAAGGAATCCAATAATTTGATAGAATCCCATACCAGACTTCCTATAGTGTTTTAGTATTTTATTTTTAACTTTAAAAATATCACGACTTCGTTAACGATGAGTTTAGCATCCCCTCTTGCACAAAGAATCTTAATCCCCATCTCTTTGGCCATTGATAGCCACAAAAGAAGAGATTCATATTTAGCTATATTATTTTTAATTTCAAATTGGAGCTTGTAGGAAAAATGATAAGACTTATTTTTAGGAGGAAACAAGACCACACCTACTCCAAAGCTAATCTGAAGAATAACTACCATCAAAATCAATGGTCTAAATATTATAAGGATTATCTATCACACTTTTAGAAATTTTCATTTCTTTTTCCGACATGATCATATAGTTCCCATGACCAATGTCCTCATAGAGGATTTGTGCTTTAGGATCATCAGTCTTCTGCACAATATATTAAGTCGCCTCTCGGGTAAAAAAATTCATCTTCCCATTTAATGGAATGAGAGAGTGTGACGATCCATTTTAATTTATCCACCCACTTCTTTATAGAAGTTCCCGCTTAGCATCATGCCATAAGATGGGGAATATCTCGGTACTAAAATAGTAACCTTGACCCTTTTTGTGGGAAAGTAGTGAAATCCACTTGTGCATCTTTGATTATTTATACCAATGGTGCCTCCTTACTTTCCATAGAATAGTAAGAGCCCAATGTGCATGTTAAAGTCAATCCTAAAACATGTGCAACATTAGAAGGCATAACATTATCTGTCAGCGCTCCCGAATCAATATCACAATTCTGAGCCTATGACGTGCTATAAGTGGAGTGATACAAAAGGACTCAATTTTATTAGTTACTGAGAAGGAGGTGGTTTCCATTAGGTTCTACCTTGAGGTGTATAGGTGGGAGTAAGTAAAAGACATTTAGATGTGGTAGGTGTACGATTGTATTTGGATTTGATAAATTTGACAACTTTGAGCAAAGGAATTAGGATGAGTACGATAAAATCATCTTCTGAAATTTGGATTTTATTTTTCTTAAGGTGGTAAATTATGTCAAAGGATTCCGAGATAGATGGGGTGTTTGACCTTTGGAAGGGGAAGAATAGTTAGGACCATCAGCTTTGGCACTTGAGTTTTTCTTATTAGCACACAAAGATGAGGAAGTAGAGGGAGTATTAACATTACTTACCTTTTGAATAGAAGTGGTTAGAATAGGAGCTCCTCTTTTGGCAAGAAATGGGATGGTAATTGGGACCTCCTTGGATTTTCTTGTTGGCTTGACAACTTCCTTACTCTTACTCATTTGTTCTCAGGTCAAGACAACATATGACTTGATATTCATATCTGCCACTACTTCATCCTAATAATTTGTGTCATAACCAACTCCCTATGTGTTGTGAAAGCTAACACGAGAATTGTTGGCTTCCTCTAGCGTTTCCTCTACTTCTTCTTTAAGTTATTCATATCCTTCAACATCCTCTTTGTCTTCTGGTTACTGAACTTCACATGTTGCATTGAGAAGATCTTTGAGAGGTGGCCCTTCAATTTCTAGTTTTGGTTAGAGAGGAGGTATCGATTTTGAGCCTAAAAATTCTTTCTTGGAATATTCTTATAACGAGTATTCTAGGACAATTTATTTTTGATATCTATGAGATCATTTCCCAATTTTTGTACTAATTGGTCGATTTATTTCTTGAAGAAGAGGCCTTGGATTTAGTAGGTTACTTTTTCAATTTCCCGAAATTATTAAATCATCCTCAACACTTACGGTTAAGTGCTGATCAACATCCGAGTCACCAAGTTAGCCCCGATCAACATTTTTGAATTTGATCCATAGGTCGAGTGGCCACCGGAATATTATTGACCAACTTGTTAAATTTGGATAAAAATTCTCTCATAGATTCATATGGTTCCTTCTTAATATGATAAATCTAGGCAAGGAGAGCATGCACATCTTCAACATGCTTGAACCGATCCTCAAATTGTGTTCTCATGTTGGCCCGGTTGGTGATAGCCCTAGCAGGAGATGATACAACCAATCAGCAACATTATCTTGCAACGTTTCCAAAAAGAGCCTAACGGAAACATGTTCATGATCCACTCCAAGTATATCACATGCTACAATGAATACAACAAAGTGATCATCTGGGTTCACCTTTCCATCTCCTTTGAATTTAGGAAAACTTTTCCTATTCCCTTTTGGGAGATCATGCAATGGTTAAGCAAGGGCCAGAGGTCCAACCCATTTTCCCCAAGGTAGAGGTGTTTCCATTCTTAGAAAAATAGTTTGTAAAGGAATTGTGACTCAGCCAACACCAATGCTTTAATACTAAGGCTTAGTTGGGTTTTTGAGTCTATGTTTCTTACAATTCTATTTTTGACAAGGGAAGTACTTGTGGATCTTTTTATCCTTCTCTCTAGGTAGAAAGAGAAGTCATGTTGTTTTAGAAATTGAAAATTTGGATCCTCAACATCAAGTTACCTTTGACCTTGTGTATATCTTCTTTACGCCAAGGTGTCGGCACTTTCGGTTCAATTGAAGTTGTTTCGGTGAGATGCACAAAATGTGCCCCATGATGGGTGCCAATAACTGTTGGTTGTAGAATTTGATCTTTTGAAAACAACTAACGATCAAGGGACAATAGTCTCTCCTCTTTATGGGATAGGTTCCCTTTTTAAAATCCAAAAACCTTATTTATAGTATAAAAATTTGTTAAATATTTTGGTGAGGATTTTGATATCTCTAGATGCATTTATCCAAGGTTTTCAATACAAAAGAAAATAGGAAAAGTCATGATTGATATTAAGAAACCGAGGATAGGGAGCACTTTATGATATATATATATATATATATATATATATATATATATTACGAGTGATAAACTACTAATGCATTGATAAAATAACAAGATTTAGACTATGCATATAAAACACAGGATAGACATGTATTAGACACAAAGTTCCAAATACACTTATCAACTGAAAGACACAAAGTTCTTGCTTCAAATGCACATCAGCCTTATATGAATAAAAAAGAACAGTAAAGAATAAAATCATGAGAGAGAGAGAGAGAGAAATTTCTTCTATATTGATTATTTCAATGGTCTCTTTACTTCCGAATACAAAAATTCTTGATCCTTTACAATGACAAGAAAATTTCTTTAAATAACCCTGAGAAACGGTTACAAAAAGCCTTTTCAGTTTCCTTTCTTTTAATCTCAAAATATAATATCTAATTAAATATTATAACATCAACTTATCCCTTGCTTTCATTACACATGAATTAAAGGGATAAAGCCACCTTAATTAGATATCTTTACAATAAGAAAGGAAAATATAAACTAGGAAGTCGAGACACTAGTTGAAGCACTTGTAGTCCCCTTTGACCTTAGCACTTGATTCCTGAATCACTTCAATGTTACAACTATGTCCATTCCTCGAGGAATTGCTGTATTGGTAGTACCATGAGTCCAACTATCCAAACACTTCTCCATCTCTTTCTTGAACTTTACATTCCCTCAGAACTCTTTATTATCATCTATGATAACATCCTATAGTATGCAAATTTATTTCATTTTCTCCTTATAGATGGTGTCCTGCTTAAATAAATCTTCTTTGACAAAATCCTTGAATTGATATTTGATCTCTTGAATAGTAAATTTATAACTTGAATTCTCTTTGAATATTTGGAAATGTATGTTCAGGAAGGTAGACATGACACAAGCTTTAAAATATTCTCCTTTTTGCAGCATATTCCTGAGTTCACCGATGGCCTCTTCTAAAACTTTGAGTTTCCATTCAATGTTGAAGACCCACTGTTTGGACAGATTCTATTTAACATCATCAAAAACCTTATTAGCCAAAAGGACCTACACATTTGTATCACTCATCAATTTGAGATCTTAAATGCAATCACTCCATAATTTCAACTTTCTATCTAAACCACTGAGTGTTGTAGATAAAGTAAGTTGAATCCTGGACATTTTCTCATATTCCTTGAATTCCTCTTTAATAAAATATAGGTATGTGATTATTAAATCATCAACCATAGCTTCCACTACTTTACCATAAGTAAAATACTTATGGATTTCTTTAATGTCTTGAACTTCATCGGTGGAAAAGATAGTAGGAGGTGGGATGGAAGCCAGGGGAGTGGGATCATGAACCTTATATTCTTCCAATAAGGATTTGATGAGACTAGATATAATTTCGTTATGATCCTCCAGCTGCTCTTGTGTTTTCTTCACCTTCTCAACTCTTTCAATCACCCTAGACATAATCTCCTTCAGATTATGTACTTCACTTTCTTGGGTTGATTCTTTAAGGGGAATTCTTGTCAACTCCAGATCACCCATTGATAGGTCCTTTTCATCTTTATAAAACTTGGGTTATGCAGTTTCCATGAACTGTTGACCTTAAGAGTCTGATACCAACCTTGATCTTACTTTTTCCTTTTTAGCTAGAGGGGGAGGACTAGTACCTAGAAGAGCTGCCATTGCATGAAAATTGGGAACAAAAAAACTTGAAGTAGCCTTTCTCTTCTTACTTTCAAGTAATGATTTTACCTGTAAACGAGGAACTAGAAGTGGAACTATCAATGAGCCCTAGTGTAGAGGCACTCATAGCACTTAGTGTTTTCACAACAGACCACCTCTAATAAAGAGGTATCGGTTTGAGTGGAGTCAAGAGCTTGTTTGGAAGATATTTCTATAGAATCCAAAACAATTTCCTTTGACTTATCTTCAATCATCTTGCTTTCTTCATGTGCATTCTCTTCAATATTTTTTTGCTCTTTTCCTTGGTTGTCATCATCATCATCCAAGTCCACAATTGTTTCCTTTACTTCAGCTTGTTTAGGAGAAGGTTTTATTTCTTGAATGATATCAACTACCTTATTTTCTTTCTTTATTATCCCTTTTTTGGTATACACTAGAGTTGAGGATTACGGAGGAGAAGGACAGATTGCTCAACTATCTCAAGAGCTAACACAAGTATTTCCTTCTAAGGATTAGGGGTATCCTTGGAATTAGACCTATATTTCCTTCCTTGAATCCCTTCATTTTCCTAGTAAAACAAATTTTATTTCTTACTAGGACAAGATTATTTAGCTCCTTCAAATCATCTCTCTCCTTGACAAACCAATCAATGATTTCAATACGAGTATGTTTAATGGATCTTTCATACTCAAGAGACGTAACTCATCATCATCATGCTCTAATCCTTCAAAGACATCAAATATGCAAAAATCAATGATTTGATGTAGAGATAACCTCCCATAATACCTCCTCCCGGCATCATAATCATTAGAATAATCTACCCAATAGTCTTCAATATCAAGAATATGTTGATAACTCATTCTGAAATTTGATTAAATGAACTCCTGAATGTCGAAGAAAGTTATGGGATTATAGTAATGAAGAGTGAGAGGTGAAATTTTTCTATCAATATTCTAAGCATCTAGGCGATTGCAGTGTAATTATCTAGTGTGATTTGGAACCGAGTACTGCAACCTTATTATCCATACAAGTTCTATCCAACTTGTCTAATTTATGTAGATTTATAATAAAGCCATCTTATCAAAGTGGAATACATGGGAAGTTTTAGGGGTTTTCCTCAAATCCAGCCAATCTTATATATGAAAACGTCTGAATTGGGTGAAGAAGTTGCCATAGACACTAATCAATTGTTTTGTCTCATCGAAAATATTTTAGCAAAGTATCTCCTTCCGAGAATCTGAAAAATTACATAGTGAATGCATCATTCACCTCTATAATGTGATGATTACTAATTTTCGTGGTCAAATGTGGACGATACATATGAATGGAGGCATCCTTCTTGTCATCCACATGGGAGAAACCGAACCACTCTTTATAAATCAGTAATTGAGTACATCGGGTATGAGGTCATGTAGAAGGTTTGGGTTCTTTGAACATTTGATAATTTCTCAATCAAGCTATCACAAATGATTCCTACCGAGTTTAATTTTTTCTTACCCTCCCATATGATATTGATGGAGAGGCACATCCAATAGTGAAACTCATTAGTGGTGGGAATTCATGCTATCATAGAAAATAGAGTGATGACGCTAGATAATTCTTCATGGAAATAAAATTTTAACATTTTATTAGGTAGCCTTGAGGCTCCTTTCATAGGGTTCTTGAACCAAGACTTGGAAACTCTACTTTTATATTTTTCATTGTCTTGATCAAAAAGAGTTTGTGCCTAATCCTTAGAGAGATTATTTAAATTTTAGAACATGGGAATTATGAGGGAAGTACAAATGAAATATTAATCAAGTCGTGCCACCACATAATTTTTAAGATTAAGGATTTCTTTTGTATCAGGATCAAAACAAGAGCTACAAGCAAGAATTATATCGACACACTGGACTGAAATCGGAAAAACCCCTACCTCTGTGATCCCACTATCTTTTATCAACTAAGCCACAAGAGTAGGGTTTTGAAAATTGATTCATGCCCAGAATTAATCTAAGTCTAGGTATTGTACTTGACTATTGCCAATGTTTGGTACAACTGTTTCTAAGGATGGAAGGTGTCCATGACCTTTAAAATTGATCTTAATCTTGTAGCGAGAGAAAAATATTACTTGTGAGAAAAGATTCATTAGTTTCTTCATCAACACCTTAATGTTTCATGACTTCTTTTTTCACTTGCATATTTGAAAACAATGGAACAAGACTCGACCATGGCTAGAAATGGTGGAGGAGAGAGAACACGAATGGTCAATAGCAATTTACAAGTGAGGTGGTGAAAATGATTTATAAGCATTTAAACCCAAGTAAGTCAGATGGGTAAAATAAGTGAGGAAATTTATACTTATACCGACCTTAAAACAATGGAAATTAGGTAAGGTGGAATAAAAGATCACAACTGTCTCGTGAGTCATCGGGACAAATGAGATGCACAAAGCTGAAAAAAGATGATTTGTGGAAAATTAGAAAAGATTCACACAACTATCGCAAGGGACATTGGGACAGCTGGGATGCACAAAGCCAAAATACCTATGAGGAATAGATATAGGAAAATGTGGGCTTGTGGGGAAATGGGAGTCAAGCGAGAACTTGGTAGATGCGGGAAAAAAATCTGAAACACCTGCAACCTATGAAAATCAGATAAGTCAGAAGTATTTGAGACAGGCCACACTTGCGACATCAAGACAAATGGGACATACAAATCCAAAAATCCTATTACAAAGGAAAAAATGAGACCAATTGGAAAAGCTGGAAAATGGGGGAACAGAGACAACCCGGATGAACTAGGGACATGGGGGATGGAAAAAGCCGAAATACACCGTGAAAAGAATGAAAAAGGGTCAAAACTCAAAATTTTGAAAAATGACTAACTATTTAGAACTAGCTTTAGCTAGGAGACCTTGACAAGGGCATTTAGTAGTCACAAAAAAAAAAAAAAATTCAAGAATAGAGATGAAAATGTATAACTCTTGAGGAGGTGACAAAAGTTGGGCATTCTGGGGACATGACTTGGTTTTAGTATCATGATAACAAGACATGGTATAAAGTTCAAAATCTTAAGGTTTCAAAATATACTAGTGCCTTATCCATTGGGAAAAAAGTAAAGGATTAACCAATACATAAGAGACACCCATACAACACCAAATAAAGACCAAAAACAAAAACTATACAAAATTGTATAAAGGACCACCTAGAAAACTAGGACTGAAATAACTTCAAGTACTTCCCACTATATGGAAATGGAAGAGATTTTCCATCCATATAGTCCAAGTAGAAATAATTTTCTCCAACAAAATTCCTAATCTTGAAAGGGCCCAACCAAAGAGAATCAAATTTTCCATGACTTCCCGAGGCTCCAGCCTCTTCTCCTAAAGTAGAACAATGTCTCCAACCTAAAAGTCTCCAGTATGGACTTTTTATCAAAAAAATTCTATAATTTTTGTTGGTGTTCCACAATCCTATCAACCACTTGCAATTTTTCCTCATTAAACTTCTACAAGTACATGATTCTCCTCTCTAAGGCACTAGTAAAGTTTGAATCTTCAATGGCCTTCATTTGCACGACTAGTAGTTCTATAGTTACTGGAAACAAAGCTTTAGTTCCATACACTACCTAAAAAGGAGACATTCCAATTTCCCTCTTGGGAGTACTTATATCTACCCAAAGAGCATCATACATCTTCTTATGCATGTTTCTCTCGTGACTCATCGACAAGCTTACAAATAATAGTGACCAAATTCTTGTTTGTTGACTATAATTATGCATTTCCTTGGGGGTAGTAATTAGAAAAATTTGCTAGTGAAATTCCATACCCATTGTAGAAATCCATCATTTCATAGGAATAAAAATTAGTGGCATTGTCAAGTGACAATTTTTCTTGGTACCCCAAACCTAACTAGAATGTTTTCCTTGATAAAATTACATACTACTTCCAAGGTCATGCTTTTGATGAAATGGATTCCACCCATTTGGTGAAATAATGAGTGGTGGTTAATACATGAGTATGTTGAGCATTGGAATGAGGATTTAGGGTACCACAAAGTCAAGTCCCCATTTTAAAAGGGTTCCTCTATCACCACTTTGGTTTGAGTGGGAGACTGGCTAACTTAGGTCTTCCCATAAAATTTTGGCAAGCTTCGTATTTATTTACCCATTTACTTACATCTCAAAATAGAGTTGGTGAGTAGTAACCTATAGGAAGGATTTTATGTGTAGTCACAACAGATGAGAAATATCTTCCACAACCGTCATCATGAAATTCCCTGAGCAATCTCTTTTTTTGTTCATTGTCCACACATATGAGAAACCTTCCATCAATCCCTCTTTTGAATAAAGAATTATCCCAAAGTACATATTGTTTAGATATCAGTTTAATATATATCTTTTCTTTAGCACTCAGATGATATGAGCATTCTCCATATGTAAGAAAATGAGCAACATCAACATACCATTCATCAATTTAACTAATGAAGAAAACAATGGAAATATTTGTTCCTTCCTTAGGGGAATTTTCTTTAGCACCTGCAATAATCAATTAACAAAGACCTTTTCCTCGTACTAATTTATCTAGCCTAATGTCCAAATCATATTGTTGCACCTTTGCACCCTATTTCCTCTTTTGGTCCCAAACTCTTCTTTGTGTGATAATAGACTTAACTATTGTATCGGGGACAAATATAATTGAGTGAGAACTAAGGATATAGAAACAAAATTTCTAGACTTATTTAACCACAACAAAATCATGCTTCTCAATCTGAGTATATTTTAATTCATGAGTTTTAAGGACATAATTCATGAAAGCAATGGGTAGCTCACATCCCTTAGGATTCTTTTGTGTTAGGATAATAGCCAAAGTATTCTCAGTAGCATAGCAATAGATAAATATATATTTCTCAAAGTCGTAAGGCAAGCAAGAATGGGAGTCCGTGTGATTGTATTTTTCATATTTTAAAAATCTTCCTTTCCCTCTAGATTTAAACAAAAGGAATTCTTTCCTTTCATCATTTGAGCTATACTCATAGTCATCTCTGCAAAATCAGGAATAAATATCCTTAAAAGATTAATCTTTCCAAAGAAAGAATGCACACCTTTTTTTCTTTTAGGTAGAGGAATCCATTGGATAGCTTGAAATATTTCTGGATGTATCTTGATTCCCTCCTTGGAAACAATGTTTCCAAGTATCCTACCCTCATTTGAGACAAAAAAATATTTCATTGGGTTTAGAGAAACTCCATGTTCTCTGCACTTTTGAAGGACAATTTCAAGATGTTGAAAATGGTCTTCCCTTTTCTTTGAAAAGATAGTTAAATCATCTAGATACACAAGAATGCATTTCCCTTTCAAGGACCCAAAAGCTAAATCCATTTCTGCTAAAAAGTGGCACCAACATTAATTAGAACGAATGAGATCCTTTTATAAGAAAAATATCCCCATGGGGTTGTGAAGGTTGTCTTGTGTTGATCATGAACATCAACCACAATCTGATTACACCTAGAAAATCCATCTAACATAGATAACATTTCAGATCCAGTAACAACTTGCAATATTTGATCCATCATGGGAAGTGGATAGTTATCTTTGAGGGAGGCTTGATTAAGATTTTGAAAATCCACACAAATCTGGATCTCACCATTCTTTTTCCTTACCAGACAATATTGGCTACCTGTGCTAAGTGATGAATTGGAAAAAGAATTTTTCCTTCAAGAGCTTTTGAATCTCTTGGTAAATGGTGTCTAAAATCTTGATTCTATTTCCTTTGCTTCAGCCTAAAAGGATTAATTCCTTGTTTCAAAGGGATATAATGTTGCATTCCTCTAGATTTGAAATATTTCAAGTAATCATATTAATAGGAAATCACATCAACATTTATTTTTATAAAAACAATCATTTTATTTGTTTCTTCTTTTATGCAACATTTTCCAATGTTGACAAGCTTGGGTTCTTCTTTTCTTCCAGTATTAATATTTTCATACTCTCTGATCGATGAACCTCATGTGATATCTTTGACTTGATATACTTGTCATGCTTGCCAAATAAATTTTCTAGACTTAATAATCCTATGGGTATCGTTTTACCTTTCAAATTAATACAACCATCATTATGAGATTCAACCTCTATTCCTTCTTCAGTTATGGTGGATGTTATGGATTCATGAGGAGTAACTTAACTTCCTTCAAAATACAACTGACTGAAATTATCTTGAAGCTCAAGAAAATAAAGTAAATTTTGATCATAATTGAATACTTGCCAATTGTTTCCGTTATCTGGCACACTTGGCCTATGTATCATTTTGATTGTGAACTTTTTTGAGAAAATTTGGGGTGAGGGATCGTAAGGACCCTAAGACAGCTAAAGCATTTGCTCGGTATTTCTTTCCTTGGGAGCATCTTCAATGGAAAAGGCTTCCAATAATCGAAAGAATTCCATGCCAGCTCCTATAGTGTTTTAGTATTTTATTTTTAACTTGAAACTATCCCTAACTTTCTTAACGATGAATTCAACATCCCCTCTTGCACAAATATTCTTAATCCCCATCTCTTTGGCCATTGATAGCCCCAAAATAAGAGATTCATATTCAATTGTATTATTTGTAATTTCAAATTGGAGCTTGTAGGAAAAATGATGAGACTTATTTTTAGGAGGAAAGAAGACCACACCTACTCTAAGATCGACATAAAAACAACTACCATCAAATTCAAGAGTCTAAATACCATTAGGGTTATCTATCACACTTTTAGAAATTTTCAGCTTTTTTCTAACATGATCATATAGTTCCTATGACCAATGTCCTCATAGAGGATTTGTGCTTTAGGATCATCGGTCTTCGCACAATATATTAAGGCTGCCTCTCGAGTAACAATATCTTCATCTTCCCATTCACTAGCATTAGAGTGTGTTACCAGTCCATTTGAATTTCTCCACCCACTTCTTTATAGAAGTTCCTTCTTAGTAGCATGCCATAAGATGGGAGAATATCTACCACTAAAATATTAGACTTGACCCTTTTATGGGAAATTAGCGAAATCCACTTGTGCATCTTTGATTCTTCCCACCAATAGCGTCGGCTTACTTTACATAGAATAGAAAGAACCAAACGTGTGTGTTAAAGTCAAGCCTAAAGCATGCGCAACCTTAGTAGGCATAACATTATCTGATGATCTTGAATCAATAACTCAATTACTAAGCCTATCACCCGCTATAAGTAGTGTGGTATAAAGGTCTCAATTTTCTCGATTACAAAAGGGGTGGTGTCCATTAGATTCTATTGAGGTGTAGAGGTGGGAGTAGGTAAAAGGACTTTAGATGTGGCAGGTGTAAAATTGGATTTGGATTTGATAAGTTTGACAACCTAAGAAAATGCACTAGGATGGGTCCGATAAAACTCAACTTCTAAAATCTGGATTTTACTTTTCTTAAGGTGGTCAATTATATCTATGTAATGGAATTACTTGTATAAATCTGATTATTAGCAGCAATATAACACCAATGAACAAAATATTTTAGATAAATAATCTCAATGTGCAAGTATAATATCGTTTCCACTTTGAGGGGCAACCTCCAAACTAAACAATAAGACTCAAATGTTGAATATGATGATCAAATACTACCTACTAACCCCTATATATACTATTCATATGCTATGGCCAACACCAAGGCTAACCCACTAATGAAAATATAACATATATGAAAGAGATACATAATGATAAGACGTTATGATATCCACAAGTCGGCTATATACATCTAATATAAGATATATGATTAAGCATGTAGCATGCCCCTCCCCTTTAAAGCAACATTTTCCCGATGTTGAGAAGATATGGATCTTTGCTTGTCAGGAAATTTTCATCCTCCCAAGCTACGTCTTCATTGACTAGATTTTTCCACTTGATCAAATACTCAATGATGACCCTTGTCCTTAATCGCTTAGTGCATGTCTGAAGGATGCATTCTAGTTCCAGGATGATCCTACCCTCTTCATCAAGCTCAAGCAACACCTTTCTGGGTTAATATTGTCTATCTAATTACCTTCTTTACACAAGATACATGGAATATTTTATGAATTCGAGTAGCGGAGGAAGTTCTAGTTTATATGCTACATTGCCAATCTTCTGTAACACTTGATAAGGGCCATAATACTTAGGTGAAATCTTGTTATCTTTTTCTGTTGTTTTAAGGACATTTTATTATATGGTTGTAAATGCACAAAAACCCAATCACTGAATTCAAAATGTCTTTCAACTGCGATGTTGTTATTCTTGCTATTTCATGCGGTTTTGTGACATGGAAAAATTCTCCATGAGACTAGAAAGCACCTCTTGTTGGTGTTGAATGTGTTCTTCAACTACTTGAACCCTTGGTTGGAATTTCAAAGATGAAGTGATAGATGGTGGATGGTAATCATATAATGCCACGAAAGGAGAAATTTTAGTTGAAGTATGAATGGAGGTGTTATACCACCATTCTACCAAAGAATAACCGTTGGACCCATCTCACTTGCTTATCTGACGTAAAACAATGAAGATATCCCTCCAAGCACTTGTTTACCACCTCTATTTTCCCATCAGACTGGGGATGATAAGAGGAACTATGAGCTAGTTGTGTGCCCAAGCATGAGAACAAGTCAATCCAAAAATTACCAGTAAATATAGGGTCTTGATCACTTACTATAATCTTTGGTGTCCCATGTAGCTTCTAAATTGTATCCCTGAAGGTTGTTGCTACTGTACTCCCAACAAATGGATGTGATAAAGCACAAAAATAGACATATTTTGTGAGTATGTCCACCACCACCATGATTACATTTTTACCTTTTAATTCATGCAACCCTTTGATGATGTCCATGGAAACATCTTCCCACCTCTGGCTAGGAATAGATAGAGGTTTTAAAAACCCGGGACTTAATTGTTTTGCCCTTATTTTCTTTGACAAACCATGCATTCGCCTTCAAATTTGGACATCCCCTTCTAGCCCTTTCGAGAAAAAGTCATGCTTGATTCGATGATAAGTCTTTAAGAAGCCATAATGACCTAATGGAGAAGCATAGAGCTCGAGATAGAACTCTATTTTTAAGGATTGAATTCTTACATAGATATAATCTATCTTTATACCATAAAGCATCTCCTTTCCATACAATTTTTTCCGACATGCTTGGATCTTGTTGGATATTTTGAATGAGATTTTGTGCACTTGGTTATTTTTTCCATTCATACCTTGCATCCTCTATACAATCCTCACGTAATAATGATATGGAACACAAACATGTGGGGTAGATTCATCCTTCCAATATAAAGCATCAACAACTACATTCTTTTTCCCTTTCTTGTATATTATCTCAAAATCATACCCCAACATTTTTTAGACCCATTTATGTTGTTTTTCTGATGATAAATGTTGCTATAGGAATTATTTCAAACTAGCATGATCTGTCTTTACTTTGAAATGTCTTCCCATCAAATATGGTCTCCATTGCTTGAGTGCATGAAGAATTGCTAACATTTGTTTTTCATAAACTGGTTTACATATATTCTTAACTTTGAATTGGTGGCTCTCAAAGGAAATGGGTTTCCCTTCTTGCATGAGTGCTGCCCCCATACCATACCCTGAAGCATCACATTCAACAATGAATGGTTTTGAAAAATATGGGGTGGCTAGAACTGGAGTGGTGCACATGGCCTCCTTCAACTTCTCAAAGGCCGTAGTATCTTGCTCGTTCCAATGGAAAGAGTCCTTCTTCAATAAAGTTGTGAGTGGTGCTGCGATGCTTCCATAATTCCATAAAAATCTACAATAATAACCTATAAGCCCCAAAATTCTTTGGAGTTTTTTAGGGTTTTGGGCACCTTCCATTCAAGAATGAATTTTATCTTGTTAGGATCCACTTTAACACCTTCATAAGAAAAAATATGACCCGGATATTCAACCTCCTTGACACCAAAATAATACTTAAAAGGCTTTGCATAAATTTGATGTTGTTCAAGAGTTTCCAACACCTTATTTACATGATGAAGGTGTTCCTACCATGTTTTACTATAGATTAATATATCATCAAAGAAAACTAAAACAAACTTTCGAAGAAATGGCTTAAAGATGGAATTCATCAAGCTTTGAAATGTAGAGGGTGCATTTGTTAGTCCAAAAGGCATTACCAAGAACTCATAGTGTCCTTCATGTGTCCTGAAGGCTGTTTTATGAATATCTTCATCCTTGATTCTAATTTGATGATATCCAGAACGAAGATCAAGTTTTGTAAAGTAAACAACACCATGTAACTCATCTAGCAAATCATCAATTACAAGAATAGGAAACTTATCTTTAACTGTGTACTTATTGAGTTCCATGTAATCTGGACACATGTGCCAATTGTCATATTTTTTTGTACCATCACTACAGGAGAAGAGTAAGCACTATGACTATGATGAATAATTCCTACTTCAAAAATCTCTTGAACTATCTTCTCAATCTCACTCTTTTGCATATAGGGGTACCTTTAAGGTTTTATGTTGAGTGGTTGAATCCATGGTACTAGGTGGATGGCATGGTCATTGTCTCTTTTTGGACGCAAACCCTTGGGCATTTCTCCAAACACCACCGAGTGCTCATCTATAATCGATTGCATATCTCGTGAGTATAAAGGTATTGGAATCATGTGATTCTAATGAAAATAGTTGTGCCACAAACCCTTCTAGACATTTTCTAAGAAATTTTTGCATCTGATGAGAACTTACTATATGTGGGGACTTTTCTCTTAGTCATTTTAGTTTAAAAGTCCCCCTTCGACTAAAATTGCATGCAAAATTCTTGGAAATTCATTTCAATTGTTCCCAAGGTGGTAAGCCACTGAAATTCTAACACAATGTGTTCTCCTCCCATGGAAATGGAATACATATTGCTAGTTAGAAAGTAATATCCCATGGAAAGATTAATGTTATGGAATTTTCCTTAGCAACTAACAGCTTTTCCCATCAATGATCATGACTTCACACTCTAGATATGGATAAAAAAGTAGTTCAAGTGTAGCACTAACTTATGATTGATGAAGTTGTGAGTACTTCTTGAATCAATCAACATTGTTACCTTTTGTTTTTTTAAGAATCCAACTACTTTGAGAGTTTGGGCAGTGCTAATAGCGGAAATTACATGGCATGATATTGTTGGCTAGGGATCTCCTAATTCCTCCTATGGCTCTACCTCTTCGTCTTCTTCATTTTTTTTTCTTCTTCAAAGAGGGTGCTCAATGTAGAACAACTTCTTTTCAGCACACTTATGTCCTAGTCCAAATTTTTGTCACAATTAAAACATAACCCTTGGGATCTCTTTTCTTCAATTTTTTTAGGTGTCAGTCTAACTGGCCAAGGGAATGATGGTGAAAGGATGCTACGATATTTCATATTCTTGATGCTTTTTTTCTCTTTGGAAAGAAATTTTTCCTCTTCCGTAGTGCAAGATCATAGTGTTTGAAACCTTACAAGGATTAAACATACACACCTCAGTCTCAATTTTTCTTTAAGACCCCCAAGAAATAATTCATTCAAATTCTCTTCAGGAATATTTTCCACCCATAAGGAAAGGTTTTGGAATTGATGGATGTAATCTTTGACTATTCTTGTTTATCTGAGCATTGTGAATTGAACAAAATAATTATTTGACACACTAGAACTATAGTGTAATTGCAACTCTTCAGTGAAGAATTTCCATGTAACATTAAGGCCACTCTTTTTCCTTTGAGCACATAACCATCGATACCAAATGAATTGGTCAAGTTTAAGATACAATTATGCGATGGTAACCTTTTGTCTCGATGGAATCGATGAAGATCAAAGAAATCCTCCATCTGGTTAATCTAATTGAGTGGATCCTTTCCATCAAACTTACGCATTTCCACTTTTGGAATCATGTTAGGGCTTCTTGAGTGTTTGTATTTGGATTAGTCATGATTGTAGATCCCCCGGCTAGTTTGACTATTACTTTGACCAAAAGATCCACCCAGGGTTAATATGAGTATGATTGAGTTGTGACTAATTAGGAAGGATATGATGACCCATGATATTGTAACTAAATTGGTGAATGAAATCCTCCAATCATTGTCAATATTGTCTACATCTTCTTCTTTGGCCACTCTACCCTTGAGGTTTCATAACTCTAACTCAAGATAGCTAACATTATGGTCAATTTAATTAAACCCTAACCTTGAGGACTCTGTAGATACCCCTTGTGAATCTAAATTCTCAAATATTATCTCATCCTTATCAGGGGTTTTACATAGAGTGACGGGATTCTTTTTGCCTCTTGTCGAAGGCCTAGCCATGATCCCACAAAATGGTAAGATTTAAGGATCAAGGTCAAAAATTAGGGTTTGGAATTTCAATAGGAAATCGGAAAATTTTTATAAAACTCAAAGAACAAACTCAAACTAATTTTTAATCTTCTTTTTTAAAATGTAAATAAATTTGAAAAATTCTACAAATCTTACCGTAGGTAGCTGAATTATGAAAAAACATAAAATCGCTATAACATTTGCAAACTAAGTAAAAATTCTTAAAATTTGGTGGGGAGCTTACTTGAATGATTTTTCACACCATAAAAACATTTTCAAAAACTTTGCTACTGATTTTGAGATATGGATGAACCTTCACAATAAGGGTTTGACAAAGTGTTTGCTAAGTTCAAGCTCTAATACCACTTGTAATGGAATTACTTGTATAAATCTATGATTGTTAACCACAATATAGAACCATTGAACACAATAATTAAGATGAATGATCTAAATGTGCAAGTAGAATAGCTTAGCCACTTCGAGGGGGAAACCTCCAGACCAAACAATGAGACTCAAATGTTGAATATGATGGTCAACTACTACCTCCTAACTCCTATATATACTATTAATATGCTATGTCCAACACCAGAGAATGACCCACTAATGAAAATATAACATATATGAAAGAGATACATAATGATAAGAAGTTATGATAGTGACAATTCAGCTATATACATCCAATATAAGATATATGATTAAGGGCATAATAGTCAAAGGATCCGAGATAAATGGGGTGTCTCTTGTGACTTTGGAAGGGGAAGAACACTTAGGACTATCAGCTTTGGCACTTCGGGTTGTCTTATTAATAGATGAAGATGAAGAATTAGAGGGATTATTAGCATTACTTACCTTTTGAGTAGAAGTTGTAGGAATATGAGCTCCTCATTTTGCAACAACTAGGATGGTAATTGGGACCTCCCTAGATTTTCTTGTGGGCTGGACCACTTCCTTTTTCTTACTCATTTGTTCTCGAGTCACAAAAATATATGAATTATTGTTTATATTTGCCACTACTTCATCATAATCATATGTGTCATCATCAACTCCCTCCGTCCGAGAAAGTTAACCCGAGAATCGTTGGCTTCCTCTTGTGTTTCATCTTCTTCTTCAAGTTATTCATTTCCTTCAACATCCTCTTCATATTCTAGTTCTGAACTTCACATGTTGCATTAACAAGAACTTTGAGAGGTGGCCCTTCAATTACTAGTTTTGGTTGGAGAGGAGGTAGCTGATTTCGAGGCTAAAAATTCCTCCTTGGAATATCCTTATAAGGAGTATCTTTGGGCCAATTGCTTTTTGATAGCTATGAGATCATTTTTCAATTTTTGTACTAATTGCTCTAAGTTATTTTATGAAGAAGGGGCCTTGGATTTAACAAGTTCCTTTTTCAATTTCCTAGACATTATTAAATCATCTTAAACACTTATAGTTGAGCATTGATAAACATCCGAGTCACCAAGTTAGTACTTCTCAAGGCATAGCTTAGTTCGGGTATTTGTGCATTCAAGAAAAAAAAATTCAATTTGATCCACAAAGGAGTGGCCACAAGAATATTATTGAACAACTTGTTAAATTTGTGTTAGCTTGTGGAGCCTATTTTCATGTGTGAAAATGTTGAAGACTATACACTAAGAGTACTATACACTTTCCACAGCTTGTCTCACCTAGGTTTGGGCTTGAAAAACATGCTTTTCTCAAATGGGTGGGATTTTGACCTATAGGTTTATGGGACAGTTTTGACCCATGGTTTTGATAACCATGTTTTGTTAAAAATTCTTAAGTAATTGTCTACTTATGTGGTTTTGTGTATATAGTAGGTATGATGTAACATTATAGATGTGTCGAATTTGGGTGTTAATTCTAGAGATTTTATTGAGCATAGCTCCAAATAGGTTTGGGTATTGTATCGAGAGAGTGGTGGCTTGTAATAAAATATGAGCAAGAGATTCTTGGTGAATAGCCAAAATTGGGTGATCCATGTTAAATATTGTCTCTATGTGTTGTATTATTTTATTCTCGCACTTTTATTTCATATCTCGTAATAGTTTCTACATATTAGTTTCTAATGTTGTGACTCTGTGAGGGATTATTCCACATATTTTATCCCTTATTTCCTAACAATTTGGACACAAATTATCTCATAGGTTTATATGGTTCCTTCTTAATACGATAAATTTAGGCACGACGAGAATGCACATCTTCAATAGGTTTGAATCGATCGTCAAATAGTGTTCTCATGTTGGTCTAGTTAGTATTATCCCCAAAAGGATATGATATAACGAAACAATAACATTATCTTGTAACATTCCACAAAGATCCTAACAGAAATATCTTCATGTTCCACTCCAAGTATACCACACGCCAAAATGAATGCAACAATGTGCTCATCTGGGTGCACCTTTCCATCTCCTCTGAAGTTAGGAAAGATTTCCTATTTACTTTTGGGAGATCATACAATGGTTGAGCAAGGGCCGAGAGGTCCAACGTATCATCCCAAAGGTAGAGGTGTTTCCTTCTTAGAAAAATAGTTTGTAAAGGAACCGTGACTCCATCCAACACAAATTCTTGAATATCGGGGCTTAGTTGGGTTTGTGAGTCTATATTTCTTACTGATTCTATTTTTGATGAGAGGAAGTACTTGTGGATCTTGTTCTCCTTCTCTCTAGGGTTAAAGAGAAGTTGTGTATATCTTCAATACAAAGTGACCTTTGACCTTGTGTATATCTTCTATTTTCCACGGTGTCGGCAATTCTGGTTCGATTGAAGTTGTTTTGGTGGGATGCACAAAACATGCCCCATGGTGGGCACCAAAAACTGTTGGTTGTAGAATTTGATCTTTTGAAAACAAGTAATGATCGGGGGACAACAGTCCCTCTTGTTTATGGGAGAGGTTCCCTTATTGAAAGCCAAGTACCTTATTTACAAGTATAAAAATTTGTTAAATATTTTGGTGAGGATTTTGATATCTCTAGATGCATTTATCAAAGGTTTTCAATAGGAAGAAAATAGGAAAAGTTAGGACTAATATTTAGAAGCTCGAGGATAGGGGAGCACTTTAAGATATATATATATATAACACAAAGTTCTTGCTTTAAATGCACATAGCCTTATATGAATCAAACAAAGAAAAGAAAGAGGAAAAGCATGAGAGAGAGGAAATTTTCTTCTCTATTGATTATTTCAATGGTCTCTTTACATCTAGATACAAAAATTCTCGATCCTTTACAATCACAGAAAATTTCTTTAAATAACCCCGAGAAATGGTTACGAAGGCCTTTTCATTTTCCTTTCTTTTAATCTCGGAGAAGCTAATATCTAATTAAATATTATAACATCAAATTATCCCTTGATTTTATTAGATATGAATTAAAGGGATAGAGCCACCTTAATTATATATCCTTACAATAAGAAAGGAAAACATAAACTAGGAAGTCAAGACAGTAGTTGAAACACTTGTAGTCCCCTTTAACCTTAGCACTTGTTTCCTGAATCGCTTCAATGTTGCAGATATGTCCATTCCTTTGGAAATTGTTGTATTGATAGTGGAATGAGTCCAACTACCTAAACACTTCTCCATTTCCTTCTCAAACTTTTCATTCTCTAAGAAATCTTTGTTAGAATCTATGATGGTATCCTAGAGTATGCAAATTTCTTTCATTTTGTCCTTAGAGATGGTGTCCTGCTTGAATAAATATTCTTTAACAAAATCCTTGAACTGAGATTTGATCTCCTAAATAGTAAATTTATCACTTGAATTCTCTTTGAAGATTCAGAAATGTATGTCTAAAAAGGAAAACATGACACAAACTTTAAAAGATTCTCCTTTTTGTAGAATATTCATGATTTCACCACTGGCCTCTTCTAGAAATTTGATTTTCTAGTCAATGTTAAAGAGCCACTATTTGGAAAATATTTGTTTAACATCCTCAAAACCTTACTAGCCAAAAGGACCTGCACATATTTACCACTCATCAATTTGAGATCTTGAATGCACTCAATCCATAATTTAAACTCTCTATCTAAACCACTGAGTGTTATAGAGAACTTCAGTTGAATCTTGGAAAATTTCTCATATGCCTTGAATGCCTCTTCAATAAAATTTAGGCCTGTGATTACTAAATCATCAACCATAGCTTCCATTTCTTTACCATAAGTAGCATTCTTATGGATGTCTTTATTGGCTTGAACTTCATCGGTGGATAAGATAGTAGGAGGAGATGGAAGCTCCAGGAGTGGGATCAATAACCTTATCTTCTTCGCAATAAGGATTTTATGGAACTAGATAAAATTTTGTTCTACTCCCCCAACTTCTCTTGAGTTTTCTTTCCCTTCTCAACTCCTTCAATCACCCTATACACAGTCTCCCTCATATTATGTTCTTCAATTTCTCGGGTTAATTCTCCAAGGGGAATTATTGTCAACTCGAGATAATCCATTGATAGGTCATTTTCATCTTTATCAAACTTGGGTTTTACAATTGAGAGTCTAAGACCAAACTTGATGTGACTTTGGAATTTTTATCCGGAGAGGGAGGAGTAGTACTAGAAGAGAGTCACCGCATCAAACTAGGGAACAACAACACTTAATGAATCCTTTCTCTTATTACTTTCAAATAATGGCTATACCCAAGAAAATGAGGAACTAGAATTGGAAGGAGAAATGGGCCCTATTGTGGAGGAACTCATAGCACTCAGAGTTTGCACAACAACCACCTCTAACATAGAGGTATCAGTTTGAGTGGATTGAAAAGCTTCCTTGGCAAAAATTTATACAGACTCTAAAACCATTTCCTTTGATTGATCTTCCATCATACCGATTGCTTAGTATGCATACTCTTCAGGATTTTCTTGCTCTTTTCCTTAACTATCATCATTTTCATCCAAATCCACAATTGTTTCCTTTACT
>CM031233.1:206381297-206471297 GCA_018340775.1 Taxus wallichiana var. yunnanensis | reverse complement strand
CAATCTGTCAACTGCAATTCATCCAACAACAATCCCAACTCAATACTTCTAGCCTTGATTACGAATATAATCAAACATCCAAATATTTTTATTATATATGGTAAGAAATTGGTTTGAAGGGGACCCAAAACTCACAAATACAAAGGAGAAAAAGATATAACAAGAGAAAATAAAAGAGACGACCTCTACCAAAGCCGAAAGAGATAACCAAAGCACCAATGCAAATGAAACACAAAACCTTTGCAACACAAGGAAGGCCAAGTCAAAGAGACTTCAACCTTAAAGAATTATGAAGCTAGGAAAATTTTAGTGGTGAATTTTTGTAAACTCTTAAATATTCAATTTTTTGGAAATTACAAAGGGTGAATATTTAGGAGTTGGCTTCCACCCAATTTTCCAAAACATGTAGCCAACAGATCCTTTGTATGGGCTAGTTCACGTACTATTTACACATATAAATTAACTTATGCATGTAATTTCTCAACATTTCAAATCAACCTGTGCACATATTCACCAAAGTATATTACTTTACACAATGCCTAGGTATAATACTTATACAACCATCCAACCTCTACCATTTAGACTTCAAGATCTCCTTCCTAACCTAATCCATCCATCCTCTACCATCTTCCATTCAAACTCCAAGATTTGGTGCCCGACACGAATTTGTTCAACCTCAATCCGTCTAGCTGGAATGCATCCAACTCGCAATCCATCTAAGCGCAAGCATCCAACTAAAATCCATCAAAATTTGATTTTTCTAACCTTGATTTTTCCAACTTTGTACCATCCAAGTCCAATCGTAATCCATCCAACCGTAATCTGTCCAACTGCAATTCATCCAACAACAATCCGTCCAACTACAATACGTCTAGCCTTATACCATTCAACCTCTATCATGAATCTTATTTGTCCAAACCCAAGCCTCTTTGTCCCTATTTACTTGAATCTCTTGTGCCTCCCGCCTCTGTCGTCCAAATTTTTACCATCCATACCTATAGAAATATTTCAATAGTAACTATATGTGACATATCCATTGATTCGGGAACGTATGGCAAGAGGTTTACTTGCGAGTTCAAAATAGAGTAACAAGACTTTGGTTTGCTATTTTGGAAACTCAAAAAAAAAAAATGTTGTGTCAGGATCTATGGAAAATATAGGTATGTACTATCTACTAATTTACATAATTTTATTATTATATTTTTCATACTTGTATGTTTCTTGTACTCCTCTTTATAAAATTTAGTATTTATTCTTTGCACTCTTGTTTTATGTTTATTTAGTGGTATTAATAATATAAATAATTAATACTATTTCTATAACACTTTTATATGCAGAAATTTCTCAAACACCTTCACAAACAAATGTTTTCGAGATGATCCTTTTGGTTTTAGTGAAACTAATATTTTTGAGATGATTTGATTGATGAAAACATTTATTCCATTGATGACATTAAACTAGGAGAAGATTAATCAATTTCTCATCCAACACCAACATAATAGGAAAATTCTACTATAATTTCTATTTATAGAAAAATAAGATGAGAGGATCATGATATTCTTTATGATAACCCAAATGTACAAGTTTAAGTCGAAGAAAGTAAAAAAATGTGAGAAGAAAGAGGACAAACTGGACAATAGGAAGGACTTTCGAGGTTTGACTGGGAAGAAAAATATCTTTTATTGTACCTATCGAGCCTAATAATGGTAATGATATTCCAACTTAATGTTGATGTAAAATATGTAGTTGGAAACAAGGGAAAGATCCTATAATGCAACTTAAACTAGACACCATTGAAAAACACTGCCGGAAAATATATATTTCCCAAAAGAAAAAGGATGGGCACATAATAATATCTCATAATTGGAAAAAATAAAAAAGATCGCTTTACATGTAAAGTACATAGAAGAGTATGAAAAAGAAAAAAATGTTTGAAAAATCTAAATGAAAAAGGTGGCACAATTGTAGCAAAATTAAGAAAAGCTATGGAGACTGAAATGCATGCAAAAAGTATTCAATTTTCTACTGTATTCCATATATTGAAAAAGGGAAGACCCATTTCATATTTCTTAGATAGTAAAATTTTGTATCAGGTTATTGGCTTACAGAATGTTCCACAATCACATTGGTCAAATAGTAGTGGCTGGGAAATTACAAAATGCCTTTCCCTAGTGGAAAAGGAGGTTCCGAAAGAGGCTATTAAATATGCAAAGTTTATTTCTCTTTCAATTGATGAGGTTACAAAAGTTGAAAATACTTCATGGGTATGTATTTATGCATACACTTTTTCAAATGAAGTAAGAAATCCCCATCTCTTAATGGTTCATAAAATGAGTGAAAATTAAAATTTAAAAACCTTTACAAATTGGTGGTGTCAATTTTGAAGGATATAATAGGTATGGATGATTTTTTGATTGCAATGAACTTAGTTTTTATTAGAACCGATGGTGCAACTATAATGCAAAGGGCAAGAAATGGTGTCTACGAAAGACTGCAAACAAGTGTTTCCCCTATATGATTTCAATTCATTGTATGGATCACATAATGAATCTTGCATATAAAATTGTGAGAACATTTTAAAGTGTTTCTGTGGTGGAGGAACTCATCCATGATTTGCATGCATATTATTCAAGTAGTCTAAAGATATTTTAAGAATTTCAAACAAAATTAATTGGATTGACAAATGGGAAAAAACTTCTCAAATATCTAGATACTAGATGGATTTCAATGTTTGAGCCTTCTTGTGGAATATTTGAATAATATCCTTTGTTGACAGGTTTTATGTATAAATACTGCAGGGAAGTAGATAAAGCTAAAGATTTGGTGTACTACCTAACAGATATTGAAAATTTACTTACACTACATGGTATTTTTCCGATGTTGAATGAGCTAAATGTTTTGACGAAACATATGCAAGAGATTCATATCTACATAACATAATTCATATGACTGAGAAAATGCATGTGCATGAGTCTAGATAATTTATATTTGTTAGTTGGAAAATTTTGGGGACCTATATTTAAAAGTTGGAATGCATTAACAGAGACCTCAATAATCCAAGCTGCTACTTAAAATTCAATATAAATGATCATCTGTGTATAACAACTCATGGGAAAGAGATACCACTTCATACTTTTTAGAGAAGAGTAGATTTGGATAGGTTAGAGATGGAAGAAGTAAGAGTGACACACAATTTATATGAAATAGTATTATGTAACATTCAAAATAAATTGAAAAATATTTCTCAATATTTATCTACAGATATCCATGAATGATTCAAAAGGATAAATTAGTTTTAAAAATGGGATTTGTAAATCCACAAGTTTGGAATATAGCTTGAGGTATACCTAAAACATCCATCAATAATTTAGTTATAAAATACAAGACAAGTCTAATGGAAAATTTTTGTAAGAATGAAGAGATAAAAGGTGTTGTTGTTGAAGGTATTTTACAAAAGAAGTTAGTGAGTTATCCGTCACACCATTTTTCTAGCACTATGCTAGAATGATTTTGATTCTGGATGAGCCAAATGAAAATGGTTTCATTAGAAAACTTTGGAAGAATATTTATTCAAGTAGTATTTTACGAGAGGATTTGAGCAGTATTTTCAGCTATATGAACTTTTTCAAACTATGGTTATGGGATATGTTGAAGATGAGAGGGTATTCAGTGCACTGTCCTTCATAAAATAAAAATTCCATAACAGATTCAATACATATTTAGAAAGTTTTCTAAGATTGTATGTATCAAGTTACTCTGTGGAAACCTTTCCTTATAAGTGAGCACTTGATTTATGGAATTCACTCGTAGAAAGAAGAGGATTGGTGACATTCTAACTGATCGAGGGATGTGAGCACATCCACCGAACATGTTACCAATTAAGTAGAATTCTACGACACAAATGAACGGGTTTCTCTGCAGGATTTATTTCAATTTCCATTGTTCTAATTTCTTGTACACATTATGGACAATATTGAATATTATTTGATATATTAATATATTTCATATTGATTAATGATAATCAACTAGTCTTAATAGGTTGTGTTCTTTTACTTGTAAAAATATGTTTTTATATTTTATGTAATTATTGAATAAAAAAGGTTTTTATTTAGATCATGCATGTGATTATTGATTGATATTTTATCTCTACATGAAATATAAATCATTTGAAACAAACACACATTAAAATTTTAAACCATGCTTTACATCTCTCGAATAGTAACATAAAAACATTCACTATAAACAAAAATCCAATTACAAGTTTGCATATTAAATTGTTGAATTTTTTTAATAAATTCGATACAATAGTAAATATAGTTCCAATACAAAATTAGACTTGCATTCATTCTAACATGAGATAGATTACTTTATGAAGACATACATGTTTTCATAAAGCATTGTTGACAATACAATTATGAAATGATAGGTTGTGAATTATTTTCAAAGCTTTGGGAAAATTTATGTCATATAAGAACAAACTACGAGGAATCCTCTTTTCTACCTATGATTCTAAATCACGGTTTTCCTTACGTCAGCCACATAGAATAAAAAAGAAAGAAATGGTTGGCCATTATCTTTTCATTCCCACTCTAGTGTAGTGTCGAATTGTGACAACACACACTGTCACGTGGTGAAAATAAGTTTTTTTCAATTTTTCTTTGTAGGGGAAGATTGATATTTTTCTTACAAAAGAGGCGAAGCTTTCTAAGTTTTTATAATGCTCTCGATATAACTACCGATGTCTGCAAATCATACACTACACTATTAATATTTTTAACTATATTGTGCTCCTCCCTCATGCAACATCTCCTAATGACAAAAGTGATAGATCAACATCTCTCTTTTCTTTAGTAGTAAGATCCTGGATCCATCTTATGCTTTTTGATTATCCTTCTCAATGTATTATTTTTTTATTTAATAATATTTTTTTCCTTCAACTGTATAAATGTATTCAAGCTTTTATGGGCATTCTTCAAATGTGCATCAAATACAACTACTTCTTTCTTTAATTTTTCATATTTTACCTGCAAAATATAAATAGAAATGTATTAGTCTATTAGATAAGGTATAAACAATTTATTTCAATGCTCATAATATCATGATTTAATGTGTAAAAGATGACCTACCACATCTTTTTTTTTTCTGCATTTACAAATAAAACATTACTTTTATCTCTAGCCCATTTTTGTTTTATGTCTGGGCTTCAACATTAAGATTTTCCAACCTATTTTACGTTATATCTAAAATTTCTTCATCATAATCATTATTATAAAAATTTATGCATGACTGAGCTTTGTTTAGAAAAATGTCAAACCTTTCCAGTTGGCTCTCTATGACAATGATCAATGAATGCCTTTGAGAATGATTAAGGTATCAAGTATTTATTTCTTTGATACAAATTTTGGCCCTTCTCTCCAAAGTGCACACTAATTCCTCATCGAGACATAATAAGCTTCTTGAATTGTGCCCCCATACATGCTCTCGATATCAAATTTTCAAAATATGTCATTCGATCATTTGTGAGTGGAATTTGACTTAGTAGAGGAGGAGATTCTCTTATATCACGGACATATTTTTGTGCTTGTGGTTGAGGAGGTGGAGTAGATTGTATCATACAATGGGTGTCAAAATAGTTACCCATTTTGCGTCACCACTATCAAAGCACAAAAACTCATTATCAAGCTTGATCTCGTTCGAAATATGGGTACCCATTGTATTGAAGACACAAACTAGTTAAAAACCTAGAAATTATGCGGTTATTGGATGAATTGTTCTCTACTAAGTCGGCGAGGAAACCTTCCATTTTTTCCTTCAAATTTTCTTTTTCTTTGTATAGTGCGTGTGGGCAAGCGATCAAAAGCCTTTTTGAATCTATTGTGAAGGTCTATTAACTACAAGAACTAAACCGCAAAGTAATAAAAAACTAAATATTATACCCTTGTAAATACTAAATAAAATATTTGCAAGTAAACAAAATATACTAAACATTCTAAATTACCTTGCATGCTCAGAGATGTGACCATTCGACCTTGACACTTGAGACTGAGTTTGATCTAGACCGTTAAACTTGGAACTTTCTTAAAATAAAAAATGTAGAAATATTAAAATATTTTATCACTTACAAAACAGATAGCATGTTTATGGTTCATGTTAGTAGCTTAGTTATAATCATTACTATTTATACCTATAGAAAATTGTGATGGGATGGTGGTAGTGGTGGAGCTATTGACCCCATACGTTTTTTTTTTTTTAGGTAATAGAAGCGGGGTTGGTTTCACTTTGAATCCATATTAGAATCACCTAAGGCCTCTCGAGGGGCTTTACCATGAGATATAGACTCCTTATGAGATATTGCAGCTATAATTATGCTCTACTAGAAGAAAAAATTACTATTATTATTGCATTAGAAAATAATTAATTGTTATAATGTTAAAAATAAATTTTCCATGTTGTTCTTTAAGTGAAAGACAAATCAATTTGTCATTTATTATCATCAAATTGCAGTACATTCTACAATTGGTGGAAAGCATCATGATAGAAAGCAAGTAGATAATTTGTAGAAGAAAACACGGTCTTGGATTTATCAGATGTATTCATACCTGCAAGGGCATTGTTGACATCTATTTTAATTCGTTTAGACAAATATGTGGACCAATCAAATTGTTTCCCTGCTTAGTGTCTACAATATAAAATGAACCTCCTAGAACGGAATGTCTACAGATCCGCCCTACAACACAATTTTGGTATGAAATAGTGATAACATTGCATGAAAGCATTTTTTTGTAACACCTTGTATAACAAGGCCTCTTTTGGAATGATTAATTTACCGCAATCAATGCAACAAGATACAAGAAAATTTTAGATGCTCGGGAAATCAATTAATATTAAGAAAACAAACAATTGAAAATAAAATTGAACTTACCATCAACCTGCCCATTGTGATGAGACTCTAATTTTTTTTTGTCTTCATCAACTATGACCGCCTTTGTAGTCACGAGCATCTAGTTTTCAAAAGGTAAGCCAATTAATCAATGGACGTCTGTGGGCTGCACATAGAATGAAAATGTACGATCCATTAGGGGTATGGAAATTTTTTTGTCATCCTAGTTGTAAGAATTGATCAAGTAATTGAGGAGGGTAATATCTGTTTCGAATTGAGGAATGTTGACAAGCCCCGTGAATTGTGTTTTCTACATCCATTCCTTAGGTGTGTCTTTGAGTTTTATCAGTGTTGTAATATGAGGGCACATAAGATTTTTGTACTGAAATTTGGAGGCAAGAGTAACTGTGGTGTTAGCCATTGTTGAAAGCTTTGGAAATTGGTGTAAAGTTTTAGGAGAGGGAGGGGAAAGATTGTAGGTGCATGTTGATTCAATTGAAAATTGGAGAGCGTTGTAGATTTGTAAACATTTATGGAAAAAGTAACCTCGTATGGATATATAAAGGGCTCAAGTTGACGGTACAAACTCGTGGCGACAAACGATTGCTAGAGAATTTTGAGGCAACACATGTTTGGGGACTCGTGCATATTTTTGACCATCCAACTGGCAACAAATGACCAGCTCTCATGGACCGTCTAAGAGGAAAAAGGCTACCAATATATCGGGTTGTCCAACAGGAAATGACAATCATCTAACATGACCCATCTAATAGGAGAAGGATGACCATCCAGATAGTAAAGGGTCTAGAAACATATAGCTAGTAGATATTTTTGAGACGACCATCTATTAGAAGAAGGGGAACATCCAATGGGAAAACTCCAACAAGAAAAGACGAACGTCCAACGCCAAACTATAAAGAGACGAATGTCCAAAAAGGAAAGGTGGTCGTCTAACTTGACCTATCCAACAAGAAAGGGACAGAGAAGAGACGTCTGTCTGATAGACTCCAGTGGATAGACAGTTGTCCAACATCCGTCCAACTGTATGAAACCATGAAAAAAATAGGCTACCAAATTACCTTTGCCGTGAATCATTTTTTCAGATATTCACCATTATTTCGAAATTCAATTTTAGAGATTCACCACCCATTTTATAGTAATTCTTTGGAGGCGAGTCTTAAAATGAACCACGCAAGAAGACGCCCGAGAACAGCTCCGTGTAACTCGAGCAGCCCGAGTTGATTTATTTGGTTGGAACATGGTCCACCCATCCTCATCATCCTTGGGATTCGCTGACCCCTTCTTCTCCCCAATAGCGCCCCATCTTCTTTCGCGAAAAACACTACCAGCTTCCCCTCCACCTCGTTGTTCACCATCAGTCTGCCAGAATGAGGACTCCTAACCGGGAAATGGTGGGATTAAAAATTTGAAACATCCCGCTCGCTGGACATAGACCGGCTCGAACTGTAACCCGAGGCACATGCACCGACATCACCAGCAGCGCACCACCCCACTTCCGCCAAAATGACGCTCACTCCATCCATGCTCGACACCAAAACAGACACAACAGGCAGGGTTTCATCCTGCATTCGTTCAAATTTCGCATTCTCCTCCTCGACATTAACTCCTTCAACATCTGAATCTTCCTCCCCCAACTCATCATCCCCTCGGGTGATCGCAGTCACCTGCAGGGGTTCCTCGTCTTTACAACACGTCTTTGACTTATATCTCACCCTTCTGCATTTGCTGTAAAAAATAGACGATCTCTCCAGTTCAATCACCTATTCCCATTTATCTTCCGGGAATTCAAAAGATTCTATTAGGCAATTCGGAACACACGTGAGCATTAACGCGCAGGCGAGCAAAGACCAATCTGGACTGGGCCCTGGTGGCAAGGTCAATAGCGATCAACACCCCCATAGAGCAAGCAATCCCCAGAAAAACTTGAGGCTCCTAGAATTCCAAGGGAAGAGCAGGGAGGCGAATCCAGACAAGGAGGTCCTGACATTTAAGGACATTTAAGAGCATATGAGATTTCCGGTTCTCATCGGTGGAGGCTTAGAGTTGCACTCCCGTAGAACCATGGCGACCCCTGAAGCACCTTTTGCATCTCCGATTCATCTTGGAAACAACCAGATATAACAATAAATAACACTTAGAGAAAAATAAAAACAAAACTACTGATGAAAATAACCCAACACAAGCCCAAATATAGCTTGAATGTAGCAAAAAACGTGGCCAAATCATCATACTAGAAACAAGCTACGTCCCGAAGAGCCAGAAAGCTGCGATATTTTAGGTCTAGATTTTCTCATCTATGAACGAGCTTTAGTAATCCTTTTTACCCATGGCTAAGGCCCAACACTCGTGTTAAGAAAAATTTCCATACTTATAAGTGGGTTGTTACACAAAACAATGTGTGATGTACATGATGATATAAACCTTTTTCTAAAAGATATTAGTTCCAATTTTCTTTCCTCACCATATATTTGGACTTACATTTTTACATATGGTTTATAATACACCTGTATTATACAGTTATTTTTATAAGAAGCTAGAAATTATGAATGAACTTAGATCCATAAGTTTATATTATATTCCATTCCCTTTTTTGATGAGAACTATATTTTCTTATATTATTTTAATGATTCATAGTTATACACATGTAAGATTGTAAGTGATAGTCTTGAGAATGTATTCAGTTTTCATGGACACATGTTATAGAACTCTGACATGGTATGCAATCTTCTTTTAATATTTTCTTCAATGAATTAACAATGGAGATTTACAATAAAATTAGATACTCTATATTCAATTCTTCATGCACTTATTTATGTAACAATTCACTCTCTAGCTCCCTCTCGATGCTCTTTGCTAGTATTATCCTTCTTTAATTAACATGCCTCCTATGTATCAATCACTCTTCCTATAGAAAATGTGAATGAATTAAAGATAACTTTGCAAAGATTCATTAACCTGAAAATATTATCAACTATTTCATCCATCCATTTTTAGGTAATCACTCATAGGGGAATCTTCATTCGATAAAACTTTATATGATCATTTAGTCATCCCATAGACAAATAATATGCATCAAGGTCCAAGCATTTGATTCTAATCATGTTGATGCTAATAGACATGGATAAGAATCCTTGATATTTATAAAGACACGACGTGTATAATTTCCATCGAAGATGAACAAAAAATAATCTTCAAGGTGAAAAATTAAAAAAATATCCACAAACAACAAACCTTAAGAGATTGTGGAAAAAATTAACCTTTCGACTACATTATATCATTCATTCCGAAAAAAATTGGTAAAAGATTATACAATGTCATTCCAAGATATAATTACTCTCCTAACTCAAACTCATGTTTATTGAAACAAGATTTTGATGAACTCAAATACTCCTACATCACATCTTATTATGCCTAGAGGCTTCCTACAGTGGCAGCAGGACTTTAATAGTGTGAATGGTTCATTTTTTGGGCAAATTAAAAACCGCTTGCCGATCTGTGAATTCACTGGAGGGAGTGGAAAATCAACATTGATGAGGAGAGCTCATTGAGCTGCGGCCGGGCTGTTAATAGTGGCAGCCGTTATTCACACGATTCACGATGCAAAACAGGTTGACAGGGAATGCTTGAAATTATTGACATCAGTGAATAGGGTGGGAAGCAGATTTAGCAATTTGGAGCTTATTCCTGAAGAAATGAAAGATAATAGCCAAAAATGCCGCCTGCTGTTTTTCTATCATCCAATCCGCGAGATACAACAAGTAAGTATCGACTGTAAGAATAAAGATAAATAAATTTGTGTATTGCAAGGCGTTATTCTTAACAGAACAATTGGAATGGAACTGATTTTTATTTTCAAAAAGAACGAAGAAATTGTTTCTAGGTGTTGCAAGCAGCTGGAAAGGCTCCAGCATGATCTGGGCTTCCAACTCATTTTGTTGATTATTCAGAACGACACGAAGTCAAGAACCCAGAGAACTACAATATGCAGGTTAATCGCCCTCTATAGTTCATTTTTCTATTTCTTTTCCTTTTGTTTGGGAAATCTTTTTCCGTATCATGGTAAAAATTAATGCTCGCAAGGATCTCTAACAAGTTCTGGTTTTCTATTTCAGAGGCAAGTGAACTCCCGAAATCACCTACGCAGATTAAAGATTAACATTATTTTTGGCCTATTTATAACATTTGACATGAGATATAATATATCTTGGAATATATTTAGGGGTCTAAGATAAAATATGTTTTCAATATTTGTTAGATATTAATTTTATTTTCCTTTACGAAAGACTAGAAACTATTTTTTTGATAACATATTTATTTGTAGAATCAAATATAAACGTCTCGAGAATGATACCTCTTGGTATTTTTACATAAATTTTCTAAGACAAGTATACTAGTTAAACAACAACAATACATTATATACAATAATTCAACAAAACGAATAACTGGGATGACGCCATCTATTTTGTTTATATTGATGGAGGACATAATAAAGGGCAAAATATAACATAAATAATTTTCTTAAACTATAGTATTTAAATATCATGTAATGTAATTACAAGATAACTCAAAAAGTGCATTTTTTTATAGAAGAGGTAAATATGAAATGTCTCTATCATTATTTACTATTAGGCTATCTGATTTTGGGACTTTATCCCTTCCTCTTGGTTATCAACAAGAAAACAGCAATCTTGAAATTTGTGTTCCGGTTCATACAAACAAAAATGTAAATCTGAACTCCGGTGATGGTCGGTCTACTGTGAGCAGAAGCAAGAATGGGAACATTGAATCCCTTAAGATGCATCTTTAATCCCATGGGAAGGAGTCCCAGGGATGAACTCTTCCTATTTGTTTTGTTGTTGTTTTGATTATAATTCTTGTGTTTGATGTGTTGTTTTTATTTTCGATGCCACTGGTAGAGGCAAATTCAGTTGTTCCTCGTCGATAAATCTTTTTCTCCATTTTTGTATGGGGAAGGGTCCCCTCAACCCTCTTTTATCCATAATTAAAAAGAATATTATTACTATTAGGTTTGGGGTTTGATTCTAAAATGGTATGGCTATTATCAAGCCCATTTTCATGCGATTTCTTATAATATTTAGGGACCTTTAATATATATCCAATAATCGATATTAGAATAGTATTTTTATATGGTTATTATTATACTATGGTTCTTAGACTATTTATATCTATGTTATTCTTATCATTTTATTTACATTATGATTGTGTTGACTAAGGAGTTTTAGAGCATTCTTTTGTATGTATTATCACATTTTGAGATTTTGGTATGTGATATTAGATAACTTTCGATTTCTTACTTACATAATTAAGGATGATGGTGAAGTTGACATGAAATATAGATTAATGTGTATTGTGTTAAATGATGTAGAGGAATGTGTTTAATATTTATTTTGATTTTATTTCTTTTATGATTGAATGAAACGTAATGTATTTTCAATAATAAATAAGTTCATTTCAATGTTTTATATTAAGAATATGCAAGTACTTTATTTTATTATGCGGTGAAATAGTATTATTCATGCTCCAAAGCATCAACAAATTATCGAGGTAAGGACCTATCCATAATAAAATATCTCACCGTTCCTTAGGTCATATGACAGTTTGTTGATCCTATGGTCCCTATTATTTACCCTTGTCACCCATGAAACTAGATAATATTTTATGATAATACTAACTATGTGAGTCAATACACTGTAAAATTTTAATGATGATATATGTTTAAACTATGTTAAGGTCTATTTTTATGTATGTTTGATTTTGTGCACCCTTAAAAAAGAAAAATTGGGTGCTATAAAAAGAAACTTTGGACCAAGAAAACATTACGTGAACCTCTTGTGATTGAGAAATTTAATTATGAAATTTAAGACTTTAAATTGAGTTTTTGGAAGGGTCTTGAGAGAGACAACCTTCTTCGAGAGGAAAATTAGGATTTATAAATAACGATGTTTATTTTAATAAAGCGAACTATCATTCTTCTTTTAGGACTATGTGAAATTTCAGATTTTGCCGAATTTTGTATGGATGTGGGTGAGGTGCATGTTATTTTTTATATAAGTAGGCTGCTGTGTAGCCTTGTATGGGATTAGTATTGTGTGGAAAAAAAAAAGTCTTTTTGTGGGTTTTTAATGTCGGTTAAAAGTTTTCTATTTTTTAAAAATTGAAGGTGGTGAAAGAAAGAAAAATCTAGACTATGTTAGAGGAGAGAAAGTGCTGATTTTTATCTTTTGAATTGGTATTTTGTGGGTAGTTTGGATATGGGACAAAAGAGTTAAGTTGTGTTCGCAATCATGATCTCGAGTGTTTTTGTGAATTTGCATGGCCCTTAACATTCAAATTATGGTAAAATTTTATACTTCTTGAGTTGTGTTATATTTGGATGTGGAAATTGTTGATGTTGTAATTGGCCATTAATATCTCAAAGTGTTAGGGAAGATCTAGTGACCCAATGTTTTATTTTATGGTTGATAAGGAGTAAATGTTTATATGTTACAAAAGCATACAATAGAATAATGTACCTCAATGGAGCATTCCACTAACTCACAAGCTGATTGGATGTAGGGGCTCATTGAGGTAGATTAATTTATCTCCTTGAGGTAGTCCATGATTGGTATAGATGTGGGGACCCCGGGTTTCACTTTTCCTTAGTATTCATCCTTCTAAGTAGGCATGTTGCAAGAATTACAATATAAACTATTAATAATTTCATTGTTTGAGTTCCATTTGTGTTGAAAATTTACATTTTAAGATCTTTTTGTATGTGTTTTTGCCAAGAATTTGCACAATAATAGTTATCCAAATATGACACAAGTTTCACGTAACTAGAAATTTTTTTAAGACATCAATTTTATGCTAGGTTTATTCCACTTCAAAATTGAATTTATGTTAGTGAATGTGTGTGTGTGTGTGTGTGTAGTAGATTCATAACATAAAATGAAACAATTTTTATTAAAAACATAACAAAATATCATAATATGGTTTGTATATGAAAAGTAAAATAAACAAATATTACATGTAATTAAAGACTACATCGACATGGGATTTTCTACCACATGAGCTTGAAACAACATGTGGGCCTTCTTAGTGAAAATATATGGAAAAATTTAATTGTTTCCTCTATTATAATAAAAATGCATAAAAGAAAATTTTGGAATGAAAATCAAGCAAATTTACAAAAGTTGATAGAAAGGTTAAAAATTAAGTACATTTTCAAGCTTTTCTATACATACATGAGGTGGTGAAGTAGTTACTTCTATTGCATCCACTTGGTCCTCGAATGTCTTGATTTCCACATGTCTACCAAAGACACCAACATTCCAAATGGCATTTTTGTAATGCCCTATTCGGCATCGACTTTTGCTGTTACGTCCTTGTCCTTTTGCGTGTCATATGTATACTTCCAAAATTTACATACATGTTCACCAGGACACTTGTAAATACATCTTATGATGAAAATCCCGTCTCCATTATGGTTTTGATGGATGCCCATAGGCTGTTCCAAACATCCCATTTTGGCACGAAATTTACACCTTGTGGCGTCTTTGCTTTACACCTACCAAAGGTTGTGGAGGCTGGATTTACACCTAGCTGAGAGGATGTACATGAGTATGAATATGCAGGCACATATTTTAGTTTACACACATGGATAGCAGAAAATAGATGCACATAGAGTTGAAACTGCCACTTACTTGAAGATGGATATCGGTGTAATTTAGAAGTAGTATCCGAATATCTCTCTAAGAACATACAATTATCTTACAACAAAGAAGGTAGCTATGTCCTCTGGGTTTCTTCGTAGTTCAATAAACAAGTTATACCTGCATGATAATCCTTTCTTGCCATTGGAGTTGCTGAGCCCATTTTCATATATGAAGAAAAACTGTTGTGTTGAATTCTTCTGGCATTTGTGCTCGCTGCTGCCAGTATAGTATTTGAGAGAAGAACAGGATAAAATAGGTTTATGCAGCAAGTGAATTTGTCAAGTTGAGTTTAAATCTGGGGAGCTTGACGTCATATCAGAAAAAGTTCACATCTATTGTACAAATGATAACCTGGACAAAGAGAACCTAGACGTACATCTATGAAGCTTACCGTGGAACCAGTATTCATTCCTTATTTTTACAACTACCAATATTGGTCATTTATTGGACTTGGATAACAATATACACAGCATGCTTTATCTCCTTCTTGGCGTGGAGGGTGGAGTTATTAAAATCTAGATGTGTTGGACTCCTTGCTGGTGGCCGCACTTCATTTATTATTTTAGATTTGCAAATCTTCTTGGTTTCTTGTTTTGACTGCCTGCTTATCCTCTCGGACCGCGTGAGATTTTCCTTGGATAGACTACGTGTGGAGTGGTTGAGAGGCATTTTTCCTAGTTGCGTGGGCAGAGAGCCCATCGAAACCTATTCTGTCCAGGTGTTTTTCTTCCTGGTTCCACCTTGGGCGCCTTCCCTGCTGGTCGCGTGGGTTCGATATGGCGGTTATAGATGAAGCTACAGGCTAGTGAAGAAGGCGTGTTACCTCCACTTTCATTGGGTGCTGCGAGGTGTGTTCTGGTCGGAGAGCCTCAGCAACAGCTTGCAGCAGGAATTAGCCAGGCGGCAGACAGGTTACAGTTTGGTTGAAGCCTTTTGAGTGCTTCCAACAAGTAGAATGTCTAGCTATGTTGTTATCTGTGCAGTATCAATGCATCCTCAGATTCGGGTCTCTCCTTCAAGATATTTTTATCAAAATCGACTATGTGACAGTGAGAGTGTTACCAGGAGACCTGATGAAATCCATTTGCAAAGATTCTCTACTGAGACCTTACTTGTTTTACGATGTAATTCATGGAAGAGGATCTCGTAGAGGCGGATTTGTTTCATATCAGAATATTCATGAAGCACAATTTGCTTTGCAATTATGTGAGCTTCTTCAACGAGTCACTAAGTTGGCAGGCATAAAGGTTTCTGTTGGAATTATCACACCTTCAAGCTACAGCTGAAATGTTTGCACCGAGATTTTGATGTTGTCCTCAAATCTGATGAAGGAAAAGGTTTATATATCATTACGGTAGATGCCTTTCAGAGCCAGGAGCGTGATGTAATCATTATGTCTTGTGCCCGAGCTTCAAATCATGGGGTTGGCTTTGTAGCTGATATTCGCCGCATGAATGTGGCACTAGCACGAGCTCGCAGAGCACTTTGGGTTAAGGGCAAAATTGCATTGAAGCAATCTAGTGACTGGTCAGCCTTAATTGAGGATGCTAAGTCTAGGGACTATTTTATGGATATGGAGTCTGTACCAAGAGATTTTTTTGGTATAAAGCCATCTTCTTTTGCTTCGTCTCAGACTAGGGCTGCTCCTAATATGAGAGCACCAAGGTTAGGAGGTCCAAATCAGAAACAATCAGATGCATATGGAGATGGTGGAGGTGTTTGGATGAATGATGAAGGATCAAGTTCAATTGCCAAAAATGGGGCCTACAGAAGTTCTAGGGCTAATTTGGAGCGGTGTTTGGAGGATTTTGGATCTACTTCTGAGAAACCCAGGGATGCATGGCCGAATTAATCGGGGGTTTGGACCTTCAAAGCAGTTGAGGAAGAGAAGTTGCGCAGGTTGTGTTGCTGTTGCCCGAGCCCTGGTCGACGTGCTTGTTGGATTGGAAGAATTCTAATCAGGCATGTTAAATCTACTCCTTGTAATAGTTTTCTACCTTCTTTCAGTATCTTGAAATGAATTTTCTTTCCTCTTGAATGGTGCCTAGACAAAATGTTTTCGTGGTTGTTTATATCACTGCCTGATTGTGTTGGTTGTTCCCTTAAATCTCGTTCCAATTTTGTTGGTTTTGCTTGGAATGTTCTTTTCCTCTCTTATAGCTTACTCTATTTCATATTTGTCTAAATGGGCTATTGCAATATTGAGTGATGCAGTCTAGTTCGTAGGGAAGGAAACATTATAGAGTTTTGTTTGCTTATATGACTCTCTTTTAAAAGAATTTTGTGATGGTATTTATAATTGAAGGCTTACTATATGGAAGGTTAAGCCTTCATATCTCTATTTGGTTGAATAAATACGTATTTCCTGTTTAGGGCTCTCCTATTTTGCTAAAAGGTACATTAATAGTGACGTTGGGTTCTAAAACTTGTTTAAGCCTGTGGGCATTCCTTACTTTTTATTTAATTAGAAAATGGCATTAGGGTTTTGCTTTAGAACTGTACATGGTTGACTTTTGTACCCAGTTCTAGAGGATGAATAACCTGACATCTATTTTGGCCTCTACGTGTTGAGAGAATTACTATACCTACTTCCTGGTTCAAACTCTTGTTTGATTAAAGTAAGGGGGAAACATGGTAAGTTTAATTGAATGAAATCTCTCCAATTTTTATTAAGGGTCGCGAGAAAGCTATTAATAGCTGGACTGAAACAAAAGTTGTAGGTGAATCCATGGTATTGGACTCGTGAACTCGTTTCCTGTTAGATGACAACTAATTACAGTGATAATATAATAGGTGGTTATTATATTCATCTGTTTGATATTTGCTAGACATTTCCTTGATAAGCCCACATGGATCGGGTAAAATTTCCATCTTCTATACCATTGCAAGGAGCTCATAGAACTTCTAGGCTCGCACCGCACCGCGTAACCTTCCTGATGGATATGTGTGTTGGTTCTTATTTTTGTGCTTGCACTCGTGGTAAGGTCTTTTGAGTCTGGGGCATCGCTGGTGTATTACCCACCGTGTATCGAATCCCTTTGTTTTCGAACTCGAATATCTTATTTTGAACTTGGTTACTAAAAGTCCCATTTGTGGCTTTGTTAAGGAAATCAATTTTTATTTTTATTTTAAAATACTTATTGGCATTGTCGGAAATATATTAAAATTATTAACGAATTTTGGGTTTAGCCTTCCCTTATATTATGTAGAGAAGTTGACGATTAGGATAAGGTTTGTTGGTAGAATAATGGCCCTTTTTGTGTCTCATTTGTACGCTTTTGGAAGAGTGGATTTGTTTTGTTAACTAGTCCTATGTTTAAGAAATCCTATAAGAAGGTAGTGGTAAAACTCCTTGGTTAAAACTGAAACTATAGTTGTTTTTCTTTTAAGGGCATCGAACCCTTATTGCTATGAAGCCTCCCCCTGGGAGATTTGGATAACGTCGTTTTGTTTCGCGCCTACGATCATAATTAGTATGTTTTGTCTTCTCTTGGACCTCTTTAGATGGATGGATTGGGTATTGGATTCCAATCACGTAATCTATAGGATTACATGAAGGAAATATAAACACTCTTGACTTTCTTGTTCCTAACCCATAAGGTCTTGCCTTGATTTATGTGATTTTGTTCTTACTGGTATTTTGACTTTCTCCTTGTTGGATGGTTTAGATTTCTTTCTCATGCGAATAATTTTGGAGTTGTGGGTTGTGTTTTAAATCCATTTTTGAATTAGAACATTCCTTTCTTGATATTGTTAAATGTTAGCTTACTGTTGCAATGTGTAGCCTTAACATGCTGGGATTCGCGAACCGATTCTAGCTAGTATTTGTGCGAGATGGATTATGAGAGTAGATTAAAGGAAAGAGTTGTAAAGGTTTCATCAGTGTAATTTATGAAGTTCCTTGTAAAAATGTCAAATGTGAGGTAAATTTTGTAATAGTGCTTGCAAAGGAGTTTAGAAGACCTCTTGCCTTGGGTTGTTCTGAAATTTTGTGATGATGTTGTCTTGTCCTTCTGTAGGTAAACTGGTAACTTACCTTTGTGAGAAATGGTATTCAATCTTTACATTGATATGAGTATTGTAAAACTTTGATCTTGAGAATAAATTGTCAAGTTAAATCTTTCTAAGACTGAGTGACAATATATTATAAGTAAAGTAAAATGGGTCGGTTAACCCTTAAAGAAGCTAATCAAAAATAATAATTTTATATTGCAAATAAATTAGTGTAGAGGTGACCAACTTGAGAGCATGTAATTCCATAAGTGATCTAAGATGAAACTATCCTTTGTTAAGTAACACTATATAACTTGATATCCCTAGCTACACTATTGAACACTATCCCTTTCATGGTGAAATTCTTAAACGAACTTAAAGGTGAAACAAATTGTTAGTTGATATAAGATAATAAGATTTAATAAGTAGGAGGAATCGGTTTCGAAACCACGCAATCTGTCTCTCAACCATTTGAAAGGTAAATTGTTTTCTTTTGTAAAAATCATCCAGTGAAGCCTAAGTAAAATAATTAATAATTTTCGATAAATCCTCAAGCTTCAATAAAAACCGGGTTAATAACTAATGAGGTCATAAAGATGAATTCAACTCGACCTTCTCCCTCTAACCTTTTTCCAAGGTGCTTTGTCTTTCTTCTCTTAAGAATGTTGAACGCAAACCCATGTTGTCATATGGGCATGAACAAGTTCTAGTAGCGTAAGTGTTAATAGATGGCCTTGTGAAATTAAATTACCCCTTTCTCTAAATAAACGAATTAAGCAAATGAATGTCATAATAGAGAAGATTAAAGATGATTACTCAGTGTAAAAAGAATAAACTTAGCTTGGTAAGATGAATTGTATGAATCATACCTTGAGCATCCTTGAAAACGTAAGCTAAGAATTGCAAGATGTATTTTTAAAATAAATAACCCTCAAGAATATCTCATTGTGGATGGCCCTAACTGTAAGTGTGTTCTGTGGTTGGACTTCTATGTTGTCTTGTCCAAAAGAAAAGTAAATTGTCCTTGAAAGGTGTGAACGTTTCCATGCTACCTTTATGGCCATCCTTGTATCAAGTTGTTCACAGTGTTAGTTGTATCCTTGGTGACGACATGTTGCGTCATGTTATGTGTCAAGCAAGTAAAAAAAAATTATCTGTCAAAAAAAAATTTATCCCGTGTTGTTTGTGTGTGAATTAATGGGTCGTTACAATTTTATCATTAAAGTATCTCTATATAGCGCTACCAAAACGACGTTCTAAAACATGCTTACACCTAACACTTATCCCAAAAATATGACTTTTTTTTTGTTACAAGATAAAGGTAAGAGGATAAAACAGTTACAAGGATGTTAATCCCCTAGGGTACAACAACTAACTTACACCACTAAACTCAACTTTTTGATTAAAGAACCAAGTCTAGTAAAAAGTTAACATAATCTCAAGTTTATCTCTAAGGTCCATTAATCAATTATTCATTAGGAAGGTACCATAGATTAATTTACATAGTTAAATGTTTTCTTCTCTTTAGTTAATGTTCAATCCAAAAATGACTAACTTCATGATTAATTAATTTAGTTTCATTATCCTAATAGTATAAAGTCCTTTTATTAATTTACTACAACATACTAAGGGAAAAAAAAGACTTTACATTCCTAAGGCAATTAAATGGCCCCATTCACCCATCTACACATATCCTTAAGAATTTAATTTAAACATTTAAAATACATTTCTACCAAAAAAAGTATGATTAATCCTCCACCCTTAGATCAAAACAATCTTGGCCACTAGATCCTAGGGTTCCAAACAAGCCCTAAAATCCTTATGAGTTTTTATTAAAGTATTTCCTTTGTTCATTTCCCCTCATTTGGTCTATTTTTTTGTTAAAATTAATTAATGCAGTTGGAGAATAGAAGCCATGGGAGCAAAAGAGGAAGAACTATGGAGGATTCTACAAGGAGATCTAGTTTAGATTAGTTTAGATTAAAGTTTTATTGTTGTTATTACTTCCATTCAAGGATTGGGAGGGTTTTTCCTTTACCAATCTAGTTTTGGTTCAAGCTATGTGCATTTGGGTTCTCTATTTGGGGCAAACCCTACCCCCAACAATATAAATGAAAAGAATGTTTTTAATTCACCATTTGTATGTTTTATTGCTCAAATCCATGGGATTACTCATTGTTTACTTGTTGGTGATTATTAGTTAAATTTTACAACTTAAAATTTAGTATAAACTAGTTAAATTTTTCACATAGAGAGTGATCCGTAGAGTTCTATCATAAGTGATAGAACCGATGCCTGTGAGCATGGCGGTCCTAAGACCGCCTGCTCTGCTGGGTGACAAACCATGGACCACCGCCTTAGCTGGCGAGTGGTGGTTACCTTTGGACTGCCATTCTACATAGCATGGAGGCGAAGATATTTTTTCTAAAAAGAAGAACATTAAATCGAGGTTTCACAAAAAAATGAAAAGTTACTAAAAAAGTGCTAAAATGCCTTCTAAGCTCATTTTTGAACATATAGAGTTTCTAGTTTTTAGTTTTCATTCCTATTGTTCATTTCTTAAGTAAAATTTATTCATTTAAGCATTTTCCAATCCAAAATTAGTAATACAACTACAAGGTCTATACTATCTTGTTCAACTAAATTTTCTTCAATAACAAGAATAAAAAAAAATTATATCTACTTCTAGCATTGATATCACCATTTCTTAATACAAAAGCAAATAATTTCAATTTGTTGTCTCATCCATTCAATACAAATTATAGATTCAAAATACTACAATAACTTTATTTTCCATTCAAGTTTACTATGTATACATTTTCACATCTACAACTTCTATATTTCTTCTTAATCATTTACCACATTACAACTTCACAATGAAAGTAACTTTCTTTTTCACAATGCAACTTCCAACTAAAATTTTACACAATATATCCATTTTGATTCTTTCTCTTTCCTATTACATTCTAATGAGAAGGAATTTTTTTTTTACAATTCTACAATAAACTTCTTCAAATATTAATACAACTTGTATTTCAACATTTCGTTTAAAACATAAACAAATTTACAATCTTCCACTTTGAGTGGGAAACAAAAAGGCTTCTCTCAAGAAGGATTTCTTTAAGCACTCCAACAACTTCCAAGCTCCTCATCACCAACAAGAAGTATCCATCATGATTGGTTTGATTCATAGAAAAATGGGGGAGAGGCAACACTCTCACCCAATCAAGATATCCAATGAAGAGGAGAAGCCATCCTCTCCATTGGCCCCCGAGCCCCAACCACATTACAATGGGAGATAATTCCAACATATGGCAACAACAAGCTTCCACAAGAAAAACAAATATTTCACAACCATTTAACCCACATTCAACTAACAAAAAACACATGAAATAAGAATAACAAAACAACAAAACAAGGCTTAACATGAAAGCCACAAGAGCAAGACATATGGGGAGTCCACTTATGTCTCCTAATGGGAATGGGCACCCACCTTTAAGCCTCAATGCATATCTCAAATCCCCTACATACTCTTATGTCTCCCTCAAGTACCCCTTATACCTCCCACATACTATTATGCCTCCCTCAATCTCTTATGCCTCCCTCATAAAAAAACAAGAAAGAAATGCAAGCATTCCTTGTATAAGGTGGGGCACCCAACCCAAACTTCCTTCAAACAAGAAATTAAACTCTTATGCCTCCCTACAAGAAATCTCCTTGTAGTCTCCTCTTACTCCAAATTTAGGTAATTTAACTACACCCAACAAGCATTCCAAAGAAAAAAACTCAACACAAGCACATAAACACAAAATAAAGCATAACATAAGCAAGGTAAAGCTCCTACCTTTCCATAGTAGAGCTTGTTCCAAGAGTAAATCTCCAAGCTCCTCAAAACCAAGAAAGCATCCACAAGCTCCAACAATCCACAAGCATTCTCAAAAATCCTCAACTCCCCAAAATGAAGAGCACAAAATAATGAAGTAACCCCCAAACAAGCAAAAGAACTTCAATAAATAGAAAAGGGAGAGAGGAGGATGAGGTGGCTCCATGTAGGATGCCACATCACTCATCCTCAACTCCACCTAAGAAGTCAAACCTCAACCCCAATGCACCATAAATTGGTGGGTGAGAGGAATGACAAGTTACTTACACACACAAACTAAGCCCACACCCCTCTAAGGACAAAATTAATTACTTGAAAGAAAGTGCAATAAACATTTCACCTTTTTATCTTCCCAAAACACCTAATGGGGTCTAATTTTGACCCCCCAACCCATAGGTAGGGTTGGTATAGCCATTTGAAGGCATGTGGGACAAGTTTAACTTGTCCCACAAGCCTTCAAAATTGGCCCTTAAGGCCAAATTCGAGTTTAACGTGTACAACACTCAAGATCTCAAGCATTCAACACACAACACAAAATCCAAGAGAAAATCAAGTCTAATAAATGAACTTCTTTTGGTCACATATTTAATTAGTTTAGGACAAAATTTATTTACTTTAATAAGACACTTAGACCCATTAAGATAAAGGGAAAACATACATCAAAAACTAAATAATTAAAACAAGTAGATTACATCACTAAAAGAAACACATACTAACATTAATAAAAGGAAGCTAAAATAAAAGGTAACACATGACCCCTTGGTCACAATTTTCCCATAACCAAATAATTTTTAACACACACAAAATTACATTTTGCCATGGTGACCCTCGTTGAATTCATCTATAATTCCAATGTGGTTGGTCTCCAATCCCCCCGATGTTGTTGTGAATAAATATATACCTGCAAAACACATAATACCTCCTTCGGCCTCGCCATATCAGAACATCCAAAATACATAGGAAATTTAAATCTACAATCATCTATATACGAAACAAATCATCATCTAGGAAATTATAATATATCTACAAATTCTAACATTCATCTCTATTCTACATTTCATCCATGTCAAAATGATCACAACATTAGTTCAATTATTAAGGCCTATAGTGTGACGAAGGATATCGCATGTCAGAAATATATATATATATATATATATATATATATATATATATATATATATATATATATAACCATGTCCACAACATATCAACATCAATATAAAATGTCTCTAATGATCCAAATGCATCATATATGAATCGAAATCAACAATTGTCCAATATCTCTAACATCTAGTATCATGCTAAATCAAAAAGCTACAACAATGTCCATAATTGTAGTCGACAATATCGAAATCAATAACAAAAAGTGCCGAATGGAAGTGGGCACTATAATCTCTACCATCCAACTTTGGTTGTTTTGGCAATGTGGAGGATCCAATATTTAGTTATTTCTCTAACATTTTTCACCAATAATTGTTGGAGAATATTTTAGATTGATTTTCTATCAATACTTAATGTCCCTTGTGTTTTCTAATGTATAGGGTTCATATATTTTATTAATAATATTTGAAGTTACTATGATTTTGTTCAAATCTAATAATTAATGATGGTTCACAAAGACATATAGAATTAATATCCAATGGTTTAGTTTTTACGGGTGGTATGTATAACACCTTATTAATTATGGAGTAGGAAACAAAACTTAAATTCTTATTACAACAATGTCGCATGTGGGAAAGAACTTTACTTATCCGTCGTTGATATTACAGTGTTGAGGTCTCATTTGGGAAAGAAATACCTTGTCTAGTATTATTATGATAGTCATTAACAAGGTATCAAGGGAGAGATATCTCCCCACCATCTCCTTCCTTCAATATTCCATTCTTTCAAAAGGTTGTACTTGTATGCACTGTTTGATTTCTATATGATCTTGCTTTGATGAGAGTTTTATCACAATTATCCTCTTCTTGACAATATGCATGCCACATGGATGTGACATATCTCCCCACATCCATCTTGATTCCTTCTTATAAGGTCACCTCCGAAATATACAAACAAAAATTACAACTAATTATAATGGCTTCATTTAAGTTTTTATTGTCTTCTCTTGACTTTTTGAGAGATGAATGTGAAAATTGAAAAATAAAACCTTTGGATAAATATATTTTTGCATCTTATTCACCTTATTTAATAATAATTATAGTGATCACGCTTATATTTTGAAGACATGCTATTTATCACCATCTTCTTTACTAATCCTTGCCATAAAATATGTGAAACTATATTGACATTAGAAACAAAGAATAGAATGGATCTCACAAACACAAATGTATCAAGATTCTAAAGAAACAACCATTTATTAATATCACTTCAACTTATTTATCTTAAAGGTAGTTTGAAATGTCTTCTTTGGGCCTTGTTCCACCTCACAAAAAAATAGGAGTAATCACTTCTTTTATAAACACTCCTTTTGTTTTTTTCAAATCTATCTCTCTCAAAGTCATTGTTTCCCATTATTCCTTCATGTAATATAACTTTCTTGTTTTCATGTTGATGTGATTCAATAGTTTAGTAGTTTTTAGGATGTAATGATTGATCTTCCCTCATTTTAGAATTAACAATTTATTATTTCTCTAGATTCAATGATTAATCTTCCCTAATTTTAGAATTAAGAATTTATTGTTTCTTTGGATTCAATAGTTTATCTTCCCTCATTTTAGGAGTAAGAATTTATTATTTCTTTGAATTCAATAGTTGATCTTCCCTCATTTTATAATCAAGAAGTTATTATTTCTTTAAACTCAATAGTTGATCTTCCCTCATTTAAGAATTAAGTTACATTTTACTCCCTTATATATCTTGAATTTGCTACACTAAAAGCTGCATTTCCATTAAAAACATAACCTTTGAATCCTTCTATGCACCAGAAATCTTTAGTTATTTTGTACCTATTGAAATTTCCATTGAAATCCTTTGGTGTCATCTAGATATCATAGTAATTAATATTGTCAATTTGCTCATGATTTTAAAGTACAACCATGTAATAATCAGTTTGTGAAAGGCATATTTTAGTGTTGAAAAGAAATCAAGTAGAGCTAATAGAATATTGAAAATTCTCATAGCAGATAATATTATCAATACCATGCACCACTCATTGTCCAAAGGCTAACCTTTAACAGAAATTAACCTCCAAAAAAATATTTCCCACTATTTTTCGCATTACTTAGAATGAAGGGATGAGATCCACCACAATAATTTTTGATTCTTTGTTTCGAATTCAATGTTGTAAGGAGAATATCCATTAGTAACTATATGCTCCAATGTTTTTTGATCTTCCTATAAAAGTGTACTCTACAGATACACAAATCACCTACTTTTCTTAACGTACAATTTTTTGGAGACTATGTATACCTTCTATTGTATTTTTCCCAGCAATACCTTCTACTGTATTTTTCAAAATAGCATAGATTGAATAAAGACAAATAATTATTTTTGCTGTCAATATTTTCACTTGCTATTTTGACACCATCATATGACCAATTAGATATGGTTGTTAAGTTATAAGAGATAGGGGATTCCTTTTCAATACCCGGTCTTATGTAGGAATCAATTAAGATTACATTTTGTGGGTAGACTTCATTGTGGTGTGGTGAATATGTTTAAAGATTATTTTTCTTAAATTCAAGTTTAAAAATACTAGTTTCATAGATAAGAGAATGTTGTTGCAACATTTGACCCATTTCTTATTTAGTGATGCCATGGTCTATAACTATTAATGTTACGAATTTCTTATATAAAACTAATGCGGGATCTTATGAAGGAACATTTTATTCAATGTTGCATGGAATACTCGCCCTATTTTTAGGGTGCATGTATTTGCCTTTCAGTTATCAATATGGCTTGAGCACTTTTCGGATACGATTTAGATATTTTACTTATGCATATTTTATTAGAAACTACTAATTTTTTCATATTAGATACAACTAGATAGGATAAGTAAGGAAAAATATAGCCGTATCTAATTCAATAGTTATAAATATATACAAAAACCCCTTCAAAAGGCTATAAAGATACTAAAAATACAATTGATCTTCTATAATGCATTTTAGTAGTTAGCGAAGAATGATTGAAGACATGGAGGTGGGAATGCTAATTCACTCTTTTACTTCATGCTTACACATTGGCTCTACCTGTAATTCTTTGTATTTGTTTCTTTTGGCTCGTATTCTATTTTTTTCTTGTGTTTTATCTATTTTCTTTAGGCCTTCACAACATGCATGTTTCTTAATCCATTTAGAGATGAATTTCTTACTTCATGTGGACTGGAAGCATGTTATTTGCGTGTAATTTTAATCTAATGTATATACTCATTAATAATTTAAATTTGATAATTACTATTAATAATATATTCTTAATTTATAATATACATTATTATAGTATTTAAGTATTACATATTATACCATATTATTGTTTTTCCATATTTATTAACCTATTTTCTCATGAATGTTCCTCCGACCTCATCCCTCGAAAAAACCCTAAATACCAAAAATTTCCATAAGCAAGGTAGCCATGGTAGAATCTCCAAGGGCGGGGCTGGAAAGAAGCTATACATTCAGGATACAAATGAAGTCGGATGTACTAGAAAGGAAGGCTATGCTATCGACATAAACCCTTATTCGTAGAACATTTGGAAGAAGAAATATCTTTGATTGATTTTTTTTTTCCCAAGCACAGGTCCATCCCTCCTCTAAGGAAGTGCAGGTCCATTCCACCTCCGAGCCCTACACCAAGCCCCATCCGGCTTCACCATGGTGGTAATCCGCCGAATCTTATTTTGAGCTAAGACACCAATGGCAGAGGAGATTTGGATGGCTCTTTACTACATCCAAAGATTTCAATTGTGGAATAAAATGTGGGGCTTGGATCTAAAGGCACCGAAATTTGTGATGGCCCCATTCTCCCTTCCTCTTCTGCAATGAAGTTTTACACCATATCTTTGAGGTGGCTATTGACGGAGGCTCGATCCTTATTGGCAAGGTGCTTGCTTCTCAAGGGAACTCGGCGTATCCTTCAAAGATTTCGTGTAGGGATGCAAATCAATGATTCCTGTAGACACTACCCCCAAGCACCACATTTTCGGAAGAAGATCTAGATTCAGTAACGATTTTACTAAGAGCATGCTCTGATTTTCCGCTTTAGTGGGTTATGGCCCATCAAGTACCAGATCTACACAAATGGATCTCTAAATCTTGGATTTCACTTCTTATGGGTAAGCTAGATTTGTATTTGTGTGCTAAACGGATCGTCATTGGTGCTTTTTCTCCTAAAAATCATAAGGATGATATTGCACACAATTATGGGTATGCAAATCACACTATCTCATATTAAAGCCCCGGTTTCCATCTTTTAATCCACTCATAGAATCATTTTCCCACGAACTTGTTTAGATCCGACTACCTCATCTACCCATTCAATTCGGAGCAAGTGATTGCTTGATCTCCATAGGCAATGTTTTGGGTGCTACTCTTTTCATTGATTCACAAACAATAGAGTACACCCACACAATATTTTCTAGGATCCTTGTTGAACTTGCCACTTTAAAAATCCTTCCCGCAAACATTGAGCTTAAAGTACAAAACTAAATATGGATGCAACCACTTGATTATAAAGGTTTTCCTTCAGATCTTGAATATGTTTCGCTCTTGGTCACACAACCCTTGATTGTGGGCTGCTAAAGCATAATCTTTGGGAGAAACAATTGGTGGAAAAATGCCCTTCCTGAGCATTTCTTTTTGATACGAAGGATGATTTGGTTTCAAATGTTGATTCAGATTTTGGGGTCGAATCAGTCCCAAAAATCCTACTAAAGTTCTTATTGGTGGGAACATGGAGAATACAAACACCGCATTATCATAGTGTAAAGTGGCAAATGAAAATATACCTCCTTCTCTTCCGGTAAAAATCGCAAATATCTCACAATGAAGCCCTCAAGGTTATTCTCCCTATCAAGGAGGTCTCGAAAGGTGGAAGTCTTTGAACAAAAAGAAAAATTCCAATGGTAAGAATATTGTTTCTCCCACCTAGCTTGCATGTGTAGTTGTTTAGTGTGGACTAGCTATTTAGTCGCTATTGTATATGGCGGTTTTGTAGTTGTTTTGGTACTTTTCTAGGCAGTTATTTAACTGTTGTTGTGCTTTCTTGTCACATCTCATCTTGATCACTTTTTGGGTGGTTTCATTGTAACATCTGCCTTTTGATTCTTTTTTGTATTAGGGTATAGTCCCTTCCAAAAAACTATTTTCCAATAATTAAAAAAATAATCCATATCCATATCAAAAGGCATTAAAAACTAGTTGTATCCATATAAATACCTTATCCGTATCCATATCCATGCAACTCTGAAATTTCTATGAGAATCTAGCAAGCATGATAAATTTCATATATTTTATCATACTCCAACATCTCTTATAATTGATTTCCAAGATTTGCCCACTTCTCGAAATTCTTCAGGTGTTCTCAATGTTTCACAACCTTACTTCCTTGCCTAACACATATATCTATTCATATTCCACAAGTAATTCCCTTCCTTATGAGCTGACTACCATTGTAAAATAAAATTAAGGATTTATCTTAAAGATGACAATAGTGGTCAATTTGAACAATGGCTTAATGACTAGTTCACAGACGTATTATAATCATGAGAACAAATGGATGGAGAATAGATTTCCGAATATTCTAATTGAAGGGGGAGATGTGAAGTCTTTATCCAAGCCTAAACAGTGTACGTGGTGGCGAGGAATATATTGAATTACAGTCTTTCATTATCTGCCACCATAAATAGAATATATCTCGCACAAAACTGTAGGCCACTATTTTTCGTATTGTGCGGAGTGAGGGACCGAGCTTCACGACAGTACTGTCTCTTTTAATGAGGACGTGCTTCCAGTTAATGAATTGTTTCATGCCGCTCACGTTAAAATTATTCAATGCAATGCCAAATGTATGGCGAAATCGCATAGGAAGTGTATGTTTCAATATCTTTGATCCGTCTGCGTAAAGTGTTCTGTACAGACCCACAAATGACCTGCTTACCATTAATGTGATGATTTGAGGCGTATAAACAAATTAGAAATAATGAGAATAATTAAATATTTGAAAATACTAAAGAATCAATATTTTTCAAAAATGTTGAAATTGAGAAACTTTTTGTAATATGTAGACAATTAGACTTTCATGATCTAGTTTTTTTATAACTCGAACCTTGCTCGTTTTTCTATATCTCATTGCAAATGACTGGGTAAAAGCACATAAGTGTGTTGCACATTTTACAATTTTTATATCTTTAAACATATAAATTTTGGACATTACTAAAATCATAGAGGTGATTCCACAAAACTGTACATAATGTTAAAATGACATAAATGAATGAAATGTTGCATTTTGAGTATATAATGCTTGTGATGATTTTTGAAAATTTGTTTTTTAAGTATTTCTATTGACTTTGTTCAAAGGTTTTATCTTTTTATAATAGAAATGCATTTCTCCTATGTTAAGTAATGTAATCAAAACTTGTAATTTTATCATAAAATTTTAAATTTACTTTCTAGATTGAGATATTTTGTTCTTCTATGTGTTAGGATTTATTGACCTCAATATTTTTTATTTTAGGGATGTATATATGTTCATGTTGATATATCTTTATATTTGTCCCAAAATTGATTTTATTTTTCATAAGTAGAATGTAAACATCTAAACATAATAAAATATTTTTTTCCATTTTGTGGATATGATATACTATTTTTCTTAAACTACCTTATATTAATATTAAATAAAAAAGTAATACTTATTTCAAAACACAAAAATATATTTTAATGTTTCATTAGTTTATTCATTAAATAGAGTTATATTTGTGGCATCTAAAGTGGCATCTTTAGGCCAATAATTAACCTCTAATTTGATTACAAGGAAAAGTAGGTCATATAGGTGTCACCTAAACTCCATATAAGGGTTTTCACCCAAAGGGGTATTAGTTAAATCCCATTTGAATAAACTTGTTTAAATGAACCCCTTTAAATTGCATCATACACCACCATGCTCCACCCAAACACCACCATTTGATTATTTGCAATTATAAGATGTTTAACTATTATAAATTAATTACGTAATCATTTATTATTTAGTTATTTGTATGCATTGTTAAGAAATATATATTACTATACTAAATTTACTTATATGTTCAATAGAAAATATTTTTTATAATATTATATAAATTTTAAAGCAATACAAATTATTAAGTAAATTAATATAAAAAATAGGGTATATAAATATTTTATAAATAGAGGAAAAAGAATATGATTTAATAATAGTAAAAGATAAGTAAATGATTAATAAGAATTTCTATATGAGAATATGTGTATATTGTATTTTAAATGACTCTTAGTTTCAAACCTATATAAATAAAGATTTAAATAGGAGAAATTTGGTGAAGTGTAAGAATCGTGAATAAAAAGTAAAAATATAGTTGGGAAAAAGAAAAGATTTGAGTGTGGAAAAGAAGATAGCATGTCACATAAAAATGAGACAAATAAGTTTGAGAATGAAGTGACAAAGTTTTTATAAACAAATGTTGATATGTAATCTTTCATATTTTTATAACTAGAAATCACGTGTGTAAAATGCAATGTGAACGCCAAATGGTATATGTTATTAGATTTAAAAAGATAATTATTACTTTTGTATTTGATGTTGATAAGGGGTGTGATTGATTTTGTAAGTGGAACAATATAGATGAAGTATTGCATTTAAAGGTTCCATCTATTACAAATTCGTACATATACATTTGCAAATCTTATATCGGGAGTGATAGCATTTCATGGAGTAGTTAATTTGAGCTTAACATGAATACATGAAGACTTCCGTAAATGTGCATATTTTCTATCATGAGTGGTAGCCTTTTGTGGCCAATTTTTTTCGCACTAAACATGTATACATTTGATATCATTTTGGATAGTTAATTACTTTTATGGTTGACCTCGTTTGAACTATTATGGAGTAGTTGTGTTTTTTTGCATCGATTGTTTGATTTTTCTTTTGTTGAAAGAACCCTTTTTTGTATAGTCGATAAAGGGTATGATTGATAGTGATAGTGTAGGAATGTAGATGAAACATTACATCGATTTGTTCTATGTGTACATTTAAATTTGCTACAAATTCATACATATATCATGACATCTGAACTAAACATTTATATATGAGAACCTTTAAACATTTCTTCAGCGTCTACAATAAATCTTAAATGATTATGGTACATTCCAAATTTCTTTATTACCTCAACAAGTTTGAGAGCATCATTGTTAAAGCTATTTTGTGCATATCTTACAATCACAACATTCCATGAGACCACATTTCTTTGAGGTTTTTGCAAACAAAACACGATATATGTTATTTTTTCATAAGGATAGTTTTTAGTTTCGTAGTTGTGTTTGTTTAAACTATGGGTGATTGATTTTTATGTGTAGAAATCTATATGAGTCACTTCTTCATTTGAAAAGTGTAAATATGAGGTCTAAACCTTAAAACTCTTCAAAATGTAAAAAATTGATATAATGTACAAAGCTTTGGATGGAAACAACTATAAATTACATGGTTCTTTCTCAACATTTTAAAATTGTAGGTATTTGTGTGTAGATGAAGACATTAAAAATGTGTTGTTGTTGGTTAACATAAAGAAACATTAAAAAATAAAAAGGAAAAATTGAACATGTATCTTGTAAAGTGTAATTTTTAATTGTAGATATATAGACAAACCACTTCATTTAAAGGTTTCATCTCTTCATTTCAAAGTTGTTATAAATTCATCTGTATACATTTACAAATCTCATATCATGAGCGGTATCATTTTTAGGACTATTTTATTTGAACTTAACAAAGAAGAATTATATCATTAATGGTAGCCTTTTAAAGGTAATTTTATTTCTAGTAAACAAGAGTACATTTGATGCCCCTTGAACGGAAATGGTGTCTAGGAAAGAAGAAGTGTTTAGAAAAGTAGTAGCAGTTGTGTTATCAAAGCAGAGTGTAGTATTTACGAAGGGTTGAGTGATAGTAGTCTTGCTTCCTCTTTTCTTCTTGCTCAAAGTGTTGCTACGTGCGCCATTTTTGAGTACCTTTCAAATGAAAAGGAGGTGAAATGCAAAGATTTGCAAGCGAGGAAACTCTAGAGAAAGTTGTGAATGTCAAACCCCGCCATTCATTGGTTCCAATGTCTACGATTTCTTTATGCATAGTAAGTCCTTAGGACTTGTCGATAGTTAATGCCTGTGCCACTTTAAGTAGCAATTGTCTTCGATTCTCTCTTGAAATAGGGGTTATCGGAATATGTAATGGGTTGGAGGGATCCCAACATGGATCATTGTATCTATCAAATTTTACAACAAAAATAAAGGTAATGTTGGTGGTGGCATTGATGCATCGTAGACAATGTCGGTGATTGTTCCTATAACACAATTTATGAGGCTTGTGTCAACCCATAAATTTGCGATAAACATGATTTTTTTTTATTGTTTGCATAGAAGAAATTTGTGCTCCAACTCATCATCATCAATATTTCTTGGTCGAACCCACCTTCTACTTTTGCAATGGATTTGGTGATCGTAACGTTTAATGCCTTCAACATTTGAACATTGTGGGAGTGCGAGGTAATTTTTTTGCAAACAAATGTGGCACGTCCTAAAATTTTTTGAGCTCTTCTGCTGAGTTAGGTGTGTGTTTGTGTGAGACATTAGGAGTTCCCATTCCTCAATAAGAGGGGTTGAATCTCACATGTTGAGTAGTAAATTACTGAGTGAAACTTGTGCATCGGTTGTTCCTTGTTGCCGAAATAAGAGCCCTATTCGTTACGGAAAAGGTTCTAAGCTTGATCCTAGGTTTTGGGTCCCTTTGAGATCTTGGAGTGCCTCGGTCCCTTGGCCTATCGTCTAAAGCATGGCCACTAGCTTCATCACGCATCCATGATGTGTTTCACGTTTCGTGCTTAGGAGATATATTTCGATCCTTCGCACGTGCTAGCTTGGAGTGCATTGCAGGTAAGAGGGGATCAAGGGAAAGTGATGGTGGGCAGGAGCCCAGACGCATTATAGAGTGCGGGACCATGGTCCCTTCGTGGAAGAGAGATTGATAAATGTTCGGGTCCAATGGGATAGATATGTGACAAGACTTTAGCTACTTGGGAGGATGCTACTTTACTACGAGGATAGTTTCCACACCTTTTCCAATGACTTCCGGAGGAAGTCGAGTCTAAGGGAGGGGGATGTAGTGCCCACTTTCCTTTGACACCTTTGATTATTATCATTTTTTCGATATTGTCATATGCACTTATGGATATATTATAGTTTTTGATATAGCATGTTAGTAGATATCGAGAGATATCGAATGTTATTGATTTGATTCTTATATGATGCAAATGGACTACTAGAGACTTTTGTTGTTGATATTGATACACTTTTTACATGGTTATTTATCCGTAATTCGACATGTGATATGTTTAAGTCATCTTGAGTAGATCTTGATAATTGGATTAATGTGATGATTTTTTAACATGAATGAAATGTGTAATAGAAATGTGCTAGAAATTGTAAGTGATATCGTATTTGCATAGATGATAATAATTCATATATAGTTGATTTTAGATTTATATTGCATATTTTGGCATGAGTGTTTTAATGCGGCCACGAGATCGAAGGGAGGTATTCTCATTCTGCGGGTATATTATATTCACAACAATATCGGGGGGAGTGGAGACCAACCACATCGGAATTCGAGAAGAATCCAACTAAGGGTCAATGTAGCAACATGTAATTGTGTGTGTGTTAGAATTATTTGGTTAAGGGAAAATTGTGACCTAAGGGTCATGTGTTGTTTTGTTTTAAATTTCACTTTCCATTAGGATTAGTATGTGTTTTCTCTTAGTAAGTGAAATTTTACTTGTTTTATTATTTAGATTCTTGGAATTGTATTTACCCTTTTTAGTCATGGGTTGTAGTGTCTTAATTAAGTTAATTTGAATTTGTTTTAAACTAATTAAAAGATGTGACCAAAAGGGAGTTCATTTATTAGGCTTGATTTACTTTGGATTTTGTGTTGAGTGATGTGTGTTTGAATTTTGAGTGTAGCACACTCTACCCCACATGGGAAACTCGAATTTGGCCTTAGAGGCCAAATTTGGAAGCTTGTGGGACAAGTCAAACTTGTCCCACACCTCTTAAAGCCCATGCCAACCCTACCTATGGGTTGGGAGCTCAAATTTAGGGTCTTTTAGGTGTTTTGGGGGGATGAAAAGGTAAAATATTAATTGCACTTTTTTTCAAAAATTTAATTTTGTCCTTTGGGGAGTGGGCTTAGATGGAGTGTGTAAGGTGCTTGTCATTCCTCCAACCACTCATTAATTGTGCATTGGAATATGAGGTTGACCAAGTGATGTGGAGTGGAGAGGAAATGAGGTGGCATCTTACTTGGAGCCACATCACCCCTCCCTCTCCTTTCTCTATTTTATTGAATTCTTGTTGCTTGTTTTGGGGTTGGATGTTCATTTTTTTAGTCTCTTGTATTTTTGGAGAGTAGAGGATTTTGAAGGAGTTTGTGGATTTTTGGAGCTTGTTGATACTTGTTAGAATTTTTGTTGGAGCTTGTGGATGCTTACTTGATCTTTGGAGGGGTTTGGAACTTCATACTTGGAACAAGCTCTACCATGCAAAGGTAGGAGCTTCACCTTTGTTTATATTATGTTATTGTTATATGTATGTGTGTATATGTTGTGTTGGATGTTGTTGTTTCTTTGAAATGCTTGTTGGGAATGGGTAGCATGCCTAAGTTGGGAGTGGGAGGAGACTATGGGAGTTTATTTGAGGAGGCATAAGATATCATTTTCTTGAGGAGGGAGTTTGGGTTGGGTGCCCACCTAGTATGAGAAATGCTTGCATTTTTCTTCTTGTTCTTACTTTGAGGGAGCCATAAGAGTTAAGGGAGGCATAAGAGTGGATGGAGGGATAAAAGGTACTTGAAGGAGACATAAGAGTTGTTAGGGGTATTTTGTTTTTCTTTGGAGGATTTTTAGGTGGCACCCATTCCCATTGGGAGGCATAAGTGGCCTCCCATAGGTCTTACTCTTTTGGATTTTTGATAAGCCTTGTGATCTTGTTGATTTGTTGTTTTCTTCTTGTTGAGATATTGTTGTGTTTTGTATGTAATAGAATGAATGTTAAATTATTTGTCAAGTATTGTGGAAGATAGTGGTTGGCATGAGTTGAGATCACACATGAACAACACGGTGAAATATAGGATAACTTTTTTTTTGACTTACTTGACACATAACATGACGCAACATGTCGCCACCAAGATACAACTAACACCGTGAACAACTTGATACAAGGATGGCCATAAAGGCAGCACAAAAACGTTCACACATATCAAGGACAATTTACTTTTCTTTTTGACAAGACAACATAGAAGTCAATCACAGAACACACTTCTGATTAGGGCCAACCACAATGAGATATTCTTGAGGTTATTTATTTTAAAAGGACATCTTGCAATTCTTAGCTTACGTTTTCAAGGAGGCTCAAGATATGATTCGTATGATTCATCTTACCAAGCTAAGTTTATTCTTTTGACACAGAGTAATTATCTTTAAATCTTCTCTATTATGACATTTATTTGCTTAATTCGTTTATCAAGAAAAATGAGTAATTAAATTCCACAAGGCCATCATCTCACCACTAACGCTACTAAGATTCATTCTTGCCCACAAGACAACATGGTTTTAAGTTCAACACACTTAAGAGAAGAGATATAAGGTGCCTTGAAAAAGGGTTAGAGGGAGAAGGTCGAGATGAAACATTTTTAGGACCTCATTAGTTATTGCCAGTATTAAATTGAAGCTAGGGCTCTTAACCAGATTTAACAACAACTTTACTTAGGCTTCGCTAAAAGTATTATCAAGGAGTAAAAGAATTTACTTTCCAAATGGCTAAGAGATAGATTGTGTGGTTTCAAAATTGTTTTCTCCTGTTTATTAAATCTTATTACCTTCAAACAATTAACAATTCATTTCACCTTAGGGTCATTTTACAAATTTTACCATGAAAGGCATAATGTTCACTAGGGGAGCTAGGGTTATCGTGTTATAAAGTTTACTTGCAATGATAGTCTTGCCCTTGTTTACTTAGAGAATTTCTTGCTCTCAAGTTGGTGACCCCTACGTTACTTTATTTGAATGCAACTTTTAATTTAACTTCCAGAAGTATTTAACAATCCCATGTTAGTTTACTTATGACACTTTATTACTAAGTCATATCAAGGTTTAACTCAAAATTTATTCTCAAGGCAAGGTTGAAGCAACACTCATTTACGAGAACAAAACAAGATTACATCATTTCTTAAAATATTGATACTCCACAAGTCACTCAACAACAATAACCAAATTTTCTTATAATTTCAATGATGGTCAACAATACAAGGTTTCCAAAGTTCGGGATGACAAAGTCCACAATACTTTATACTAAGACATTAATCCTCTTTTAAACTTTCTTTGGACGTTAACAAAGTTGAACAACATAAAAGGTTTCGAGCAAAGGATCTTCTCAATCGAGGTTGATGACAAAAGTCTACAAATCTATCCCTCATCTACACGCAAAATCCATCTGCAGCAAAATTTTCTACAAGAGTCAGTTCACGAGAACTGAGCAAGATAAGGCTACACAAAACCACCATAACTATTATCTAACAATATCACGAAAAGGAAGCACTTTATTACAAGAATTGGTTCAAACCTCTAAACACTATTAACACATCAAGTTATAATAAAGTCTTCATCATGCCAATCAAAGAAGGAGAAGACCTTGTACTTCAGTTAGGAGCAAAAGCAACGAAAGTAATAATCGTATGAGAATGGCCCTTGGCCCTATAAGGAGATATAAACAATCTAGCAAAGAACAAAATTTCCATCAAGTAAGTAAATAACAATAATTACAAGATTGAGATTTGATATAAATAGACCAACCATCTAGAATTTTATCAAAGGTACCAACGCATAGGCTAAAATAATACATTTCTAAAAGAACAAAAGTTGATCGGCCCAAGAAAGGGGAAACACGGGTTTCAAAATTTAACACAAAAAGTCATGTATAAAAGAGCTTCAAACCGGAAATCAAATAGAGTATACACACAACATAAGTTTCGAAGCGAAGGCAAGGTATACTAGTTTTGACCATTAACTACAAGATTTTCCAATCATCCAAGAAGGGTCAAAGTCTTACAGGCTAGTAGCTAGCATGCGAGAGGAGAAGGGGGCTCCGTCACACAAGAGTATACAATAATGTCATCAACAATTTTAATACACTAAAGATTTGCAAACTTCCACAACAATTCTAATGTTTGATTAATTTAAAATAAATTATCCATTTCCCGAAACAACCATATTTTAAGGCAACCCTTGGTAAGACAAGTCAATCGTCACACAAAGATACAAACCTAACTTCTAAGTGACATTATCAAAACAAAACCTTCCGCTATGAATCCATAAGACTATCAATGAAAGCTGAGTTTTTCCTGAAGGTTAATCACATTTAAGGAAATTTCCATCACAAACTATTACGGTAATTACGTGCATAAAAAACTGACCAATATTAATTAATAGCGTTAACATTACAAGGGAGTAAATAATGCAAGTTAGGAAAAATAGAAGAGCGCCATCAGCAATAATTTTGAGTGGGGATTAGACCAACTATTCTAGTGTCAACGAGGTACAGGATTCGCACAATGAAACCTCCAGCTTAGTTGATCCGAAAAGCTAGTTATGGTTCAAGTTGATAGGGATGGTCAAGGCACTTCTTGAGGATGGCCTTAAAAGCCTAGAAACAAGATGAAAGATAGTATAAGAGTCTAAACACGTGAGACGGAAAAACACGTTGCAAACAAACCTTTTCATTCTACCAGTTTTAATACCAAAACTCTAAGCTGGCTAGCCCACGCATTGCTCACACAATCCTACAACCTTTCTTTCTCGATGCCAAAAGGTTATCAAAGGGACTTGCGAAGGAGCTAACAAAAAAAACGTCAAGGACAAACTTGGGTGCTAGGAAGGGGGTTTCATAGTTATCGTAAACTTACTTCCATGATATCGAAAATACTAGCTTGATCAACATAATAACTTGCAACTCAATCGCCGAGAAGAATTAATACATAAACAAACAGACGAAGGTCTATCATTCGAGTAAGAGAAACATAACATTCAGAGGAGAGGGCACACGCATCCTTTCGACCCACATACTGTCAACGATAAAAGCTAAAACAAGAAGAAACAAGCAGAAAGGGAAATCTCCCATCATGACATCCAACTGACAAATCAATGCAAGGAAAAGTGGTTCGATTTCACAATATTTTTAAATAAAATAATAGTAGAAAAGTGTAGAAATATCTTGCCTTTTTCTCCAGATTCAGCTTCCCCCTCCTGCCTCTTCCATTGCTTTGGATGAAAACTTGAGCTTTTTCGTCGGTGAGCTTTCACCGGGAGTAACTCTGTGCCATGACGGAGCGTTTGGGAATCTCGGCAAAGTTGTTCGACGTCCTTGACGTTGTGAAAAGAAAATGACCGGTCTCATTGAGTACTTTGTCTTTACCAATCACCCTGTCTAGCTCTTCTTGAGCTTTCTGCTGTATGTGAGGATTGCGAACAAGTTCAGCCATGGCCCATTCCACGATTATGGCTGTTGTATCCATCCCTGTAGTTGATCATGTCCCAAAGGAGACCAATTATTGTATCCTCACAGAGATCATATTTTTCTTGTAGTGTGAGCAGTGCATCCACAAAAAGTTGTTTAGCACCACTCTTCTTCCTAGCCAGAGTGTGCTCTTTCATAATGGCTTTGGTGAGTCTATCTCTTATCTTAGAATCAATGTCAATGCCAATAACACGTGAAGCACCGCTATTTTTAGCACCCTCTGTAACCGCGAGTCCGACTGTACCAAGACCAAATATTGTAACTATTGATCCAGCTTCTACTTTTGTTGTATTCCAAACTGCTCCAAGACCTGTAAAAGAATTTTTGTGCGTTCCAAGGGTGCAACTACAGTCTTTGCAAACCCACCAGCAAAGCCTCCTGCAATGAGCTCCTTAACATAAACAGGCATCACATCGCGTGTTACAAAACTCTCACGCGTTGAGTGTTCCTTGCTTGCCATAGGAGCACCCACCGTTGTCATAGCAGGTCCTGGAGGTGAATCCATTCACACTTCCTCCTCAAATCCCAATGTTGGGATGTTTGACAGAAGATAAGTGAATGGACGAGTTAACAAAGATCCAATCTGGCTGGACTTTCAATCAAATTATTGAATAGGACAAATAATCAGTCAACACCTTGAATTTACAAACACCTTTACCAATGCCCGATCCAATATCTCGATGAAATCTTGAACACCCAATTCTCATGATATATACCCAAAATTCAATTTGGAAAAAGCTCTATGATCCCCGTAAAATTTTCAATACTGCATTTAGGTGGGCGGAGAAAAGCATATGACCAATCCCCTTTTCAAATTGATGAGAAAATATGAGAACAAGAATACCCAGATAGTGGTGTACAGAATTTTCTAGGGGGGGGCGTATGGCATATAACGATCCCCAATCTCGAATCAGAGGATACCTAGAAGCAAACAAGAAACCCAACTGTAGAAAATGGGTGAACTGAGAAGAGGCGCAGAAACATTACCCAGCCTCAATTTTAGCAAAGTCCTTATCCCATCGTTCAGTGGGCAGGCGAAGGCGCTGGAATGGTAGCCTCTCGATTCTCCAAAGATCTCTTTCCTTTCACCCCTCGCCATGAGAGCTTGCCAACTTAGTGACTCGATGAAGAAGCTCATATAATAGCAAAGCAAATCGTGCTTCATGAATATACTGAAATGAAACAGATCCACGCCTATGAGATTCTCTTCCATGAGTTACCTCGTAAGACAAGTAAGAAATCAATAGAGAATCTCTGTAATAAATTTCATCGGGTCTCCTGGTAACACTCTCACTGTCACTTAATCGATTTTGAAACAAATATCTTGAAGGAGAATCCCGAATTTGAGGATGCAGTCGATGCTGAACAGATAACAACAAAGTTGGACAACTTGCTTGTTGGAGGCGCTCAACAGGCTTCTACCATGCTGCGACATGCCTGTTGCCTGGCTATACACTGTTGCCGGCTATTGTTGTGGATTCCCAAACAAGACACACCTCGCAGCACCTAAGGACACGTTTTCCCTCCTTCCAACGCCTGCAGCCCCAGAAAAAATGCGTCCAACACCCACCCATATGCATTTAATAACATAATCAAAATAAGATCATGGTGGAGAAAAATGGGACTCCACCGACTCCCACTGTCACACGCCACCCAGGAGATTACAGATCATTTAAGAAGTGACAAGAAATGTCACCCATCTACCAGCTAACCAGGGAGAAAAGAAAATGCGCTTCAACCACTACCAAGGAGAATAAACAAATACAGTCTATTTAAAAATGTCAAATTAAGTATTATAGCGAGTAAAACCTGCACTAATCCATGAAATGTCAATTTTGCCTCATCATCAACATATATCTCCATGGGCTGTAAATGGAAACAAGCACACAGAAATATTAGGTGAGGTGATTGGTAAAGAAATGCCTCCATCGCATTTGCTTCTTTGGTGTACAAGAAATAAATGTTCACAGCATCTCCGTCCAATTTTTCTCTATACTCTGAATCTAATACTTGACAATTGCAGCTAGTATATCCTTCAGATGAGCAAAGCTAATTGGCTACCTCGTGGAAAATCTACCTCTTTGCAAGCCCTCAAGTAGAGATTTGTGCTTGGTAAGGATTATATTAACTTTTATTAGCTGACTATAGAGCTACGTTTGAGCAGTTCACTATATGTTTGATGAAAGTAGGTTGAGATGCATGTATCTGGGAATAATCTGGCAGAACCTACAACCCGGATTTACACCCCCACAATTCTTCGACATAGCCTCCACCATTGAATGTCCCAAAAAAAAAAAACACGTTCCATTTGATGACGAAACAATTACATATGACAGTATACCATGAACACTACTGTTTATTAATAATAAGCTGTAGTGTCAAGAAAGGCTACAGTGACTCGTGAAGCTTGGACAAGGTACTTAGGACATGGGACATTACATTCTCCTCCCCTTAAGAAAGCATCGTCCTCGATGCGACATTACACAGAGGGAAGGAAATGGCACGTAACCAAGAACAGGTACAGGAGAAAGTACACTTTATGGTTTGAAATTTTAGTTGATTAAAGCACGGTCACAAGGTAGCCTTAGGAACATTTGGTAGAAATTTTAACTTTTAAGGTTCTGTGAAGATTGGCAGTTCTTTCTTATTTATTATTTTCGTTAGTCTCTTTCCGTTAACATTATTCTTAGTTTAATTTCTTTTAAAATTTCATCATTGAAGAGTTTTGGTTTATTCCTTATGGTGGATGCCCAATATGAACTGCTAACACAACACCCTATCAGGTTCAAAAGACACTACAAATTCACAAGCACACAAGTATATACTTCAAGATTGTATTACACCACAAAAGGTTACTCAAATACGGAATGGATTAGGCACAGTCCACATAACATAGTACACGTCACACATCTATGACTGACATATAAAATACTCAAACAAAAGAGTACTACAATCCACCAGACATTTCCTCAATTTGCATCAATGAAAATTTCACATAACTCCAAACAAAAGCTACAGGTACATAGTGTCCACAAGGGAATCAATGCCATATCCACAACATCACAACACATATCCATCTGACATGAGTAACACATACATCAAAAGACCACTACCAAACATCACAATAACTCAACATATGTCCCAGAACATCAACCATACACACAAATATCATATGCCTCCCTCAACTCTTATGCCTCCCTCAAACTCTTATGCCTCCCTCAAGTCTCTTATGCCTCCCAAACTCTTATGCCTCCCTCAAGTCTCTTATGCCTCCTCTCCTCAAGTCTCTTATGCCTCCCTCAAACTCTTATGCCTCCCTCAAGGAGGCCGGTTGACCCTATGGTCCAAGACACATAGAGTTCGAACACTCCTAACCCAAGTGACATAATAACGCGTGGTTCAACAACCCGCTAGTTATCTGTACTCCTTGGGGCGTACCCCTATACAACAAAGCGGGTCCATAGGTCCAACCATTTCATGGTGCATCCATGTCCCTATTCCACACAGCACGACAATAGAACCAGCACAACAATCCAATCAAAGTGCCAAGGGGCAAAGTACAAGCCTTGGGCAAGGCGGTAAAAATTCCAAATTTAAAAGAAGACCCAAAATCAAGCAAAAATAAATGGCCAAATAGCCATAGTTAGTATCAAAATCCCCATGTTAGTGCCACAAACCAAGGAAATGCCCAAAATTGTAAAGCATGGCAATCAAGAAAAAGCTGGTCCTTACAAAATAAAGTAAAAAGCTCAATTTACGAATAAAATCAACTTATAATAATGTCACATTACGATAACTGTGTGGCCTTATTTGGCCACCAAGGGGTACTCAACGAGTTGCTAGCACTCGGAACATCGAGCCTCAGCTCATAAAATACATATCAATAATACAACTGTCATCACCTCCATCTGAATCATCCCGCCGCCACTTCGACAAGGCTAAACATAGTCATAGATACACTAAGGTTGCATACATACAACCACATAGGGAGAGAGGAAAGAATCACATGTTATCTACTAAACCGAGTTTTGACTCGAGTTATTGACCCATGGTACACCATTCCTCACTCTCAACATACACTTCTACCGATTTCCCTCAGGATCGGTTAGCGTAAGGTTCACAACATAACATGCAACTACAGTACTAACACAATGGTGGTACATAAACAAGGTAGATCACAATCATACATTCACTGAGTGTAACACATCACTTTACCACTTTCTGCACCCAAAGTGCAAGCACCATACGATAGGGTTCATATACTCACCATATGACCCAAAATCACAACATGAAGCATTACATATTTGCACAGTCATACATACGATGAACATAGTACATCTCAACATAACATCCATTGCTGCATAACAAGGTGGTACACACATTTCTTCAAAACATGGTAAAAAAAAATCATGATACAACTCATTTCTTTTAACATCAATCTAGTCATACAAACATTGATACACCCACATATCACAATATGTCACAATGTTCCAACACTATGTCATCCACTTTATAATTCTTTTCACACGCCACAAATAGTAATTCACACGTGAACTCTTCATAGAATCCACAAGAAGGAGAGAGAATACTCCCATCCCCAACATATCAACATGGTAACAAACACGCACTAAGTGACATACACATCACGTGCGTTCACAATATCACAATTACGACAATAATCACATCACGTTTAAAGCACATTACTCTTCCAATATCTACCACCATCATGCAACATCATCATCATCATGCAGTATCATCATGTAACACCACCACCACCATGTAACATCATCATATAACACCAATCCGGCCCATAGGTTCGAGAGCATGAACCTACGCTCTGATACCAAAGTGTAACGACCCAAAAATCCACACATGAACAACACAGTGAAATACAGGATAACTTTTTTTTTTTTTTTGACTTGCTTGACACATAACATGACGCAACATGTCATCACCAAGGATACAACTAACACTGTGAACAACTTGATACAAGGATGGCCATAAAGGCAGCACGGAAACGTTCACACCTATCAAGGACAATTTACTTTTCTTTTTGACAAGACAACATAGAAGTCCAATCACAGAACACACTTACAGTTAGGGCCATCCACAATGAGATATTCTTGAGGGTTATTTATTTTTAAAGGACATCTTACAATTCTTAGCTTACGTTTTCAAGGAGGCTCAAGATATGATTCGTACAATTCATCTTACCAAGCTAAGTTTATTCTTTTGACACAGAGTAATTATCTTTAAATCTTCTCTATTATGACATTTATTTGCTTAATTCGTTTATCAAGAAAAAGGAGTAATTAAATTCCACAAGGCCATCTGCTCACCACTAACGCTACTAAGATTCGTTCTTGCCCACAAGACAACATGGTTTTAAGTTCAACACACTTAAGAGAAGAGATATAAGGTGCCTTGAAAAAGGGATAGAGGGAGAAGGTCGAGATGAAACATTTTTAGGACCTCATTAGTTATTGCCAGTATTAAATTGAAGCTAGGGCTCTTAACCAGAATTAACAACAACTTTACTTAGGCTTCGCTAAAAGTATTATCAAGGAGTAAAAGAATTTACTTTCCAAATGGCTAAGAGATAGATTGTGTGGTTTCAAAATTGTTTTCTCCTGTTTATTAAATCTTATTACCTTCAAACAATTAACAGTTCATTTCACCTTAGGGTCATTTTACAAATTTTACCATGAAAGGCATAATGTTCACTAGGGGAGCTAGGGTTATCGTGTTATAAAGTTTACTTGCAATGATAGTCTTGCCCTTGTTTACTTAGAGAATTTCTTGCTCTCAAGTTGGTGACCCCTACGTTACTTTATTTGAATGCAACTTTTAATTTAACTTCCAGAAGTATTTAACAATCCCATGTTAGTTTACTTATGACACTTTATTACTAAGTCATGGCAAGGTTTAACTCAAAATTTATTCTCAAGGCAAGTTGAAGCAACACTCATTTACGAGAACAAAACAAGATTACATCATTTCTTAAAATACTGATACTCCACAAGTCACTCAACAACAATAACCAAATTTTCTTATAATTTCAATGATGGTCAAACAATACAAGGTTTCCAAAGTTCAGATGACAAAGTCCACAATACTTTATACTAAGACATTAATCCTCTTTTAAACTTTCCACTGGACGTTAACAAAAGTTGAACAACATAAAAAGGTTTCGAGCAAAGGATCTTCTCAACTGAGGTTGATGACAAAAGTCTACAAATCTATCCCTCATCTACACGCAAAATCCATCTGCAGCAAATTTTCTACAAGAGTCAGTTCACGAGAACTGAGCAAGATAAGGCTACACAAAACCACCATAACTATTATCTAACAATATCACGAAAAGGAAGCACTTTATTACAAGAATAGGTTCAAACCTCTAAACACTATTAACACATCAAGTTATAATAAAGTCTTCATCATGCCAATCAAAGAAGGAGAAGACCTTGTACTTCAGTTAGGAGAAAAAGCAACGAAAGTAATAATCGTATGAGAATGGCCCTTGGCCCTATAAGGAGATATAAACAATCTAGCAAAGAACAGAATTCCCATCAAGTAAGTAAATAACAATAATTACAAGATTGAGATTTGATATAAATAGACCAACCATCTAGAATTTTATCAAAGGTACCAACGCATAGGCTAAAATAATACATTTCTAAAAGAACAAAAGTTGATCGGCCCAAGAAAGGGGAAACACGGGTTTCAAAATTTAACACAAAAAGTCATGTATAAATGAGTTTCAAACCGGAAATCAAATAGAGTATACACACAACATAAGTTTCGAAGTGAAGGCAAGGTATACTAGTTTTGACCATTAACTACAAGATTTTCCAATCATCCAAGAAGGGTCAAAGTCTTACAGGCTAGTAGCTAGCATGCGAGAGGAGAAGGGGGCTCCGTCACACAAGAGTATACAATAATGTCATCAACAATTTTTAATACACTAAAGATTTGCAAACTTCCACAACAATTCTAATGTTTGATTAATTTAAAATAAATTATCCATTTCCCGAAACAACCATATTTTAAGGCAACCCTTGGTAAGACAGTCAACCGTCACACAAAGATACAAACCTAACTTCTAAGTGACATTATCAAAACAAAACCTTCCGCTATGAATCCATAAGACTATCAATGAAAGCTGAGTTTTTCCCGAAGGTTAATCACATTTAAGGAAATTTCCATCACAAACTATTACGGTAATTACGTGCATAAAAAAACCGACCAATATTAATTAATAGCATTAACATTACAAGGGAGTAAATAATGCAAGTTAGGAAAAATAGAAGAGCGCCATCAAGCAATAATTCTGAGTGGGGATTAGACCAACTATTCTAGTGTCAACGAGGTACAGGATTCGCACAATGAAACCTCCAGCTTAGTTGATCCGAAAAGCTAGTTATGGTTCAAGTTGATAGGGATGGTCAAGGCACTTCTTGAGGATGGCCTTAAAAGCCTAGAAACAAGATGAAAGATAGTATAAGAGTCTAAACACGTGAGACGGCAAAAACACGTTGCAAACAAACCTTTTCATTCTACTAGTTTTAATACCAAAACTCTAAGCTGGCTAGCCCACGCATTGCTCACACAATCCTACAACCTTTCTTTCTCGATGCCAAAAGGTTATCAAAGGGACTTGCGAAGGAGCTAACAAAAAAATGTCAAGGAAAACTTGGGTGCTAGGAAGGGGGTTTCATAGTTATCGTAAACTTACTTCCATGATATCGAAAATACTAGCTTGATCAACATAATAACTTGCAACTCAATCGCCGAGAAGAATTAATACATAAACAAACAGACGAAGGTCTATCATTCGAGTAAGAGAAACATAACATTCAGAGGAGAGGGCACACGCATCCTTTCGACCCACATACTGTCAACGATAAAAGCTAAAACAAGAAGAAACAAGCAGAAAGGGAAATCTCCCATCATGACATCCAACTGACAAATCAATGCAAGGATAAGTGGTTCGATTTCACAATATTTTTAAATAAAATAACAGTAGAAAAGTGTAGAAATATCTTGCCTTTTTCTCCAGATTCAGCTTCCTCCTCCTGCCTCTTCCATTGCTTTGGATGAAAACTTGAGCTTTTCGTCGGTGAGCTTCACGCTGGGAGTAACTCTATGCCAGACGGAGCATTTGGGCTCGTCTCTGGCAAGCTGTTTCGACGTCCTTGACGCTGTGAAAAGAAAATGACCGGTCTCATTGAGTACTTTGTCTTTACCAATCACCCTGTCTAGCTCTTCTTGAGCTTTCTGCTGTACGCGAGGATTGCGAACAAGTTCAGCCATGGCCCATTCCACAGTTATGGCTGTTGTATCCATCCCTGCAGTGATCATGTCCCAAAGGAGACCAATTATTGTATCCTCACAGAGATCATATTTTTCTTGTAGTGTGAGCAGTGCATCCACAAAATGTTGTTTAGCACCACTCTTCTGCCTAGCCAGAGTGTGCTCTTTCATAATGGCTTTGGTGAGTCTATCTCTTATCTTAGAATCAATGTCAATGCCAATAACACGTGAAGCACCCGCTGTTTTAGCACCCTCTGCAACCGCGAGTCCGACTATACCAAGACCAAATATTGTAACTATTGATCCAGCTTCTACTTTTGCTGTATTCCAAACTGCTCCAAGACCTGTAAAAAGATTTTTTTGTGCGTTCCAAGGTGCAACTGCAGTCTTTGCAAACCCACCAGCAAAGCCTCCTGCAATGAGCTCCTTAACATAAACAGGCATCACATCGCGTGTTACAAAACTCTCGCGCGTTGAGTGTTCCTTGCTTGCCATAGGAGCACCCACCGTTGTCATAGCAGGTCCTGGAGGTGAATCCATTCACACTTCCTCCTCAAATCCCAATGTTGGGATGTTTGACAGAAGATAAGTGAATGGACGAGTTAACAAAGATCCAATCTGGCTGGACTTTCAATCAAATTATTGAATAGGACAAATAATCAGTCAACACCTTGAATTTACAGCACCTTTACCAATGCCCGATCCAATATCTCGATGAAATCTTGAACACCCAATTCTCATGATATATACCCAACATTCAATTTGGAAAAAGCTCTATGATCCCCGTAAAAATTTTCAATACCTGCGTTTAGGTGGGCGGAGAAAAGCATATGACCAATCCCCTCTTTTCAAATTGACGAGAAAATATGAGAACAAGAATACCCAGATAGTGGTGTACAGAATTTTCTAGGGGGTAGTAGCTGTAACGATCCCCAATCTCGAATTAGAGGATACCTAGAAGCAAACAAGAAACCCAACTGTAGAAAATGGGTGAACTGAGAAGAGGCAGAAACATTACCCAGCCTCAATTTTAGCAAAGTCCTTATCCCATCGTTCAGTGGGCAGGCGAAGGCACTGGAATGGCAGCCTCTCGATTCTCCAAAGATCTCTTTCCTTTCACCCCTCGCCATGAGAGCTTGCCAACTTAGTGACTCGATGAAGAAGCTCATATAATAGCAAAGCAAATCGTGCTTCATGAATATACTGAAATGAAACAGATCCACGCCTATGAGATTCTCTTCCATGAGTTACCTCGTAAGACAAGTAAGAAATCAATAGAGAATCTCTGTAATAAATTTCATCGGGTCTCCTGGTAACACTCTCACTGTCACTTAATCGATTTTGAAACAAATATCTTGAAGGAGAATCCCGAATTTGAGGATGCAGGTCGATGCTGAACAGATAACAACAAAGTTGGACAACCTGCTTGTTGGAGGCGCTCAACAGGCTTCTACCATGCTGCGACATGCCTGTTGCCTGGCTATACACTATTGCCGGCTATTGTTGTGGATTCCCAAACAAGACACACCTCGCAGCACCCAAGGACACATTTTCCCTCCTTCCAATGCCTGCAGCCCTAGAAAAAACGCGTCCAACACCCACCCATATGCATTTAATAACAGAATCAAAATAAGATCATGGTGGAGAAAAACGGGACTCCACCGACTCCCACTATCACACGCCACCCAGGAGATTACAGATCATTTAAGAAGTGACAAGAAATGTCACCCATCTGCCAGCTAATCAGGGAGAAAGGAAAATGCGCTTCAACCACTACCAAGGAGAATAAACAAATACAGTCTATTTAAAAATGTCAAATTAAGTATTATAGCGAGTAAAACCTGCACTAATCCATGAAATGTCAATTTTGCCTCATCATCAACATATATCTCCATGGGCTGTAAATGGAAACAAGCGCACAAAAATATTAGGTGAGGTGATTGGTAAAGAAATGCCTCCATCGCATTTGCTTCTTTGGTGCACAAGAAATAAATGTTCACAGCATCTCCGTCCAATTTTTCTCTATACTCTGAATCTAATACTTGACAATTGCAGCTAGTATATCCTTCAGATGTGCAAAGCTAATTGGCAACCTCGTGGAAAATCTACCTCTTTGCAAGCCCTCAAGTAGAGATTTGTGCTTGGTAAGGATTATATTAACTTTTATTAGCTGACTATAGAGCTACCGTTGAGCAGTTCACTATATGTTTGATGAAAGTAGGTTGAGATGCATGTATCTGGGAATAATCTGGCAGAACCTACAACCCGGATTTACACCCCCGCAATTCTTCGACATAGCCTCCACCATTGAATGTCCCAACAAAAAAAAACACGTTCCATTTTGATGACGAAACAATTACATATGATAGAAAAGAAAGATGCATTTTCATATTACTTGCATTTGATTGTTATTAATACCTCTTCCTTATTCCTTGGATAAAAAAGGTGAAGAAAGTTGTTACTCTTTTAGTGGAATGAAAACCTCATTTGGTGTGTTGTTCTGAAGCTCTTGTTTAGATGGAAATGTTGTTGTAAAACTTTGGATTGTTAGGGTATTATGAAAAGTTACATATCATCGTGTTACTTGAAAGCATGTATTGGAAAAGTTAAACTATTTTGTTCAATTACATTTTTGAAGGATTAAATTTCACATGTAATTTTGGAATAAATTTAAAATAGGACAAAAACAAACCAAAAAGAAAAAAGAAAAGAAGAAATCGTTTAAAGTTGTTTTGTAGATAAATGGAATTTCCTTTCTATTTTCCTTCATTAAACAAATGAAATAAATAAATAAATAAATAAAATAAAAATGGTTACCTTTGAACCTTAGCCTCTTTTGATTGTATAAAGTGATGATCAAATTATTATAAATTAAAAACCGAAACAACATTAATTTTACTCCATAAACCATTACTATCAAAAGATATATATATATAATAATAATTTCTAATATATGATTTTAGTTGGTCATATTAATAATACAAATAATAATAATTAATGACAATAACATTAAGATTAATATTATTCATTTATATATATATATATAAACTATATAACTTTAAAAAAGAAAAACTTTAAAAAAAAAAAAAAAAAATGAAAGGAAACGTGGAAAAAAAGTATAAATATAAAAGGTTAAATAAAAAGAAGAAGGGGGAAATAAAGTACCCAATGAAAAATGAACTTAAATTAAAGTATAATGCTTGGGATTAAACCCCAAAAAGGCTACGGCCTGTTTTAATTGGGAGAATGGGGAAGGGTTGGGGTAGGGTCAGGAGGCCCTCCCCAACCCCCAACAAACCTTGAAAATCATGTTAACTAAATAATGTAAATTTTGTTTGCTCTTTTTTTTAAGGCGTGCTGTATAAAGATTAAGCTCGCCGATAGATTGTGTATATATATGTCTATATATATATATATATATATATATATACATAATGTGTGTGTGTGTGTCTATATATATATATATATTCACTTACCTAAATGATAACACATATAAGATCTTAACTATGTAAATAAAATGGAAAATACCTATATACTCATTTGGGTAAATATAACAAAAAATGAGTAAAATAATATAAATACATCCTTTGAAACCCTAGATGAATATGCACAAAATACGAAACAAGGAAAATTGCAAGCCTTTAGAAAAGCTAGTGACCTGTTGGCTTCCTTTCCTCCTCCATCAACCAAAAACAAAAGAAAGAATTAATCAAATGCGATGAGAAAGGAAGCTTCATAAGGATGTTTAGGGTTGGGTACCCTTTTTCCACATCAAGGGCCTAGATGAATCCATCCAAGGATGAGAATCACCCCTACAAAAAGTAGGTGGAGGATGGATGAGTGAGAAATTAATTTTTATTTAAATAAAATTAAAAGAAAGTTGACTTTTAAGGGTCACTTTATGAGGTAAGGGGATGTTTATTCTAACCTCATGTAAAATGGACGTTCTTATTTTTTTATTTGTGGAATATTTAGTTATAGTAGGAATTTAATTGTTTATTAAATTAACGCTTTGAACTAAATATTAACGAAAGGTACTTATTTTTTTAATGCGGACTTAATAATAGTTAAAATGGGAAATTATTAATTATTAAATATCTTTGACCTTGAAACATTAAATTGTAGTTTACCTTTATAACATTTACAAAAAAAAAAAATTATTCCGTAATTTTTTCTAACTTAACCTAGATGATCAAATTTTTATACACTATGGAAGGTCATTATGAAGTGTAAAAGGTAATAAAAACCTCAAATCTACTCTTCCAAAGACTTGAACCATGCTAAAAAGAAAACATTTCACAAAAATGGTGCCATCGTGTAGAGGAGACTCATTAGCTAGAAATATTGTTTTTAAAGTGAATAGAATAAGATAAATATAATTTTTTAATTTATAATAATAATTTAAATATTTTTTAATGAATGTTCATGTCTACGTTTAAGGTCATAATTATCAAAATATAAAAAACTTATACCATAATGGACAAATATACACGTTAATATATATATATATATATATATATATATATATATATATATATATATATATATATATATATATATAATATTATGATTTTGATATTTTTGATATAGTTAGAAAAGACAAATGGAAAGTGCTCCGTTTTCTAAAAAGACCACTTTCATGGAAAAAAATAAAAAAACATATTGCTAAAAAAATACAAAATAAAATCCATCCCAAGATAGACAACTACATCTAACATTTCACCAAAGGAAAAAAAAAAATAAAAGATTTGGTCATCCAAAATGTGAAAAATGAACTTAAATAAGTTTTAAAAAAATACTAACTCATATAATTTTGTTTAATATAGCTAAACTTATCCATTTTTAAAAAAAAGGCCAATGCTAAGATTGATTTATATAAATTTTTCTAATTTAGAGTGCGTGTATGGTTGATATTTTGCTTTTTTTTTTTGGGATAGGGTCTATATTTGTCCATATACTTCCCGCACTTACCCACCCCTTTTGTCTTTTTTGAAAATCTCTCATATTTAACTTCATGTAATATAATGTGATGTGATTCAATAGTTTGTTTCTCGGGATTTAATGATTGATCTTCCCTCATTTTAGAATTAACAATTTATTATTTCTCTAGATTCAATGATTAATCTGTAATAGAATTAAGAATTTATTGTTTCCGCCGATAGTTTATCTTCCCTATTTTATATATTATATATATATATATATAAGACATATTTCTTTGAACTCAATATGATCTTCCACATTTAAGAACAGTTACACACTCCCTTATATATCTTGAATTTGCTACACTAAAATCTGCATTTGTAAAAAAACATAACCTTTAAATGTGCAATCTTTTGTTGTTTGTACCTATTGAAATTTCCATGAAACCCTTTGGTGTCATGCTAGTATCATAGTAATTAATACCGTCAATTTATATATTTGAAGTACAACCATGTAATAATCGGTTCGTGAAAGGCATATTTTAGATAAATAAATAGATAATAGAATATTGAAAATTCCCATGGAGATAATATTATCAATACCATGCGCCACTCATTGTCCAAATGCAACCTTTAGAAATTAACCTAAAAATATTTCCCACTATTTTTCGCATTACTTAGAGTGGTGATACACAATAATTTCGATTCTTTAATTTTGAATTCAATGTAAAATGGAAAATTAGTAACTATATGCTCCAATGTCTTTTGATCTTCCTATAAAAGTGTACTCTACGAACACACAAATCACCTACTTTTCTTAAAAATTTTTATGAGTACTAAATATTGTATTTTATCTTGTAATAACTTATTTGATGTCAAGAGAGGAGATATGAGCTCACTGCACAAAATACAAACAAGGAAAATCTTTTTGTGGAAAGAATAGATTGAGTAAAGACAAATAATGATTTTTGTTGTCAATTTTTCCTCCTATTTTGACACTATTTTGATACCATCATGTGACCAATTAGATATGGTTGTCAAGTTATAAGAGATAGGGATTCCTTTTGATACCCGAACCTTATATAGGAATCAATTAAGATTACATTTTGTGGGTAGACTTCATTGTGGTGTGGTGAATATGTTTAAAGATTCAAATCCAGTTTCATAGGATGAGAATCACCCCTATAAATTAAGTTATGAATTTCTTATACGACTGGATGAGTGAGAAATTAGGGTGCACATATTTACGTATTTACCTTTCGATTATCGATATGGCTTGGGCACTTTTCGGATACGATTCAAATATTTTACTTATCCGTATTTTAATAGAAACTCTTAATTTTGTCATTACGCCGAAGGAGTTCCCCTATGGTAGAGGACTCGTGAACGTTTTGCAATCAGTGTGTTAAATTTGGACGACCTCTTTGACATTTTCGCGATTGCATGTTAAATTTGACGGTCATTTTCATTGATAAGGGGGTTTCGTATGCAGTAGATTTATGATCACATCTTGGACACAAATTTGAAGGCGGCGATTCGAAACCTGATAGGCATATGAAAGAGGGACCAACACGTTAGCCTTCAACAAGCCCTTCAACAACTTCATCGCATGTAGAGGAATGGTGTCACTTTACCCAACGCCTCCCTTTATTGACAACACCCTCGACATTGTCCACTCCATACAAGATCTTGAAGCCCGACGGTGTTTCTAGGATGACCATTTCTTCTGCGTCAAGTTGATGTTCTTCTTTTCCAAACAACGCATGCGAGTAGTTTCCTCTCAAAGTCTCCCGCTTTCCAAACTTAACCCTAATTACATGGATTGCAATGACAGATGGTATGTCTCCCAACCTCCGAATGACAATTAGGTTTCTATGGATGGAGGTGTGGTGGTTGGTCCTCTACCTGGATCGTGCATTCGTATGCCTTCTTCATTGTTGTGTTTATTACCTCTTTCCCAAGCTATGCAAGCCTGAACATTGCGAATCCGTAGGAAGAGTTGCATACATATTTGGAGGTGAAATGAGGTTGTTGAGGGTTTGCAGAGATATGTACTGCAATGGTGTTCTTGTTTGTTTTGGCTTAGCACTTGCATGCTGCGGAAAATAATTACAAAAACTGCATGCCCTTTAGAGCAGGAAAGAATTAAGTCCTCACATTGCCAAAGCCATAGATAAGTTCCTGTTGAAGAAGTACATGGAAGAGGATTATGCACAGCGTATGACCCCTACGTATATAATGATTATGCAGAGGGGTATGACATCTTATTACGTTCTTGTTGTTGGTCTCGTTGAAAGCAATGTGCCATAACGGGTGTTATTCTCGGGATATTGATCTTGTGGATGTAACCGCTCGTGCCCGATCTTGCTAACTAAAATTATCCCATTAGGGATTTTCAAAAGGCTCGAGACCCGGATCTTCTAGAGGATTCATTGGGCGTATGCGGGAAAGAGGCTGAATCCCGAGTTTGACCATTATATTGATGTGCTCGCCAATATTTCTAACAAGATGATTGCAGAGGGATTTGTTTAGGATGGAAATGGAGAGCTTCAATAAGGAGATTGAGCACAACGGGTTTTGACCTATCGATGACATCTTTCAATTGTACTTTCCCCTGTTTAAATCGTCATTGTTCCCAAGCTTTATCGTGGGAAGATACAATTTTCTTCTTTGGAGTTCTTGCGCTCAAGAGAATTTTGGTGGAGATGCCTCTTCAGTAAGTATTTTTTTCAAAGGTATTGATTTTATACACAAGGAATCATTGCATTCATATTCTTTATAAATCGACTTCATATCTGCACCGTTTAATTGATTATGGAATTTGTTGCTTCTCTGCAGATGTGAATAGTGTCTAACATTGTGCCAAGGTAAAGTACCATCAAAACCAATATTATGTTGTTCTTTAATAGGTTTAGTGCATTTGGGTCCACATGATTGTCATTGACCTGGTCATGATTTTTAATAGTAGTCATTGTGGGTATTGTCATTATGGACGTCTTTCAGTTTGTAATTCAAATGGGTACTTTTGGTTTGTGGAGACACCCCATAAATTGACACATACTTGGTCTTGTGTTGCCCTATTGGTTCCTCAAAATATCATTTTGTGTTTTCCATTAAAATATAAAACCATGAATAATTCCAGATCAAAAGCAATGAAAGTAGAAAATCATTGACATCGACAAGCCACTGTTTTTATAGTATCCATAAACTAATGTTATCATCACCATAAGATAGTATCTGTGATTTTACAAACCCCATTAAGGTGCAGCAGTGTAGATGGGTTCTTCCTCGATGCTGCTGTATTTCTTTGTCTACTGCATCGTCACTTGCTTCACCATTTTACAACGTCTTTTCCATCTGAACCAACCAATTGTGTCTCAGATACAACAGGGCTTTGTTCGCTGCGTCTCTTTGTCAACATCCACTCCCTCTGTATCACTGTTATTCGCACAAATAAATAATAAATGGCCATAAAACCAATTTCGATGATGAAGACGATGACTGTGTTTCATTGGCATTGTGGCGCAACCGCAAGTAAATTGCCCAACAAAGCACATTTCCAACGCTTCAATTAGAATCATACATCGCCAACGCCAATGCCATCCACTTCTGATCTCAATCTCAATCTCACATAATTATGTAGAGAAAGTCGGTTGAAAGAGGCGTTACACATTCTGCTTACTAAGCGGAACCCCGATTTAACTTCGAAACATACATTCACCTATTGCACACCTGCATTTCGAAGAAAACCTTTCAGAGGGTAAACAAATTCACTCCCACATCAATGAGAGGGAATTGAAGTTTGCCACACACAAACTGTTACAAGAAACCCTTATACACATGTATGACAAGTGCGGATGCTTGGTTGATGGTCGCCAAGTGTTTGATCAAATGATTGAGCAAGACCTCTTTTCGTGGAATATCATGATTGCAGCTTACAGAAAACATGAGCATCCTCACGAAGCATTGACGCTGTTTCAGCAAATGCAACCAGCAGGTGTCCAGCCAAATCAGTTCACCTTTGCTACCATACTCCCAGCCTGTGCCAAAATAGTAGCTTTGAAACAGGGCATGGACATCCACCAGAGAGTAATGGAGTAGGGACTTTTGTCAGATGTTGTAGTTGCAAGTGCTCTGATAGATATGTATGCAAAATGTGGAAGCATTAATAAGGCACGTGAACTGTTTGACAAAATGCCTGACAGAAATGTTGTGTCATGGACTGCAATGATTGCGGGATATGCACAAAGTGGGTTTGCTGAAAAGGCCCTGGAAACTTTCAAGCACATGCAATTGGTAGGTGTAAAAGCCAACCCCGTAACATTTGCCAGCATCCTCCCAGCCTGTGCCAAGATGGGAGCTTTAGAACAGGGTATGGAAATCCATCAAAGCGTAATAGAAAGCAGTGTTTTTTGGAACGTTGTAGTTGCAAGCGCCCTGTTAGATATGTACGCAAAATGTGGAAGCATACATAAGGCATGCAAACTGTTCGACAAAATGCCTCAAAAAAATGTGGTCTCGTGGAATACCATGATTGGAGGATATGCACAAAACGGGTTTGTTGAAAAAGTTGTTGAAGCTTTTAAGCAAATGCATTTGTCAGGGGTAAATTTTGAAATAGTCTACAAGCATCCACCCGAGCATAATCAAAAGTGGATTTTTATCAAATTTTGCAGCTGCAAATTCTCTGGTAGATATGTATGCAAAATGTGGAAGCATACACAAGGCACGTGGGCTTTTTGACAAAATGTCTCAGAAAAATTTAGTGTTGTGGAATGCCATAATCGGAGGATATGCACAAAATGGCCTTTGCAAGGATACTCTCAAACTCTTTGAAGTAATGAAACACTCTGGAACAGACCCTGACCGTGTAAGCTTCACCTGTGTTTTATTAGCATGCAGGTTTAGTGGATGAGGGCTGTAATTACTTCAGTCGCATGACTGGCTATTATTGCATTGCATTTACATTAATTGATCATTATGTGTGCATGGTTGACCTTCTTGGCCATGCTAGCTCTCTTGAGGAATCTCTAAATTTTATCATCAAAGGGAAATTAAACCCATGGTCGTTGTGTGGAAATGTTTGCTGGGTGCAGTAGAGCACATAAGAATATAGGGTTAGGATCATTTACAGCGACTCTTCCTTTTGAGCTGGATCCTCAAAATACTGCAACTTATGTTCTTCTCACAAACATTTATGCGAAGTGGGCAGGTGGAGTGAGGTTCAAATGATAAGAAGATTGATGAAAGATTGAGGAATTCAAAAGAAACCTACATGAGGATGTCTATTATAAAACCTATGTTCTTACTCTTGCTTTTGCTTTTGATTTTTGTGTGTTGCACTAATGCTTGTTTGGATGGCAATTGCCAAGTAACTATAAAAGCAGCTCTTGTACATTGTAGGGTTCATTACAATTGAATCGAGAGTTTACAATGTGTTACAGTGTGTTAATTTTGTGAAATTTGAGGAGAATTGTTCAAATTAAAATTCAATGTAGAGCGTATACTTTCCGTTAATTTTGTGATATTCAGGAGAATGCTTTAGCTTAAAATTGAATGTAGAGTGCACATTGTATGTAATTTTTGTGAAATTTTGGGGAGAATTCTTCACTTAAAATTGAATGTAGAGAGTACACTTTGTATTAATTTTATGAAATTGGGGAGAATTTTTCAGCTTTTAGATCCTCGTGCGAGAGATAGTGATTATGCATCTGGAATTTATCTGCACTCATGTGAGCTTAGCAATTTGAGGTGTATTCGTGAACAAGCAACGGGTCCATTTAAAATTGTGGTAATTATCCTCCTTGTTTTAATGAGATATGTTATTTAATTTATCAAATTGCCGTGGAAAACATTGTTTTTTTCTTTTTGATGAATGAGGCAATCGACAATGTATCCTTCATTACCTCTCCCATGTGTCAAGGGTTTGAACCCTAGAAAACTTTGTTATTCATAAATTAAAGATAAAGGCTATTTAGTATTCTACTAGACAAGTCTTATTCTTTTTTTTTTTCTATATATGTATATTTGTTTTTATACGAATTCAACTACGGTAATAAACATGTTTACACTATCAATCCAGATAAAAACAAGAAGAATATATTCTCATGTGGAAATCTCAAAAATGTTTTATTTATCAAGATTTGGTTTTGATTTTGATGATTCTACAAAGAAGTAATTCGAGTTTTGTTTTCTTAGAACGCTTCACTACCATTCAACAAGTACTCATTTCTCACAACAACACACAATGCATATCACGATGAATGACAATGGTGCTCCCTGGGCTACCTTCACAAATCAATGTCACACATCAATTGAATGTATGCATTTCACTCATTTCTCTCAGCTGCCTTGAAAGTAATTTATTTCAGTTAGTTTTGAAGTCTTTCAGATTGCATGCTTTTGTCGAACCTCTTTTCCTTGTTCAGTATTGATGTATTTTAGGCCCTGGGAACTTATTTATATGAATGATATTACTCAAAAGTGTTAATTTTTCTGCAGTTCTTTGTCACGGTTCAAGAACTTATTTTCAATATTGATGTATTTTAGGTTTTGAAAGAGAACGCTTACACTTAATGGGAGCTTAAAAGCCACCATCCTCCCAGCCTGTGTCAAAATGGGAGCTTTGCAATAATCTACAAGCATCCATCCAAGCATAATCAAAAGTGGATTTTTATCAAATGTCATAAACAAATTCTCGGTAGATATGTATGCAAAATGTGGAAGCATACACAAGGCACGTGGGCTGTTTGACAAAATGTCTCAGAAAAATTTAGTCTCATGGAATGCCATAATTGCAGGATATGCACAAAATGGCCTTTGCAAGGATACTCTCAAACTCTTTGAAGTAATGAAACACTCTGGAATAGACCACGACCATGTAAGCTTCACCTATGTTTTATTAAAGCATGCGACCATTAGGTTTAGTGTATGAGGGCTGTAATTACTTCATGATGAGTGGTTTAGTGTATGCATTTACAATTGATCATTATGTGTGCATGGTTGACCTTCTTGGCCGTCTTTGCTATCTTGAGAATCTCTAAATTTTATCATCAAAATGGCAATTAAACCCATGGTTGTTGTGTGGAAATGTTTGCTAGGTTTAGAGCACATAAGAATATAGGGTTAGGATCATTTACAAGCGACTCTTCTTTTTGAGTGGATCCTCAAAATATCGCAACTTATGTTCTTTCACAAACATTTATGCGAAGTGGGCAGGTGGAGTGAGGTTCAAATGATAAGAATATTGATGAAAGGTAGAGGAATTCAAAAGAAACCGGATGTAGTTGGATTGAAGACCATAAAATGGTACATGCTTTTTGTGTAGGAGACACATCACATCCACAAACACAAGAGATTTATGCAAAGTTAGATGAATTGTATTGGGAGATGAAGGAAGGAGGATATTTCCCGATTCAAATCATGGACTGATTGATGTGGACAAGGACGAAAAAAATTTATTCCTCTCCCACCATAGTGAGAAGTTGGCAATTGCATTTTGATGTTTTGTCTCTATACACCGAAAATAATGCTTAAAGATGAAATGTTTGGTGATCATAATGAAGAAAAATGGATCTCGTACATTGTAGATTCATAAGAATCCAATAAATATATAACCTTCTAATTAAAATGGATTGTTGAAGAATCTAACAAGTGTTTTTTTAATTTCGTATAGAATCATAAAAGAAGACAAAAGCTAGATTGGGACACTCGGCTAAAGATTACTAATTGTGCTTTGGAAAAGGATTATAACATATCTTCATCATGATTGTAGCCCATGCATTGTTCATAGGGATGAGAAGACTTATAACATTCTTTTGGATGATAATTTTAAGGCACATTTGTCAGAATTTGGCATTGCCAAGTACATTTCCTCCCAAAACCCACACCCGCACCTATGTTATGGTTACCATTGGCTACATTGACCCCGAATATGCAAGAACATCAAGGCTTAGTGAGAAATGTGTTGTATACAACAAGGACATTTTCATTCATGTACAATAATACAAACTTGATGGCTCAAGTATCACACTCCTTATCAACATGTTAACGACAATACAAAAAAGGCTTTTTAACAAAAAAACAACCAAAAAACCGATGCAATCACCATCTCAAACACGTTGCAAAACTAACACAATTTCACCCAAATAATTAACTACCCCTCTAAATCAAATAACATATACCATTCGGCGTTCACATTGCATTGTATACATGCGATTGCTAGTATTAGATACTGACCAGATAGGATAAGTGAGGAAAACTATAGCCGTATCTAATTCAATAGTTATAAATATATACAAAAACCCCTTCAAAAGGCTATAAAGATGCTAAAAATACAAATGATATTCTATAATGCATTTTAGTAGTTTAGTAGTAATAGTTGAAGACATGGAGGTGAGAATGCTAATTTACTCTTTTACTTCATGCTTGCACATTGGCTCTACCTATAATTCTTTGTAATTGTTTCTTTTGGCTTTGTATTCTATTTTTTTCTTTCATTTTATCTATTCTCTTTAGGCCTTCACAACATGCATGTTTCTTAATCCATTTAGAGATAAATTTCTTACTTCATGTGAACTGGAAGCATGTTATTTGCGTGTAATTTTAATCTAATGTATAAATTCGTTAATAATTTAAATTTGATAATTACTATTACTAATATATTCTTAATTTATAATCTACATTATTATAGTATTTTAAATATTACATATTATACCATATTATAGTTTTTCCATATTTATTAACCTATTTTCTCACGAATGTTCCTCCGACCTCATCCTTCGAAAAACCCTAAATACCAAAAATTGCCCTAAGCAAGGCAGCCATGGTAGAATCTCTAAGGCGGTAGCACTAGAAAGAAGCTATCCCTTTAGGCTGCGAATGAAGTCGGATCTACTAGAAAGGAAGGCTATGCTATCGCCATAAACCCTTATTTAGAACATTTTTGCAACAAGAAATATCTTTGATTGATCTTGTTTTTCCCAAGTGCGAGTCCATTCGCCTCCAAGCTCTATACAAGCCCCCACTAGCTTCACCATGCAGCAAAGAATCCCCTAAATCCTATTTTGAGCTAAGACATCGGTGTGGAGGAGATTTGGATGGCTCTTTTCGCATCCAAAGATTTCGATTATGGAATAAAATGTGGGCTTTATATCTAAAGGCATTGACATTTGTGATGGCCCCATTCTCTCTTCCCTTCTCTTGCTAGTAATGGAGTTTTACACCATATCTCTAAGGCAACTATTGACGGTGGCTATTGGCGGCTCGATCCTTCTTTGGCAAGTTGCCGCTTCTCAAGGGAACTCTGGCGTATCCTTCAAAGATGCCATGTAGGGATGCAAATCGATGATCCCTTTAGACACTACCTCGAGCATCACATTTGGGGAAGAAGATCTAGATTCTTAATGATTTTACGAAGAGCATGCTCTGATTTTCCGCTTCAGTGGGTTATGGCCCATCAAGTACTAGATCTTCACAAATGGATCTCTAAAACTTGGATTTCACTTCTTATGGGTAAGCTAGATCTGTATTTGTGTGCTAAATGGATTTTCATTGGTGTTTTTTCTTCTAAAAAGGATAAGGATGATATTACACACAATTATGGGTATGCAAATCACACTACCTCATATTAAAGCCCCTGGTTTCCATCTTTTAATCCACTCATAGAATCATTTTCCCGTGAACCCATTTAGATAAGATGCCTCATCTACCCATTCAATTCCTCGGAGAGCGGTGATTGCTTGACCTCCATAGGAAATGTTTTGGGTGCTACTCTTTTCATTGATTCCCATACAACATATTACACCCACACAACATTTTCAAGATCCTTGTTGAACTTGAAACTTTAAAAATCCTTCTGCAAACATTGAGATTAAAGTACAAAACTAAATATGGATGCTGACCACTTGATTATAAAGGTTTTCCTTTCGAGATCTTGAAGATGTTTTGCTTTTGGTCACATAACCTCGGATTTGCAGTGCCAAAGCGTATCTTGGGATAAAAATTGGTGGAAAAAATGACCTTCCCGAGCATTTGGTTTTTGATACAAAGGATGATTTGGTTTCAAATGCTGATTTGGATGTTGGGGTCGAATCATTCCTGAAAATTCCTGCTAAAATTCTTATTGGTGGAAACATGGAGAATACAAAAACTGCATTATCATAGTGTAAAGTGGCAAAGGAAAATATACCTCCTTCTCTTCCGGTAGAAAATAGCAAATATCTGTCAATTGAAGCCCTCGAGGTTATTCTCCTATGAAGGAGGTCTCGAAAGTTGGAAGACGGTGAACAAAAAGAAAAAATCCAATGGAAAGAATATTGTTTCTCCCACCTAGCTTGGATGTGCAATTTGTTTTAGTGTGGACTAGCTATTTAGTCATTGTTGTATGACGGTTTTGTAGTTGTTTTGGTACTTTTCTAGGCGGTTGTTTAAGCTGTTGTTGTGCTTTCTTGTCAAATCTCATCTTGATCACTTTTTGGGTGGTTTCATTGTAACATCTGCGTTTTAAGTCTTTTTTTGTATCGGTATAGTCCCTTCCAAATAACTATTTGCCAATAATCAAAAAAACCCATATCCATATCCAAAGGAAGTAAAAACTAGTTGTATCCATATAAATATTGTATCGTATCCACATCCGTATCCATATCCATATCCATGCAACTCTGAAATTTCTATGAGAATCTAGCAAGCATGATAAATTTCATATATTTTATCATACTCCAACATCTCTTATAATTGATTTCCAAGATTTGCCCACTTCTCGAAATTCTTCAGTGTTCTCAATGTTTCACAACCTTACTTCCTTTCCTAACACATATATCTCTTCATATTTCACAAGTAATTCCCTTCGTTATGAGTGACTACCATTGTAAAATAAAATTAAGGATTTATCTTAAAGATGACAATAGTGGTCAATTTGAACAATGGCTTAATGACTAGTTCACATATGTATTATAATCATGAGAACAAATGGATGGAGAATAGATTTCCGAATATTCTAATTGAAGGGGAGATGTGAAGTCTTTATCCAAGTCTAAACGAGTGTACGTGGTGGCGAGGAATATATTGAATTACAATCTTTCATTATGATTATGGTACATTCCAAATTTCTTTATTACCTCAACAAGTTTGAGAGCATCATTGTTAAAGCTATTTTGTGCATATCTTACAATCACAACATTCCATGAGACCACATTTCTTTGAGGTGTTTGCAAACAAAACACGATATATGTTATTTTTGTTATAAGGATAGTTTTTAGTTTTGTAGTTGTGTTTGTTTAAACTATGGGTGATTGATTTTTTATGTGTAGAAATATATATGAGTCACTTCATTTGAAAAGTGTAAATATGAGGTCTAAATCTTAAAACTATTCAAAATGCAAAAAATTGATATAATGTACAAAGCTTTGGATGGAAACAACTATAAATTACATTGTTCTTTCTCAACATTTTAAAATTGTAGGTATTTGTGTGTAGATGAAGACATTAAAAATGTGTTGTTGTTGGTTAACATAAAGAAACATAAACAATAAAAAGGAAAAATCGAACATGTATCTTGTAAAGTGTAATTTTGTAATTGTAGATATATAGACAAACCACTTCATTTAAAGGTTTCATCTCTTCATTTCAAAGTTGTTATAAATTCATCTCGTATACATTTACAAATCTCATATCATGAGCGGTATCATTTTGCGGACTATTTTATTTGAACTTAACATAAGAAGAATTATATCATTAATGGTAGCCTTTTAAGGGTAATTTTATTTACAGTAAACAAGAGTACATTTGATGCCCCTTGAACGGAAATGGTGTCTAGGAAAGAAGAAGTGTTTAGAAAAGTAGTAGCGGTTGTGTTATCAAAGCAGAGTGTAGTATTTACGAAGGGTTGAGTGATAGTAGTCTTGCTTCCTCTTTTCTTCTTTCTCAAAGTGTTCTTTATGCGCCATTTTTGAGTACCTTTTAAATGAAAAAGGAGGTGAAATGCAAAGATTTGCAAGCGAGGAAACTCTAGAGAAAGTTGTGAATGTCAAACCCCGCCTTTCATTGGTTCCAATGTCAATGATTACTTTATGCATAGTAAGTCCTTAGGACTTGTCGATAGTTAATGCCAGGACACTTTAAGTAGTAATTGTCTTGATTCTCTCTCGAAATAGGGGTTATCGGAATATGTAATGGGTTGGAGGGATCCCAACATGGGTCATTGTATCTATCAAATTTTACAACAAAAATAAAGGTAATGTTGGTGGTGTCATTGATGCATCGTAGACAATGTCGGTGTTGTTCTATAACACAATTTATGAGGCCTGTGTCAACCCATAAATTTGCGATAAACATGATTTTTTATTGTTTGCATAGAAGAAATTTTTGCTCAACTCATCATCATCAAGATTTCTTGGTCCAACCCACCTTCTACTTTCTGCAATGGATTGGGTGATCAGAACGTTTAATGCCTTCAAAATTTGAACGTTGTGGGAGTCCACGAGGTCATTTTTGCAAACAAATGTGGCACGTCCTAAAAATTTTGAGCTCTTGCTGAGTTAGGTGTGTGTTTGTGTGAGACATTAGGAGTTCCCATTCCTCAATAAGAGGGTTGAATCTCACATGTTGAGTAGTAAATTACGGAGTGAAACTTGTGCATCGGTTGTTCCTTGTTGCCGAAATAAAAGCCCTATCCATTACGGAAAAGGTTCTAAGCTTGATCCTAGGTTTTTGGGTCCCTTTGAGATCTTGGAGCGCCTCGGTCCCTTGGCACTATCCCTAGCATTGCCACCTAGCTTGTCACGCATCCATGATGTGTTTCACGTTTCTGTGCTTAGGAGATATATTTCTGATCCTTCTCACGTGCTAGATTGGAGTGCATTGCAGGTGCAGGATCAGGGGCAGGTGATGGTGGAACCCGTACACATTATATAGTGCAGGACCTTGGTCCTTGCTGCGGAAGAGATATTGATCAGGTTCATGTCCAATGGGATAGATATGACAAGACTTTAGCTACTTGGGAGGATGCTACTTTACTACGAGGATAGTTTCCACACCTTTTCCAATGACTTCCAGGAGGAAATCGAGTCTAAGGGGAGGGGGATGTAGTGCCCACTTTCCTTTGACACCTTTTGATTATTATTTTTTTTGATATTGTCATATGCACTTATGGATATATTATAGTTTTTGATATAGCATGTTAGTAGATATCAGAGATACTGAAACTGTTATTGATTTGATTCTTATATGATGCATATGGACTACTGGAGACTTTTGTTGTCGATATTGATACACTTTTGACATGGTTATTTATCTGTAATTCTGACATGTGATATGTTTAAGTCATCATCTTGAGTAGATCTTGATAATTAGATTAATGTGATGATTGTTTTGACATGAATGAAATGTGTAATAGAAATGTGCTAGAAATTGTAAGTGATATCGTATTTGCATAGATGATAATAATTCATATATAGTTGATTTTAGATTTATATCGCATATTTTGGCATGAGTGTTTTAATGCGGCCACGAGACCGAAGGAGGTATTCTCTGTTCTGCAGGTATATTATATTCACAACAATATCGGGGGAGTGGAGACCAACCACATCGGAATTGAGAAGAATATAACTAAGGGTCACCGTAGCAACATGTAATTGTGTGTGTGTTAGAATTATTTGGTTAAGGGAAAATTGTGACCTAAGGGTCATGTGTTGTTTTGTTTTAAATTTCACTTTCCATTAGGATTAGTATGTGTTTTCTCTTAGTAAGTGAAATTTTACTTGTTTTATTATTTAGATTCTTGGAATTGTATTTACCCCTTTTTAGTCATGGGTTGTAGTGTCTTAATTAAGTTAATTTGAATTTGGTTTAAACTAATTAAAAGATGTGACCAAAAGGGAGTTCATTTATTAGGCTTGATTTACTTTGGATTTTTGTGTTGAGTGATGTGTGTTTGAATTTTGAGTGTAGCACATTCTACCCCACATGGGAAACTCGAATTTGGCCTTAGAGGCCAAATTTGGAAGCTTGTGGGACAAGTCAAACTTGTCCCACACCTCTTAAAATCCCATGTCAACCCTACCTATGGGTTGAGAGGTCAAATATAGGGTCTTTTAGATGTTTTGGGGGATGAGAAGGTAAAATATTAATTGCACTTTCTTTCAAAAATTTAATTTTGTCCTTTGGGGAGTGGGCTTAGATGGAGTGTGTAAGGTGCTTGTCATTCCTCCAACCACTCATTAATTGTGCATTGGAATATGAGGTTGACCAAGTGATGTGGAGTGGAGAGGAAATGAGGTGGCATCTTACTTGGAGCCACATCACCCTCCCTCTCTTTTCTCTATTTTATTGAATTCTTGTTGCTTGTTTTGGGGTTGGATATTCATTTTTTTAGTCTCTTGTATTTTTGGAGAGTAGAGGATTTTGAAGGAGTTTGTGGATTTTTGGAGCTTGTTGATACTTGTTGGAATTTTTGTTGGAGCTTGTGGATGCTTGCTTGATCTTTGGAGGGGTTTGGAACTTCATACTTGGAACAAGCTCTACCATGGAAAGGTAGGAGCTTCACCTTTGTTTATATTATGTTATTGTTATATGTATGTGTGTATATGTTGTGTTGGATGTTGTTGTTTCTTTGAAATGCTTGTTGGGAATGAGTAGCATTGTAACACACCAACATTTCAACACACGAACAACACAGGTAAAAGACAGGATATATTTTTTTGACTTGTTTGAAGATAATACGACACTACACAAGTTCTCTAGGGAATACAACCAACCAAAGACATGCTTTCCACAACACGGACCCACACTGGTTACAGATAAACATGAGGCACACACTAAGGACACAATGGTTCATCTAAAGTATGCAGTTTTACAACAAGGTCTTCCCACAGAAGGTTTCTTTAGAATCATGTTTTAGCTGTAAGTGCTTTTACATTCTTTACTTTTCCTAGAGAAATCATGATAGGAGAATCTAAAGTTCATGTCTCTTTTGAAGAATTTTCTCCTACCTTGTTAATGTTAATATACAGTGTAAACCAATTATTGGATGGCAAGAGGTTACTTCATTTACTTGATTAACTTATTCATTTGTTAGGAGGCAGTTAGTTTCTCAAGGCTCTTAACTTCATCAAACTGTTTTCAACGTTGTGCTTTTAAACATATATGTTTTACCCTTTTTAAGCGGTCATATTTTTATTTTATTTTATTTTATTTCAGTACATGACTGTCTAATTCTTGGATTCATCATTAAGATCTTATTAGTTGTTAATAAAGATTTCATTGGGGTCAAGAGTCTAACCAGAAATATTAAAGGTTTCACTTGGGCTTCACTTGAAGAGATAGACATAAGTATACTGTTTACATTTTCAACGGGTAAGATAGATCGAAGAGTTTCTTAATCAAGTTCCTTCTATTTATTATAATTTTATTATCTTCCAAGATTTAATCATTGATTTCACCTTAAGACCATTCTAAGGACTCACCACAATAAGAGATTGTTGATTAGTTTACGTGGGGGTCACAAGGTATATTTGTTTCTCTTGTTTTTTTTTTTTTTTTTTTTGCTAGGTTCAAAACATAGTCCTCTACTAAATGACACATGACTAAAGGTAACCAAAGTGATGCAAGTTGATTCAAGTTTAGATAATTATAATTAGGTTGACAATTCAAGGATAAATCATATTCGAAAGGTGTAAATTCGACAAAGGATACGCATGTCAAAACAAGTTCATTTAATCTTATTGACAATAATATTTCTCAAATTGACTTTCAAACGATAACAACAACCTACATGAGAACAATACTAAATTATAACGCAATGCATTCTAAAACAGTCTCCACAATTCCCATACCAATGTTTTAAAGCAAAAGAAAAACATTCATACAACAATGCGAGTTCCTAAGAAGGTGGAATCCACTTTACACGTGTTTCTTTTTTCTTTTCTACTCAGGAAATCCTCCTGCACATTTGTTAGCACATGTCAGTTCGCAAGAACTGAGCACGATAAAAGCTATAACATTAAGACAATATGTTGTTATCTAACTGTTTCAAGGAAGAAAAAGACACCGTTGATTATGAAAAATAACCTAAGAGTCTAAACAAGAGCAATTAAAGAGTTGTCCAAAAGCATAAAATGTCTAAATAAAAGGGACGGCACTAACTCTATGTAATTATCATTTTCTCATAGGAGCAGTTAATAAACATCATAGTGAATTTCACCCATATCACAATAATGACCGTCATTTTAACAAGATAACATTTCGAAACAAAAACAATTACAAGAAGAGAATTAATTTCAAACGTGATCTGTCCCTATTTGTTTAAGTTAGTTCACCAAGCCAAGGATTCACTATGCCACTGGAAGATCCCAAACAATCAATCGACATGAGAATATCTAAACCACCATGACTTATTAATATTAATATGATGTGCCTATAATGAGCTTAATTTTATGTCAAGACAAAATAAATAAATTGGAAAGAAAAGGGATGAAACGCACAAATGACCTCGTATGGGCCACATCCTATCCTAACAATCCTTCTATTAAACTTTCTTCTAATCAAGAGAATGTCTTAAGAAAAGGACAAACTTGGCAAGACCAAACATAACCATTATAAATCTTACGGAGGGTTACTCAATCACTCACAAGGACACAACACAAGATACATAGCTTCCCGAAGGATCTGTCGTCAACAACAAGTTGACTTAAACCTTCTCGGTCAACACATAATCATTCTACTACAATGACAAAGCAAGGAGGTCGTATCACAATGATCATCACAAAAACCAGTCAACCATTGAGTTTCCAAACACACCAACCTCTAAGTCACAGGAGAATGAAATTTAAACATCTTTACGGAGCAAAACGTAGAGTAATTTCTTACGCATAAAACCAACATCCCAATTTTAAGATTTGAAAACTTCCTCACTAATGATCGAGTAGATCTCGTACCCTCCAACATGTGTGAAACAAAATCAAGGTACGAAAAAGAGTATTTCCTCTGACATTTTAAGCTATCCAAAAGAAATGTGGGTAACGTCTAAAGAAGACATTCCATAGGATCAGCTACATTCCTCCAAAACATACATAGTCACCAAGGGAGAGAAGGTGATTCCAAAGACAACAATCTCCAAACAGTGAACATGAATTGATATCAAATTATGAAGATCAACCATGACGCTTGAAGAATAAAGGTATTTCTTCGAGCGATTTAAAAAAATAACAAAAGCAACTAACCTAGTTGAGAGTAATATCAACTTGGCTCAATTCAAAGATCAGTCCAGCTAAGCACACACCAAGCCAACCGAGAAGGGTTACTAGAACCTAAAACAACTAAAAGAAAAGGATAGAGACAGGAATAGCATCATTCACCTATACACAATGCACTCGCAATACTCAATCACCAATTCACAAATACCCAACATAAACCAGAACTACAGATCTCGAACCTGAAACAAGAATAAGAACAAAACAGGAACTATAAAGTTGAGTCCAACGACAATGTTTGATAAAACATTTAAATCGTGAGACCAACACAAAGAACTCGGGAATTTTCCATTACAGGAACCCCACCTCTTTTGTTTTATTAGTCTTAAGAACAAAGTTCACCCAACTAATATTTATTAAAACCAGAAAACAATATAAAAGGCTTCAACCAGTGCAATCATTTCTAACGCCAAAAAAATACAAAAGAGCAAGGGAAGTGGAAACCAAACAACATACCATCACATGAGACATTTATATGAAGATTAGAGTTATTTAATGAATCAGTTAAATAACAAGCATAAGAATCAATGGTATAGAGAATATCGTGCCTGATTAAGCTCCCGCAGTTGATAACAAGATGGACGGGGCCTGCAACAACAACCCAACCAACGCAAGATCTCTTCCTAGCCTTTGAAGGTCCAAACTCTGTTAACGGCCATGCTCTTGTCTTCATAAAATCAATTGTATAGTCCGCAATGTGCATCTCTGCCCATAGTTCGGTCGGGTCACATTGACACCCGATTATCATTCCCTCACTGATCTTTTGGCAACACCCTATCTCCTCTTCCCAAAGATTGTTGCCATGCATCCCTGGGTTTCTCAGAAGTAGATCCAAAATCCTCCAAACACCGCTCCAAATTAGCCCTTAGCCACCACATACTGTGAAATCCATGACCGTGGAAGGAGGAGAACCAGAACATGAGCTCTTCTGTGAGTTCTGCTCTCTTCTCCTCAGCCTAATAGTAGTCTCTTCAGTATGAGGGAGAATCTGCATAGAGGATAGGTTGTTTGTTGGTGATCCAGCCACTTGTCAAGAAAATTTCTGTGGAAGAAAAGAGAGCATGGTAGTTCCCTTATCTGATCCCCTTCTTCAAACTTACACAGACAAACAAAGCACATTCCACCACATGGGTAATGTTTGCAGGTGTTTTGTAGGGCACAACAGGAAGGCTCTGTCTGATTTCATCAGCTATGAGGGGCAATTGGGCAAGCTCGGACCCCAAAACTGGAGCAGTCTCTGAAGATGTTTCAGGATTAGAATCGAATATTCCTTTCTGAGCAGTTGGGTACTCCTGCTATTCACTTGCATATTATTAGCAGAAGAAGTAGAAAAGAATAGGCCCAAAATATACATAAATGATTCGGCAATATCCTTTAAGGATTGGACTGGAAGGATCTTCAAGGATTGAACTGAGAGGACTATGTTGACGAATACCAGAATTCCTGATGACACTACTGTTTTCTCAGTACATGTTCTGAATCTGAAAAATATCCTGCTACCTTCATCTCCCAAGACATTTTCTCCAACATTGCATAGATCTCCTGGTGCCTGTGGGTGCGATCTGTCACCTACACAAAAAGCATGCACCTTTTTATTGCCTTTAATCCAACTACACCAAGTTCTTTTTAATTCCTCTATCCTTCATCGATCTCCTAAAAGCTCTCTTGCAAAGAAAACTGTGCTTCATGAATATTCTGATATGAAACAGATCCACCTCTATGAGATCCTCTTCCATGAGTTACATCGTAGAACAAGTAAGGTCTCAGTAGAGAATCTCTGTAATAAATTTCATCGGGTCTCCTGGTAACACTCTCACTGTCACTTAATCGATTTTGATGAAAATATCTTGAAGGAGAAATCCCGAATTGAGGATGTAGTCGATACTGAGCAGCTAACAACATAGATGGACGACCTACTTGCTGGAAGCGCTCACAACGGCTTCCACTACTCTGGAACATGCCTACGCACGGTTGGCTAAGTTTCTTGTCAGGTCATTCTTTGTGGAGATCCGGCAAAACACACCACGCAGCACTCAAAGAACAATGGAGGCAACGCGTCTGCTTCACTAGCTTGCAGCTGGAGCACACCCAGACTCCACAACCTAGCCAACATCCTCCCAGTGCATGTCAAAAGCGCAGACTTGCAAGGAGACTCCATTAAATTGCAGCAGTGGCCAGTCTCCAGAGGAGCCCACGTGGCCAGGGAAGGATGTTCGAGCAAAACCAGACTAAAACCGAACAAAAGACTTCCCAAAACAGGTTTCCCTTCCCCAAGATGCGGCAGACAAGGGCACGAGGAAGTCAAGGAAGGTAGAGAAGTCATAAAAGATACAGGTCAGAAGTGGTTGAAGGGTCACTGGAAAAGACTGGTGGCCAATTGCCCCCCACTTGGCATTCAAACCAAAGGAAGGACCAACACGCCTAGCCTAAAAGAAGAATGAGTGGTAAGTGCCCTTCCTCCACGCATAAATAAAGGCCAGGATTTCAACAAAAAGGAAATAAGTGTACGCGGCCAGCAAGGGCCAGCAACGACAATGACAACACGACACCAGCAAACACGATGAAGAGGGAGATGATTGAGTATTCCTTGTGACCAAGGCGAAACCCACCAATGATCGACAAAGGCACAATGACATTCCATGCTTAGCACTCGATCAGAAGGATGAACACGTGCAACGTAGAACAGGACATTACATTCTCCTCCCCTTAAGAAAGCATCGTCCTCGATGCGACATAACACAGCATGGAAAAGAAATGGTTCACAACCAAGAACAGGTAAAGGAGAAAGTAAACCCTATGGTTTAAAATTTTAGTCGATTAAAACACAGCCACAGGTAGCATTAGGAACATTTGGTAGAAATTTTAACTTTCAAGGTTCTGTGAAGATTGGTAGTTCTTTCTTGTTCATTGTTTCATTAGGCTCTTTCCACTATCATTATTTCTAGTTTTAGTTTCTTTTTTAAAAAAATATCATCATTGAAGAGTTTTGATTTATTCCTTATTGTGGGTGCCCAACATGAACTGCTAACACAACACCCTATCAGGTTCACAAGACACTACAGATTCACAAGCACACAAGTATATACTTCAAGACTGTATTACACTACAAAAGGTTACTCAAATACGGAATAGGATAGGCACACTCCTCATAACATAGTACTCGACACACATCAATGATTGACATACCAAATACTCAAATAAAAGACTACTACAATCCACCAGACATTTCCTCAATTTGCATCAATGAAACACTCACATAACACCAAACCATGCTACAGGTACATAGTGTCCACAAGGGAATCAATGACATATCTACAACATCACAACACATATCCATCTGACATGAGTAACACATACATCAAAATACCACTACCAAACATCACAATAACTCAACAAATATCCTAGAACATCAACCATACACACAAATATCATATGCCTCCCTCAAACTCTTATGCCTCCCTCAAGTCTCTTATGTCTCCCTCAAGTCTCTTATGCCTCCCTCAAGTCTCTTATGCCTCCCTCAGTCTCTTATGGAGGCCGGTTGACCCATATGGTCCAAGACACATAGAGTTCGAACACTCCTAACCCAAGTGACATAATAACATGTGGTTCAACAACCCACTAGTTATCTGTAACTCCTTGGGGCATACCCCCATACAACAAAGCGGGTCCATAGGTCCAACCATTTCATGGTGCATCCCATGACCCTATTCCACACATCACGACAATAGAACCAGCACAACAATCCAATCAAAGTGCCAAGTGGCAAAGTACAAGCCTTGGGCAAGGCGGTAAAATTCCAAATTTAAAAGAAGACCCAAAATCAAGCAAAAATAAATGGCCAAATAGCCATAGTTAGTATCAAAATCCCCATGTTAGTGCCACAAACCAAGGAAATGCCCAAAATTGTAAAGCATAGCAATCAAGAAAAGTTCTTTGGTCCTTACAAAATAAAGTAAAAGCTCAATTTACGAATAAAATCAATTTATAATAATGTCACATTACTGATAAGCTGTGTGGCCTTATTTAGCCACCAAAGGGTACTCAACGAGTTCTAGCACTCGAACATCGAGCCTCACTTGTAAAATACATATCAATAATACCACTATCATCACCTCCATCTGAATCATCCCGCCACCACTTCGACAAGGCTAAACATAGTCATAGTTGCACTTAGGTTGCATACATGCAACCACAAAGGAAAAAGGAAAGAATCACATGTTATCTACTAAACCGAGTTTTGACTGAGTTATTGACCCATGGTACACCATTCCTCTATCACAACATACACTTCTACCGATTTCCCTAGGGTCGGTTAGCGTAAGGTTCACATCATAACATACAACAACATCACTAACACCATGGTGGTACACACATAGCTACCATAACGTCTCACGTATGGTATGTATACAGGGTAGATAACAATCATACACACATATCATACATACATACATACATACATACATACATACATACATACATACATATATATACATACATATATATATATATATATATATATATATATATATATATATATATTCACTTACCTAAATGATAACACATATCGATCTTAACTATGTCAATAAAATGGAAAATACCCATATACCCATTTGGGTAAATATAATAAAAATATGAGTAAATAATATAAATACATCCTTTCAAACACTAGATGAGGGTATGCAGAAAATATGAAACAAGGAAAATTGCAAGCCTTTACAAAAGCTCGGAGTGACCTCCAATGGCTTGCTTTCCTCCTCCATCAACCCGCAAAAAACAAAGAGAAAGAATGAATCAAATGAGATGAGAAAGGAAGCTTCATAAGGATGTTTAGGGTTGGGTACCCTTTTTCCACATCAAGGGCCTAGATTGAATCCATCCAAGGGATGAGAATCACCCCTACAAAAAGTAGGTGGAGGATGGATGAGTGAGAAATTACTTTTTATTTAAATATCTAAATTTTAAAGCATGAGTTGACTTTTAAGGGGTCACTTTATGAGGTAAGGGGATGTTTATTCTAACCTCATGTAAAATGGACCTTGTTATTTATTTATTTGTGGAATATTTAGCTATAGTAGGAATTTAATTGTTTATTAAATTAACACTTAGAGTGAACTAAATATTGGTTGGACGAAATGTACTTATTTTTTTTAATGCGGACTTAATATTTAGTTAAAATGGGAAGTTATTAATTATTAAATATTATTGACCTTGAAACATTATCGTGACAATTGTAGTTTCGAGCCTGTATGCGGGCACACATTTCAAAAAAATTATTCCGTAATTTTTTTCTAACTTAACCTAGGTTGTTCTGAGTCTCTTGCGGGCGTTTTTAGCTGGCGTTACACTATGGAAGGTCATTATGAAGTGTAAAAGGTTAAAAACCTCAAATTTGCTCTTCCAAAGACTTGAACCATGCTAAAAAGCGAAAACATTTCACAAAAATGGTGCCATCACGTAGAGGAGACTCTTAGCTTCGTAGAAATATTGTTTTTAAAGTGAATAGAATAAGATAAATATAATTTTTTAATTTTTTACTAACAATAGGTATTTAAGACATTTTTTCCCGTGAATGTTCATGTCTACGTTTAAGACTGTAACTTTTGTTTCGCTTATAAAAATATGATAAAACTTATACCATCCCAAGCGTGGACAAATTCTATACACGTTAAATATATATATATATATATATATATATATAATTTTGATATTTTTTGATATAGTTATGGCGGGCAAATGGAAAGTGCTTCGTTTTCTAAATATTTTCAGACCACTTTCACGGAAAAAATCATAAAAAAAAATATTGCTAAAAAAAATACAAAATAAAATCCATCCCAAGATAGACAACTACATCTAACATTTCACCAAAGGAAAAAAAAAAAAAAACCAAGATTTGGTCATCCAAAATGTGGGCAAACGGACTACAATCTTATAAGTTTTTTCAAAAAAAAAAAAAAACTAACTCATATAATTTTAAGTGTTTAATATAGCTAAACTTGTCCATTTTTTTTTAAAATTAGTATTTTAGAAACTAGAATCCCAATGCTACGATTCATATTTATATAAATTTTTCTAATTTAGAGTGCGTGTATAGCTAATAATCCCTACAAGTTGATATTTTGCTATTTTTTGCAATATGACGTCCACGGATGACTCTATATTTGTCCATCAACTTCCTACACTTACCCACCCCTTTTGTCTTTTTTGAAATCTATCTCTCTCAAAGTATTTGTTTCCCCCTTATTCCTTCATGTAATATAACTTTCTTGTTTTCATGTTGATGTGATTCAATAGTTCAAGTATTTCTTAGGATTTAATGATTGATCTTCCTCATTTTAGAATTAACAATTTATTATTTCTCTAGATTCAATGATTAATCTTCCTAATTTTAGAATTAAGAATTTATTGTTTCTTTGGATTCAATAGTTTATCTTCCCTCATTTTAGGATTAAGAATTTATTATTTCTTTGGATTCAATAGTTGATCTCCCCTCATTTTATAATTAAGAAATTATTTCTTTGAACTCAATAGTTGATCTTCCCTCATTTAATAATTAAGTTACATTTTACTCCCTTATATATCTCGAACTTGCTACACTAAAATCTGCATTTCCATTAAAAAAAACATAACCTTTAAATCCTCCTATGCACCAGTAATCTTTAATTATTTTGTACCTATTGAAATTTCCATTGAAACCCTTTGGTGTCATTGCTAGTATCATAGTAATTAATACCGTCAATTTGCTCATGATTTTGAAGTACAACCATGTAATAATCGGTTCGTGAAAGGCATATTTTAGTGTTGAAAATAAATCAAGAGAGCTAATAGAATATTGAAAATTCCCATTGGAGATAATATTATCAATACCATGTGCCACTCATTGTCTAGTGCAACCTTTAACAGAAATTAACCTCCAAAAAAGTATTTCCCACTATTTTTCGCATTACTTAGAGTGAAGGGATGAGATCCACCACAATAATTTCTGATTCTTTGTTTTTGAATTCAATGTATCAAGGAGAATATACATTAGTAACTATATGCTCCAATGTCTTTTGATCTTCCTATAAAAGTGTACTCTACAGACACACAAATCACCTACTTTTCTTAACGTACAATTTTTAGGAGACTATGTATACCTTCTATTGTATTTTTCCTTGTAATAACTTATTTGATGTCACAAGAGGATTGTACAATATGAGCTCACTCTAGAAAAATTATTCAAAGACACCAAAATCTTTTGGTGGAATAGAATAGATTGAATAAAGACAAATAATTATTTTTGTTGTCAATATTTTCACTTGCTATTTTGACACTATTTTGATACCATCATGTGACCAATTAGATATGGTTGTCAAGTTATAAGAGATAGGGGATTCCTTTTCAATACCCGACCTTATATAGGAATCAATTAAGATTACATTTTGTGGGTAGACTTCATTGTGGTGTGGTGAATATGTTTAAAGATTATTTTCTCAAATTCAAGTTTAAAAATACTAGTTTCATAGGATAAAAGAATGTTGTCGCAACATATGACCCATTTCTTATTTAGTGATGCCATGGTCTATAACTATTAATGTTACGAATTTTTATATAAAACTAATGCGAGATCCTATGAAGGAACATTTTATTCAATGTTGAGGAATACTCTAGCCCTATTATTAGGGTGCACGTATTTACCTTTCAGATTATCGATACGGCTTGGGCACTTTTCGGATACGATTCAAATATTTTACTTATCCGTATTTTCATGTAAACTCCTAATTTTTTCATTACGCCGAAGGCATTCCCTTATGGTAGAGGACCTCAAACGTTTTTGAATCTGTGTTAAATTTGACGACCTCTTTGACATTTTCGTAGTTGCATGTTAAATTTGACAGGTCATTTTCATTGATAAGAGGGTTTCTGTGTCTGCAGATTTATGATCACATCTTGGACACAAATTTTAAGGCGGCAATTCAAAATCTGGCAGGCATATGAAAGAGGGACCAACACGTTAGCCTTCAACAGGACCTTCAACAACTTCATCCCTGTAGAGGAATGGTGTCACTTTACCCAACGCCTCCCTTTATTGACAACACCCTCAACATTTTCCACTCCATACAAGATCTTGAAGCCCGACGTTGTTTCTAGGACGACCATTTCTTCTTCGTCAAGTTGATCTTCTTCTTTTGCAAACAACGCATGTAGTAGTTTCCTCTCAAAGTCTCCTTGCTTTCCAAACTTAACCCTAATTGCATTGATTGCAATGACAGATGGTATGTCTCCCAACCTGAATGACAATTAGGTTTCTATGGATGGAGGTGTGGTGGTTGGTCCCTCTTCCTGGATCAGGTAGTTGCATGCCTTCTTCTGTTGTTGTGTTTATTACCGCTTTCCCAAGCTTTGCAAGCCTGAACATTGCGAATCCGTAGGAAGAGTTGCATACATATTTGGAGGTGAAATGAGGTTGTTGAGGGTTTGCAGAGATATGTACCGCAATGGTGTTCTTGTTTGTTTTGGCTTAGCACTTGCATGCTGTCAGAGATAATAATTACGAAACGCATGCCCTTTAGAGCAGGGAAAGAATTAGGTCCTCACATTGCCAAATCCATAGATAAGTTCTGTTGAAGAAGTACATGGAAGAGGATTATGCATAGCGTATGACCGTTCATATAACATTATGCAGAGGGTATGACATCTTATTACGTTATTGTTGTTGGCCTCGTTGAAGCAATGTGCCATAAGAGGTGTTATTCTCGGATATTGATCTTGTGGATGTGAGCCGCTGTCTAATCTTGCTAACTAAAATTATCCCATTAGGGATTTTCAAAAGGCCCGAGACCCGAGATCTTCTAGAGGATTCATCAAGCGTATGCGGGAAAGAGGCACGAATCCCGAGTTTGACCATTATATTGATGTGCTCGCTTTCAATATTTCTAACAAGATGATTACAGAGGGATCTGTTTAGGATGGAAATGGAGAGCTTCAATAAGGAGATTGAGCGCAACGGAGCTTGACTGTCGATGACATCTTTCAATTGTACTTGCACCTGTTTAAATCATCATTATTCCCAAGCTTTATTGTGGGAAGATATAGTTTTATCTTTGTTGGGATATCTGCTTTGCTCAAGAGAATTTTGGTGGAGATGCCTCTTCTGTAAGTATTTTTTTCAAAGGTATTGATTTTATACACAGGGAATCATTGCATTCATATTCTTTATAAATCGACTTCATATTTGTCACCGTTTAATTGATTATGTAATTTGTTGCTTCTCTGTAGATGTGAATAGTGTAGCAACATTGTGCCAAGGTAAAGTACCATCAAAACCAATATTATGTTGTTCTTTAATAGGTTTAGTGCATTTGGGTCCACATGATTGTCATTGACCTGGTCATGATTTTTAATAGTAGTCATTGTGGGTATTGTCATTATGGACGTCTTTCAGTTTGTAATTCAAATGGGTACTTTTGGTTTGTGGAGACACCCCATAAATTGACACATACTTGGTCTTGTGGTGCCCTATTGGTTCCTCAAAATATCATTTTGTGTTTTCCATTAAAATATAAAACCATGAATAATTCCCGATCAAAAGCAATGAAAGTAAAAAATCATTGACATCGACAAGCCACTTTTTTTTTTATATACAGAAGTAGTCAATAGTATCCATAAACTAATGTTATCATCACCATAAGATAGTATCTGTGATTTTACAAACCCCATTAAGGTGCAGCAGTGTAGATGGGTTCTTCCTCGATGCTACTGTATTTCTTTGTCTACTGCATCGTCACTTGCTTCGCCATTTTACAACGTCTTTTCCATCTGAACCAACCAATTGTGTCTCAGATACAACAGGGCTTTGTTCGCTGCGTCTCTTTGTCAACATCCACTCCCTCTGTATCACTGTTATTCGCACAAATAAATAATAAATGGCCATAAAACCAATTTCGATGATGAAGACGATGACTGTGTTTCATTGGCATTGTGGCGCAACCGCAAGTAAATTGCCCAACAAAGCACATTTCCAACGCTTCAATTAGAATCATCCATCGCCAACGCCAATGCCATCCACTTCCGATCTCGATCTCAATCTCAATCTCACATAATTATGTAGAGAAAGTCGGTTGAAAGAGGCGTTACACATTCTGCTTACTAAGCGGAACCCCGATTTAAACTTCGAAACATACATTCACCTATTGCACACCTGCATTTCGAAGAAAACCCTTTCAGAGGGTAAACAAATTCACTCCCACATCAATGAGAGGGAATTGAAGTTTGCCACACACAAACTGTTACAAGAAACCCTTATACACATGTATGACAAGTGCGGATGCTTGGTTGATGGTCGCCAAGTGTTTGATCAAATGATTGAGCAAGACCTCTTTTCGTGGAATATCATGATTGCAGCTTACACAAAACATGAGCATCCTCACGAAGCATTGACGCTGTTTCAGCAAATGCAACCAGCAGGTGTCCAGCCAAATCAGTTCACCTTTGCTACCATACTCCCAGCCTGTGCCAAAATAGTAGCTTTGAAACAGGGCATGGACATCCACCAGAGAGTAATGGAGTAGGGAATTTTGTCAGATGTTGTAGTTGCAAGTGCTCTGATAGATATGTATGCAAAATGTGGAAGCATTAATAAGGCACATGAACTGTTTGACAAAATGCCTGAAAGAAATGTTGTGTCATGGACTGCAATGATTGCGGAATATGCACAAAATGGGTTTGTTGAAAAGGCCCTGGAAACTTTCAAGCACATGCAATTGGTAGGTGTAAAAGCCAACCCCATAACATTTGCCAGCATCCTCCCAGCCTGTGCCAAGATGGGAGCTTTAGAACAGGGTATGGAAATCCATCAAAGCGTAATAGAAAGCAGTGTTTTTGGAACGTTGTAGTTGCAAGCGCCCTGCTAGATATGTACGCAAAATATGGAAGCATACATAAGGCATGCAAACTGTTCGACAAAATGCCTCAAAAAAATGTGGTCTCGTGGAATACCATGATTGGAGGATATGCACAAAACGGGTTTGTTGAAAAAGTTGTTGAAGCTTTTAAGCAAATGCATCTGTCAGGCGCAAATTTTGAAATAGTCTACAAGCATCCATCAAAGCATAATCAAAAGTGGATTTTTATCAAATGTTGCAGTTGCAAATTCTCTGGTAGATATGTATGCAAAATGTGGAAGCATACACAAGGCACGTGAGCTGTTTGACAAAATGTCTCAGAAAAATTTAGTCTCGTGGAATGCCATAATCGCAGGATATGCACAAAATGGCCTTTGCAAGGATACTCTCAAACTCTTTGAAGTAATGAAACACTCTGGAACAGACCCTGACCGTGTAAGCTTCACCTGTGTTTTATTAGCATGCAGGTTTAGTGGATGAGGGCTGTAATTACTTTAGTCGCATGAATGGCTATTATTGCATTGCATTTACATTAATTGATCATTATGTGTGCATGGTTGACCTTCTTGGCCATGCTAGCTATCTTGAGGAATCTCTAAATTTTATCATCAAAAGGAAAATTAAACCCATGGTCGTTGTGTGGAAATGTTTGCTGGGTGCCTGTAGAGCACATAAGAATATAGGGTTAGGATCATTTACAGCGACTCTTCCTTTTGAGCTGGATCCTCAAAATACTGCAACTTATGTTCTTTTGTCAAACATTTATGCAGAGGTGGGCAGGTGGAGTGAGGTTCAAATGATAAGAAGATTGATGAAAGATTGAGGAATTCAAAAGAAACCTACATGAGGATGTCTATTATAAAACCTATGTTCTTACTCTTGCTTTTGCTTTTGCTTTTTGTGTGTTGCACTAATGCTTGTTTGGATGGCAATTGCCAGGTAACTATAAAAGCAGCTCTTGTACATTGTAGGGTTCATTACAATTGAATCGAGAGTTTACAGTGTGTTACAATGTGTTAATTTTGTGAAATTTGAGGAGAATTGTTCAAATTAAAATTGAATGTAGAGCGTATACTTTCCGTTAATTTTGTGATATTCAGGGAGAATGCTTCAGCTTAAAATTGAATGTAGAGTGCACACTGTATGTAATTTTTGTGAAATTTTGGGGAGAATTCTTCAGCTTAAAATTGAATGTAGAGAGTACACTTTGTATTAATTTTATGAAATTTGGGGAGAATTTTTCAGCTTTTAGATCCTGTGCGAGCGATAGTGATTATGCATCTGGAATTTTTTTGCTGACTCATGTGAGCTTAGCAATTTGAGGTGTATTCGTGAACAAGAAATAGGTCCATTTAAAATTGTGGTAATTATCCTCCTTGTTTTAATGAGATTTGTTATTTAATTTATCAAATTGCCGTGGAAAACATTGTTTTTTTCTTTTGATGAATGAGGCAATCGACAATGTATCCTTCATTACCTCTCCACAGGTCAAGGGTTTGAACCCTAGAAAACTTTGTTATTCATAAATTAAAGATAAAGGCTATTTAGTATTCTACTAGACAAGTCTTATTCTTTTTTATTTTTCTATATATGTATATTTGTTTTTATCTGAATTCAACTACAGTAATAAACATGTTTACACTATTGAATCCAGATAAAAACAAGAAGAATATATTCTCATGTGGAAATCTCAAAAACATTTTATTTATCAAGATTTGGTTTTGATTTTGATGATTCTACAAAGAAGTAATTCGAGTTTTGTTTTCTTAGAACGCTTCACTACCATTCAACAAGTACTCATTTCTCACAACACACAATGCATATGCAATTGACAATGGTGCTCCCTGGGCTACCTTCACAAATCAATGTCACACATCAATTGAATGTATGCATTTCACTCATTTCTCTCAGCTGCCTTGAAAGTAATTTATTTAAATTAGTTTAGAAGTCTTTCAGATTGCATGCTTTTGTCAGAACCTCTTTTCCTTGTTCAGTATTGATTTATTTTAGGCCCTGGGAACTTATTTATATTGAATGATATTACTCAAAAGTGTTAATTTTTCTGCAGTTCTTTGTCACGGTTCAAGAACTTATTTTCAATATTGATGTATTTTAGGTTCTGAAAGAGAACGCTTACACTTAATGGGAGCTTAAAAGCGACCATCCTCCTAGCCTGTGCCAAAATGGGAGCTTTGCAACAGTCTACAAGCATCCATCCAAGCATAATCAAAAGTGGATTTTTATCAAATGTTGCAGCTGCAAATTCTCTGGTAGATATGTATGCAAAATGTGGAAGCATACACAAGGCACGTGGGCTTTTTGACAAAATGTCTCAGAAAAATTTAGTGTCATGGAATGCCATAATTGCAGGATATGCACAAAATGGCCTTTAAGGATACTCTCAAACTCTTTCAAGTAATGAAACAATGCAGGCAGACCACGACCATGTAAGCTTCACCTCTGTTTTATTAGCATGCGACCATGTAGGTTTAGTGTATGAGGGCTGTAATTACTTCATTGCATGAGTGGTTATTATTGCATTGCATTTACAATTGATCATTATGTGTGCATGGTTGACCTTCTTGGCCGTCTTTGGCTATCTTGAGGAATCTCTAAATTTTATCATCAAAATGGCAATTAAACCCATGGTCGTTGTTGTGGAAATGTTTGCTAGGTTCTGTAGAGCACATAAGAATATAGGGTTAGGATCATTTACGGCGACTCTTCTTTTGAGTGGATCCTCAAAATATTGCAACTTATGTTCTTTCTCACAAACATTTATGAAGTGGGCAGGTGGAGTGAGGTTCAAATGATAAGAATATTGATGAAAGGTAGAGGAATTCAAAAGAAACACGGATGTAGTTGGATTGAAGGCCATAAAATGGTACATGCTTTCTATGTAGGAGACACATCACATCCACAAACACAGGAGATTTATGCAAAGTTAGATGAATTGTATTGGGAGATGAAGGCATGAGGATATTTCCCAGATTCAAATCATGGACTGATTGATGTGGACAAGGAGGAAAAAAATTTATTCCTCTCCCACCATAGTGAGAAGTTGGCAATTGCATTTTGATGTTTTGTCTCTGTACACTGAAAATAATGCTTAAAGATGAAATGTTTGACTGATCATAATGAAGAAAAATGGATCTTTACATTGTAGATTCATAAGAATCCAATAAATATCTAACCTTCTAATTAAAATGGATTGTTGAAGAATCTAACAAGTGTTTTTTTAATTTCGTATAGAATCATAAAAGAAGACAAAAGCTAGATTGGGACACTGGCTAAAGATTACTAATTGTCTTTGCGAAAAGGATTATAACATATCTTCATCATGATTGTAGCCCATGCATTGTTCATAGGGATGAGAAGACTTATAACATTCTTTTGGATGATAATTTTAAGGCACATTTGTCAGAATTTGGCATTGCCAAGTACATTTCCTCGGCCAAAACCCACACCTGCACCTATGTTATGGTTACCATTGGCTACATTGACCCCGAATATGTAAGAACATCAAGGCTTAGTGAGAAATGTGTTGTATATAACAAGGACATTTTCATTCATGTACAATAATACAAACTTGATGGCTTGAAGTATCACATTCCTTATCAACATGTTAACGACAATACAAAAAAGGCTTTTTTAACAAAAAAATAACCAAAAAACCGATGCAATCACCGTCTCAAACATGTTGCAAAACTAACACAATTTCACCCAAATAATTAACTACCCTCTAAATCAAATAACATATACCATTCGGCGTTCACATTGCATTGTACACATACGATTGCTAGTATTAGATACAACCAGATAGGATAAGTGAGGAAAACTATAGCCATATCTAATTCAATAGTTATAAATATATACAAAAACCCCTTCAAAAGGCTATAAAGATGCTAAAAATACAAATGATATTCTATAATGCATTTTAGTAGTTTAGTAGTAATAGTTGAAGACATGGAGGTGAGAATGCTAATTTACTCTTTTACTTCATGCTTGCACATTGGCTCTACCTATAATTCTTTGTAATTGTTTCTTTTGGCCTGTATTCTATTTTTTTCTTTCGTTTTATCTATTCTCTTCAGCCTTCACAACATGCACGTTTCTTAATCCATTTAGAGATAAATTTCTTACTTCATGTGAACTGGAAGCATGTTATTTGCGTGTAATTTTAATCTAATGTATAAATTCGTTAATAATTTAAATTTGATAATTACTATTACTAATATATTCTTAATTTATAATCTACATTATTATAGTATTTTAAATATTACATATTATACCATATTATAGTTTTTCCATATTTATTAACCTATTTTCTCACGAATGTTCCTCCGACCTCATCCTTCGAAAAACCCCTAAATACCAAAAATTGCCCTAAGCAAGGCAGCCATGGTAGAATCTCCAAGGGCGGCGGCACTAGAAAGAAGCTATCCCTTTAGGCTGCGAATGAAGTCGGATCTACTAGAAAGGAAGGCTATGCTATCGCCATAAACCCTTATTCAGAACATTTGCAACAAGAAATATCTTTGATTGATCTTGTTTTTCCCATGTGCAGGTCCATTCTGCCTCCAAGCCCTACACCAAGCCCCAGCCGGCTTCACCATGGCAGCAATCCGCTGAATCCTGTTTTGAGCTAAGACACCAGTGGCAAAGGAGATTTGGATGGCTCTTTACTGCATCCAAAGATTTCGATTATGGAATAAAATGTGGGCTTTGTATCTAAAGGCATTGACATTTGTGATGGCCCCATTCTCTCTTCCCTTGCTGCTAGTAATGGAGTTTTACACCATATCTCTAAGGCAACTATTGATGGTGGCTATTGACGGCGGCTCGATCCTCTGGCGGCAAGTTGCCCGCTTCTCAAGGGAACTCTGGCGTATCCTTCAAAGATGCCATGTAGGGATGCAAATCGATGATCCCTTTAGACACTACCTTGAGCATCACATTTGGGGAAGAAGATCTAGATTCTTAATGATTTTACTAAGAACATGCTCGATTTTCCGCTTGGTGGGTTATGGCCCATCAAGTACTAGATCTTCACAAATGAATCTCTAAAACTTGGATTTCACTTCTTATGGGTAAGCTAGATCTGTATTTGTGTGCTAAATGGATTTTCATTGGTGTTTTTTCTTCTAAAAAGGATAAGGATGATATTGCACACAATTATGGGTATGCAAATCACACTACCTCATATTAAAGCCCTGGTTTCCAGCTTTTAATCCACTCATAGAATCATTTTCCCGTGAACCCGTTTAGATAAGACTGCCTCATCTACCCATTCAATTCTGGAGCAGTGATTGCTTGACCTCCATAGGCAATGTTTTGGGTGCTACTCTTTTCATTGATTCCCATACAACATATTACACCCACACAACATTTTCCAGGATCCTTGTTGAACTTGACACTTTAAAAATCCTTCCTGCAAACATTGAGATTAAAGTACAAAATTGAATATGGATGCAACCACTTGATTATAAAGGTTTTCCTTCAGATCTTGAAGATGTTTTGCTCTTGGTCACATAACCTCGGATTGCGGGCTGCCAAAGCGTAATACTGGGATAAACAATTGGTGGAAAAAATGCCCTTCCTTAGCATTTGGTTTTTGATACCATGGATGATTTGGTTTCAAATGCTGATTTGGATGTTGGGGTCGAATCACCTGAAAACTCCTGCTAAAATTCTTATTGGTGGGAACATGGAGAATACAAACACCGCATTATCATAGTGTAAAGCGGCAAAGGAAAATATACCTCCCTCTTCCGGTAGAAAATCGCAAATATCTGTCAATTGAAGCCCTCGAGGTTATTCTCCCTATCAAGGAGGTCTCTGAAAGTTGGAAGACGGTGAACAAAAAGAAAAAATCCAATGGTAAGAATATTGTTTCTCCCACCTAGCTTGGATGTGCATTTGTTTTAGTGTGGACTAGCTATTTAGTCATTGTTGTATGACGGTTTTGTAGTGGTTTTGGTACTTTTCTAGGTAGTTGTTTAACCGTTGTTGTGCTTTCTTGTCACATCTCATCTTGATCACTTTTTGGGTGGTTTCATTGTAACATCTCGCATTTTAAGTCTTTTTGTATCGGGGTATAGTCCCTTCCAAAAAAACTATTTGCCAATAATAAAAAAACCCATATCCATATCCAAAGGAAGTAAAAACTAGTTGTATCCATATAAATCGTATCTCGTATCCACATCCGTATCCATATCCATGCAACTCTGAAATTTCTATGAGAATCTAGCAAGCATGATAAATTTCATATATTTTATCTTACTCCGACATCTCTTATAAATGATTTCCAAGATTTGCCCACTTCTCGAAATTCTTCAAGTGTTCTCAATGTTTCACAACCTTACTTCCTTGCCTAACACATATATCTCTTCATATTCCACAAGTAATTCCCTTCGTTATGAGTGACTACCATTGTAAAATAAAATTAAGGATTTATCTTAAAGATGACAATAGTGGTCAATTTGAACAATGGCTTAATGACTAGTTCATGAGACTTATTATAATCATGAGAACAAATGGATGGAGAATAGATTTCCGAATATTCTAATTGAAGGGGGAGATGTGAAGTCGTTATCCAAGCCTAAATAGTGTAATGGTGGCGAGGAATATATTGAATTACTGTCTTTCATTATGATTATGGTACATTCCAAATTTCTTTATTACCTCAACAAGTTTGAGAGCATCATTGTTAAAGCTATTTTGTGCATATCTTACAATCACAACTTTCCATGAGACCACATTTCTTTGAGGTGTTTTGCAAACAAAACACGATATATGTTATTTTTGTTATAAGGATAGTTTTTAGTTTTGTAGTTGTGTTTGTTTAAACTATGGGTGATTGATTTTTTATGTGTCGAAATATATATGAGTCACTTCATTTGAAAAGTGTAAATATCAGGTCTAAACCTAAAAACTATTCAAAATGCAAAAAATTGATATAATGTACAAAGCTTTGGATGGAAACAACTATAAATTACATTGTTCTTTCTCAACATTTTAAAATTGTAGGTATTTGTGTGTAGATGAAGACATTAAAAATGTGTTGTTGTTGGTTAACATAAAGAAACATTAAACAATAAAAAGGAAAAATCGAACATGTATCTTGTAAAGTGTAATTTTGTAATTGTAGATATATAGACAAACCACTTCATTTAAAGGTTCCATCTCTTCATTTCAAAGTTGTTATAAATTCATCTGTATACATTTACAAATCTCATATCATGAGCGGTATCATTTTGCGGACTATTTTATTTGAACTTAACATAAGAAGAATTATATCATTAATGGTAGCCTTTTAAGGGTAATTTTATTTCAGTAAACAAGAGTACATTTGATGCCCCTTGAACGGAAATGGTGTCTAGGAAAGAAGAAGTGTTTAGAAAAGTAGTAGCGGTTGTGTTATCAAAGCAGTGTAGTATTTACGAAGGGTTGAGTGATAGTAGTCTTGCTTCCTCTTTTCTTCTTGCTCAAAGTGTTGCTACGTGCGCCATTTTTGAGTACCTTTCAAATGAAAAAGGAGGTGAAATGCAAAGATTTGCAAGCGAGGAAACTCTAGAGAAAGTTGTGAATGTCAAACCTTGCCTTTCATTGGTTCCAATGTCAACAGTTGCTTTATGCATAGTAAGTCCTTAGGACTTGTGGATAGTTAATGCCCAGGCCACTTTAAGTGGCAATTGTCTTCGATTCTCTCTCGAAATAGGGGTTATCGGAATATATAATGGGTTGGAGGGATCCCAACATGGGTCATTGTATCTATCAAATTTTACAACAAAAAATAAAGGTAATGTTGGTGGTGTCATTGATGCATCGTAGACAATGTCGGTGATTGTTCCTATAACACAATTTATGAGGCCTGTGTCAACCCATAAATTTGCGATAAACATGATTTTTTATTGTTTGCATAGAAGAAATTTGTGCTCCAACTGATCATCATCAAGATTTCTTGGTCCAACCCACCTTCTACTTTCTAGCAATGGATTGGGTGATCGGAACGTTTAATGCCTTCAACATTTGAACGTTGTGGGAGTCCACGAGGTCATTTTTTGCAAACAAATGTGGCACGTCCTAAAAATTTTTGAGCTCTTGCTGAGTTAGGTGTGTGTTTGTGTGAGACATTAGGAGTTCCCATTCCTCAATAAGAGGGGTTGAATCTCACATGTTGAGTAGTAAATTACGGAGTGAAACTTGTGCATCGGTTGTTCCTTGTTGCCGAAATAAGAGCCCTATTCGTTACGGAAAAGGTTCTAAGCTTGATCCTAGGTTTTTGGGTCCCTTTGAGATCTTGGAGCGCTCGGTCCCTTAGCCTATCGTCAAGCATTGCCACCTAGCTTGTCACGCGTCCATGATGTGTTTCACGTTTCTGTGCTTAGGAGATATATTTCTGATCCTTCTCACGTGCTAGATTGGAGTGCATTGCAGGTGCAGGATCAGGGGCAGGTGATGGTGGAGCCCGTACACATTATAGAGTGTAGGACCTTGGTCCTTTGCGGAAGAGGGATTGATCATGTTCGGGTCCAATGGGATAGATATGACAAGACTTTAGCTACTTGGGAGGATGCTACTTTACTACGAGGTTAGTTTCCACACCTTTTCCAATGACTTCCAGGAGGAAGTCGAGTCTAAGGGGAGGGGGATGTAGTGCCCACTTTCCTTCGACACCTTTTGATTATTATTTTTTTTCGATATTGTCATATGCACTTATGGATATATTATAGTTTTTGATATAGCATGTTAGTAGATATCAGAGATACTGAACTGTTATTGATTTGATTCTTATATGATGCATATGGACTACTGGAGACTTTTGTTGTTGATATTGATACACTTTTGACATGGTTATTTATCTGTAATTCTGACATGTGATATGTTTAAGTCATACTGAGTAGATCTTGATAATTGGATTAATGTGATGATCGTTTTGACATGAATGAAATGTGTAATAGAAATGTGCTAGAAATTGTAAGTGATATCGTATTTGCATAGATGATAATAATTCATATATAGTTGATTTTAGATTTATATCGCATATTTTGGCATGACTGTTTTAATGCGGCCACGAGGCCGAAGGAGGTATTCTCTGTTCTGCAGGTATATTATATTCACAACAATATCGGGGGAGTGGAGACCAACCACATCGGAATTCGAGAAGAATCCAACTAAGGGTCACCATGGCAACATGTAATTGTGTGTGTGTTAGAATTATTTGGTTAAGGGAAAATTGTGACCTAAGGGTCATGTGTTGTTTTGTTTTAAATTTCACTTTCCATTAGGATTAGTATGTGTTTTCTCTTAGTAAGTGAAATTTTACTTGTTTTATTATTTAGATTCTTGGAATTGTATTTACCCCTTTTT